>JAQPPZ010003177.1:2857500-3315000 GCA_028583015.1 Wollemia nobilis | reverse complement strand
ATGCATTTAATCTAAATATTAACTCCCTTAATCTACATTAGATTAAACACATAATAAAATCAATTTAATTTTGAACTAAAATTAAATGCATTTAATCTAAATATTAATTCCCCTTAATCTACCTTAGATCAAACACATAATAAAATCAATTTCATTTTAAACTAAGATGAATTGTATTTAATCTAAAGATTAATTTCCCTAATATACCTTGAAAAACAAAGGTAAATAAGGTGGTATAATCCAACCTTGAACTCCAAATGCTCTTTCCATTCAATATTCCAAGCTTTGCACTTTGGCTAAGTCCTTCTAGCCTCCTTCTAGCCTTCTCCTCATGCTAGCCTCCTAGAATCCTTCTAATACTCCCAAGGTTGCCTTCCCAAAATGCCTTTACCAGATTACAAACTTTTCCTAAAACTCATTGCTCTCACAAAGCTTTCTAGTTTATGATCCATAAAAGTGGAGAGCATACTTCCTAAGCAATGATCTAAAAATCTACCTTAGATCAAACACATATTAAAATCAATTTCATTTTAAACTAAAATGAAATGCATTTAATCTAAAGATTAACTCCCTTAATATACCTTAGATTAAACACATAATAAAATCAATTTCATTTTAAACTAAAATGAAATGCATTTAATCTAAAGATTAATTCCCCTTAATCTACCTTAGATCAAACACATAATAAAATAAATTTCATTTTAAACTAAAATGAAATGCATTTAATCTAAAGATTAACTCCCTTAATCTACCTTAGATTAAAAACGTAATAGAATCAATTTCATTTTGAACTAAAATGAAATGCATTTAATCTAAATATTAACTCCCTTAATCTACATTAGATTAAACACATTATATAATCAATTTAATTTTGAACAAAAATTAAACGCATTTATTCTAAATATTAATTCCCCTTAATCTACCTTAGATCAAACACATATTAAAATCAATTTCATTTTAAACTAAGATGAATCGTATTTAATCTAAAGATTAATTTCCCTAATATACCTTGAAAAACAAAGGTAAATAAGGTGGTATGATCCAACATTGAACTCCAAATGTTCTTTCCATTCCATATTCTAAGCTTTGCACTTTGGCTAAGTCCTTCTAGCTTCCTTCTAGCCTTCTCACCATGCTAGCCTCCTAGAATCCTTCTAATACTCCCAAGGTTGCCTTCCCTAAATGCCTTTACCAGAATACAAACTTTTCCTAAAACTCATTGCTCTCACAAAGCTTTCTAGTTTATGATCCATAAAAGTGGAGAGCATACTTCCTAAGCAATGATTTTCCCTAAAAATCATTTCTCTCAAAAAGCTTTCTAGTTTTTGATCCACAAAAGTGGATAGCATACTCTTTAAGAAATGACTTTCCCTAAAGCTCATTCCTCTGAAAAAAGTTTTTGGTTTTTGATCCACAAAAGTGGAGAGCATACACCCCAACCAATTACTTTTCCTAAAACTCATTTCTCTCACAAAGCTTTTTGGTTTCTGATCCATAAAAGTGGAGAGCATACTCCCTAGGAAATGGAGAAAAAATGAGGGAAATCCCCATTCATAAGCTTCAATATTACCTTATTTCATCTCCTCCCAAGAGGCTATTAATTTATAAGAATACTCCTCCCCCATGTAGAATAAATTCTATAATAAAATAATGGTTTCCACCATGCTAGCTAGGGACAAGGGAGAGATTTAAATATTCCCACATGGGTAAGCACTATGAGAATGAAGATCCTTTTCCTATTAAAATAATACCATACCCATGCTAGGTGGAGGGAGAATAAAACAAGGGAATAATATTTTTAATTTCCACTAAGGGATAGTAGAAGCACTCATGGAATCTCCTATCCCATGCTTCTACTAAACTAATATTAAACCTATGCAAGGTGGAAAGAGATATAATTTATTAAATCTCCACTTAAAGCATCTAATCCAAAAGGACTACTATTGAAATAGTAATATGCCTTAATTTATTTAATATTAAATTCCCATGAGGTGGAAAGAGATTCCACTTAAAGCATCTAATCCAAAAGGACTGCTATTGAAATAGTAAGATGCCTTAATTTATTTAATATTAAATTCCCATGAGCAGAGATGTTCTTCCTCATCCCTTCATTTGGAGGATGGGTCCATTTTGTAAACTATTATTTAATTCCTAAGGGGAGATGCCAAATTATCTACCCTTGAATTAAAAATAGGGATTTAATAGGTATGGTTAGGGTCTTTGTCATAGCACAATCCCTTATGACAATCAACTAAACCCTCTTATTAATGCTAAATATTATTAATAAGTTAAGCTAATTATTCTATCATAGTTGCTTTATTTAATACCAAAACTAATATTAAATATTAGCTTCGTATTTATGTAAATCAGGTATTAATTGATCCTCCATATCAATTAATACATTTTTGAAAGTCTAATGCTTTATTTAATACCAAAACTAATATTAAATATTAGCTTGGTATTTATCGAGTATTAATTGATCCTCCATATTAATTACTATTTTTTTGAAAGTCCAATTTAGGTGGGTTGTGATAGAACCCCATGCTCTTGGCCATGGCCCTGTTGTGTCGCTCCCCATAAGGTATGATTACCTCCACCATGGGCAATCAAAGGTGACAACAAACCCATGCCTGTAATAAGAAAACTAGATTAAAAGTGTGAATCCATCAATCCTAAATATGGTATAGTCATGGTAGAGCAATTTCAAAAGTACCCTCCCTTAGGAAAACCCCTCTTTGCTCCAATGTGGACCTCCTCCATGGCCAAGTATAAAGGATAAATTAGTGATGTTGACATCCTATTGTAACCTTGTGACAAGACATATAGGTGAATTGGAGATGATGCTTGTGAGTCATGCACATGGGATGGTAGTAGCTGACCTAATACTCTTGAGCATAATGGTTGATTGTTAGTCCATTTGCCTCTCCCTAGTAGATCACTTTGCTATTTATAGTTGAATCTCCTCTAACATACTAATACATAGAGTTTGTCCTAAAACTAGAAGTCCTATTATGAAATATACATCCTCTAAAGTGACAACCATCTTTATCACCTCATCGAAGATTGGCCTCCCTAAGAAATTTTTGGTCATTGTGTTCAAAAAGAGCATGAACTTGTAACACAACAACCAATGTGACTTGATGTAGGGAATCTCAGCCACATGGTCCAACTCAACATCACACAACTCCACGCATGCTTGGGGAGTCATCCTCTAACTCAATAAATCCTATATCTAAGAGGGCATTTAATATCTATAGAGGTATTTATTGCCTCACATTTTAGCTCTTTCTATGCCACTCATGCTTGCCTCAACATCATGCTACCCTTGACCTCATAACTAGTATTTAACTTGTAAAGATCTATCAATTAGTAAAAAAATTATAGGATTTTATTACAGCTACCAATCGTTGATTGATATCACATTTTCCCTTGGGTTATCAACCCCATGACTAGACATTTTTGATTGTCTGACCCTAATCATCACCTTTTGCTATGATCATTGATTTTGACCATGAGTGTCTACTTTTTTGGAGTGATGTCCTTGAATTTTACTTTTTCATAACTATCACTTTATGTAGCAATCATCATTTTTGCAAAAACTACCCCATTTGATTGTGATCATTAATTTTTAAAAAGTGGCACTCATGATTTTGCATAGGTTTTTGGCTTTTTAGGGCATCTTGAAGGTCATTTTTGGCTGCCCCCATGTGAGCCCCACAACCTAGGTGATGTGCCCTCTTTATCCATGCTTTTTATATTTGCCTAGCTACTTCCTAACTAGCCTAACTATGGGATTATTCATTTTCCATGATTTCTTAAATTTGCTTCATTTTAGTCAAAAAATGAACAAAATCATGAAGAAGGGTCAGAAAACGTACCTCTACCACTACCCTCACATATGATTTCCATTAGATATCCCTACAATCCAATTGGATGTCATATGGATGTGTTGTGCTTGGAGTGCACATGAAAATAAAATTAAAAAGTGAAATTTTTTTACCTTACCTATTTATATATTTGAATATTTTACTACAAAAAAATAATTTTTTTTGAAAAATTGTATAGGGATAGTAAAAGGGCAATGCTTTTAGGGGTTTTGGCATGCTTTGGACTCATTGGCACACTCTATTTTTACTAATTTTTTAACAAAATAGCAATTTTAGCTCTTTGGGCATTTCTATAGGTATAGTCATTTCTAGCCACATGGGGAAAGTAAAAAACTTCTTTTGGCCAAAATTTTCATGAGCATGTACAAGTAGGTATCAAGTGTGTTTTTCTCTACTCTTACACTTTTGGCTATATTTTTGCATATTTAGTATTGTTTAATTATTTTTTTTGTATTTTCATAGAAAGTAGAATAACAAATTACAAAAAAATTGTTTATGTTCTATAACATCATATTTTCATATTTGTTGCTTTGGTTATCATATATTGCTCTTTTTCATTCTTGTTTTTCCTAAGGACTAATAAGTATCTATCTATTGTGGTGTCACCTATGGTCCTTGGGAATATGCAATACATTATTGTAAAAAGAGCATCAATAGAACTTTGTAGATGGTGAAAATTCTTATCCCCTTATTTATCAAACAAGGACAGACTAACTTTGTTAGTCCTTAGGTAGAATGACAAGATATATTGGTTGGTGATTTTGGTTTCCTTTTTTTATCTATTTATCACTTTTTCCACCTTTATTGATATTTTATCCTTTTAACTTTTCCAAAACCCTAAAATAAGGATATAATTATGATTAAGGGATGTTTTGACATGTGTTCTTTAAAGCACACATCTAAAATTGATGGTGCCAAGGTTACCACTTTAAGTGAAGAGCTTGGTCATCAAATTATTTTTAGGGTTTTTGATACAAGTTCATGATCTTGGTGTGGTTTTACACCTAGGGTTCAAATGATGCATCATTTGGACAAAATGTTATGATTTTTTCATCCCAAAAATCAAGAAAATCAATTATATGCAATAAATACCCACTTCATACCCTTATTTTCTCACCAATATATTATTAAACATCTACAAAATATTTTTTATGCTAACATTTCTCTCAAAAATTTATTGTTATTGCTTTACACAATATTTGCTCTCTCTCTCTCTCTCTCAACCTTACAGGTAAAACCAAAGCCATCAACTATTGGTCCACGGTCTTTCATGGAAGAGGATGGGAGGTTCTAACAAATATTTGTAGCCATAGGTTGTTGATTTCCATTTGAGTATTAGTTTCCAAGGAAGTTCAAACCCTCTATGAACATTCTAGGTTTGATATCTTCTTAATTATTGTGGTGATATTGCAAGCAAGTTAGAATAAGAGTGAGAATTTTACTATACTTATTATGATATAGTTTGGTCCTTTATGCCCTAGGTGTCAAGTAATTAATTTTACTAAATTAGGTTTATCCCTAGAATTTCAAATTTTGTGGATAATCTTAGTGTTGTTCATTCGTGATTGTTTTACTTTATTTATGCTTGGATTGAGATTGTTTGGAACTATTTACTATCAAATTATATTATCTTGATTTAGGTGCTTTGGTTTATCTTGTATTGATTTATATAATTGTCTGATATCCCCTTTTTATTTGCAAATAATCCCCTATTTTAGTAATTAAACCATATTATGTCATTGCATTTAATAGGAAAGTGTGCATACATTCTCAATCAATATTGCTTCTATAAATCTAAACTTTCTACTAGGAAATTGGTTTGACATAAATGAAGACAATAATATTATGCACTGCTTGTTAGGTCAACACTAAAAAAAATATAGTTCCATAAATAATCAAGTGTATTTTATGTTATAGCTATCATTTATATAACATAATATTAATATAGTAGATAATATATTATATACTATATGTACATTAATTAATAGAGAAATGATGAATAAAAAAGGTAGGTAAGATTATCATTAGTGATTGTACTTTCTCTAGATACAATAAAGTTTTTGTGCAATGTGATTATAGACACTTATTTTACATTTAAATATATGATCATACTACACATAGATGGACCAATGCATCTTAGGAAACAAGAAAAAAATGTTAAGAATAACATCCAAAGAGATATTATCATCTACTTAGGCTAAGCTTGTGATAATGAATAAATTTTGCTTCGTTTCTCCTATAAAGATCATTATTTATTTGTAGGGGAAACCAATATTCAAACATACAATTTTGAGCTTTAAGTAAAATACATTATTTTTATAGTACCTGTGCTAGAATAATTATTCAAATATGTATATTTTCAAATTTAATTAATGATATTTTATCACAAATACAATTTTATTTTATTTAGTTTATACGAATTGGCTATGACAATAACTTGTATACATTGTTTATTCAATAATATTTTGTCACAAATGCAATTTATATATATTTTATTTAGATGAAAATTTACTAATAATCTAAAGTACTATCATGATTGTATAATTATATAGAAATTCTAAACATTGATTTTATGTTTTTATACAATTTTTTGATTAGTTGAAAGAAGGGGTTTTGAAAGGGTTCCCAAACCTTTTATAGAGAGGAAGTAGAAACTTCCAAAGATAACATCCAACTACTATAGAGAAGGGCTATCCCCATCATGGGAAGAGAACCCTATCCAAATTCAATCCTACCTAGTGGGGTCATGAAAAAAGAAAGAAAGGAAACTAAAGAACCAACAAACAAATATTCTTAAGCAAAGATCAAACCAAAAAGACCACAAGTCAACCAATCCTCCCACCTTGTGGAACAAGAAAAATAACCCAAAACCTAAAATCACCAGTCTATGCATTGGTCAACACTAGGCCTTGCAAATCTTGTTGATCCCACCCCAACCTAGAAATGGGAATTAAGGAGGTGTTCAAATATTTACTTTATTCTTGCTCAAAGTAGGTCTCTTTCCATTAGCCTTGATATGGAGGGGCTTGTTGGATTCTCAAAATCCAACTTAAAAGTGACACCTAATTTCAAATTTTGAAGGGTCTTGCAAAGTCCTAGGTTTAGGTGTTTTTGTCAAAAATTAAATAAAAGTGGTATAGTTCAAATATGTTGTGTCAGGTAGGTCTTTGAAGTTTTGTTACAATCTGAGCATGCCTATCCTCAAAAGGATCCTCAAAATTACATTTTGTTGCAAAGTTCATGAGTCTTAGTCCTCCAAATGATAAATTTTTAGTCCCTAAGGTCATCATAAAAAAAATCCTCAAATATCATCATCATTCATTCATTGTTCCCTCATGCTCCCTAAGATCATTTTTGAACATTTTCTATCCATCACCTCCCGCTAATTCTTTCTAAATTCTAAGACCCATCAAATATATTTTTATCCTACCCAAAGCTTGAATTCATTCACTTTTCATCCCCCTTTTAGCACCTTACGATACCATGTTAAACCCATCCTTCAAAGGTGATCCTCAAATATAATTCATCGCCTAGCTTCATATCATAACAATGCATAGGATAATTTTTGCCACCTTAATCTTAGTATCTGAAAAAAAAGGCTTTGAATTTTAATATTTACTCAAGTTGTTAAGGTATAAAGGTTCCCCCTATGAAATTCATGCCTATGTGCCCCCTTTATATTAAAATCCATACCTCCTTCACAGATATAGTGGTTGCATGCATCTAAATAATATCTAACGGTATGCACGCACCCTTAGAGAAGCTATTTTTCCCACATTTTAATGTTAAATAATAATTTTTTTAGAATTCAATGACTGAAATATCGCAAACCATAATTAATGAAATCAACCTAAGCTTTCCCTAATTCATTCGAGTCATGCACCCCATTTATCATTAAATACTGAGCACCTTCTCTAAATCACAAAGTATGCACAAACCACTAATATAATCTCATGGGACACACATATTAAAAAGTAACCAACTTGTTTGAGGTTTATATTCAAAATAATCATACTTCATAAAAATGCCTACCCCTATGTCACGAACCTAAATTATTATTAAGTTTTTCTAAAGTTTGCCTTCTCCCTTTTTTTTATGACCAATGCGCCCCTTTCATAAGTATCATGCACCCTTGTAAAAATGAATGGTATGCATAGATCTTATATAGATATGATGGTATGCATAAATAAAAATCCACCAAAATTTAAGGCAAAGTTTGACTTTTCATCATAGTTATATATACCTTTAAAAATTGACTAAGGTCGCATACAAAGGCCATGAAAAAAATCAAAGCTAATTATTTTATAAGGGTTTCATGACACTTCCAAAAATACCATTTTCCTCCTTTTTTTACTAAAGAACATGCAGGTTTCAAAGATCCTATAACACACACACATACACATCGTGGCCAGATCCAAGACATGCATGAATCAAAGTTGGAATAAATATAGTACCAAAAGGTGGATTTATCTTATTTTATAGGAGATCTAATGGCACGCATGGATCCTCACCATATATAATGGCACACATGAATCACAAGATAACCAAGAGCATTTCAAAATTATTTGAATTTTCCACAAGGTCTTGTGTCATTTGTTTTATCTCCTAAAAATCGATAACATGCATGCATCGTGGCTAGATCCAATGGTACACATAAATCATTAGATAAATAAAGAATGTCATTTTTAATGGATTTTGACAAAGCCTACCATAGTCAACATAATATGCCAAAGGTGCAAAAAATCCAAAATATGGATGACATGCATCATTCCACTTTTAATCCAATGATAACATTTATCAATCCAAGGGAAAATTGAGTTACAGTTAGTAGTGATGCAATAAACGTCGACTAGGTGGCATGTCTTGAACTGTGTCTCTAGAATCCATCCTAAATCCAAGTCAAATAAAAGATAAAAGGTAAATATGACATATATCACACATGATTGAAAAAGGTATGCCAATTTAAGCACCATCAGAAGCAAACATGCATCAGGTGAGTCATCCTTCAGTTAATACAGTTAAGGAGTGGCAAGGTAGTAGAATTCAAGTGGTAGATTTGAATTAAGCAATTGGAAAATATTAAAAACACCTCATGTTTCCTGCATAAAACTTCCAAAGCACTAAAATCAATTGGAGAAGATTACAACAGATGAATTATTGAACATTTATAGAACACTAGGAGAAATCAATAGTGTTATAGTTTAAAGAGAGAAATAAGAAAAGAGTAATGGCATCTTCAAGCACCCCTACTATTCCTCAAGGAATTATGGATGCCATTAATATGGTCAGAAACTAGTATCTGTATAGGCCGATAGATGGACTAGTTGCCCTTGATAAAGAAATGCAAACATATTCAAAGAATTTTGGAACAAACAAAAGCCTCTCTTCCATCCAACAGTGGGAGACTAAAAATATGAATGTGATTATTTTCAAATAAGTAAAGGAAAATCAACAACACCACACAACCTTGCTTATGGGAGTTTTTAAAAGTGCATAGAAATCACAGTAGGAAAGAGCTCTATGTAATAATAGATGGAAGAGTAACCTGGGAAAGCTAGTATGCCCAAGGGTATATTTTTATTCAAATTTATTGGCCTATATGGCAATGAAATATGAGGTATATTCTAGGGCTTTCAAATATTTTAATCATTGGCCAATTTTTAGAATAACATCAGAGAGTATCTAGAGGATTTTTCAACTTAGAAAAGCTGACATCAAATTGGTTCAATAGGTATTTGAATTCCAATCCCAACACATTCTTTTTATTCATTATTATGCAACATTATTTGAACCATATGAAACATTGTCATATGAATTTCCAGTCTAAAAGGGTATATTAAGACCTTGGACTAGGGATTATGTAGATATGATTAACATAGTGTTGGGTGTGAAATATTTGAGTGTGGTTGGGAGAAAGGTGATTCATATATCCATGCAATGTAACAAAACTTCCCCCCCTCCAATATACAAGTGGGAATATGAAATGAGTGATCAAATGCACTCCTATTTGATGGAACTTAAAAATACCATCATAGAACAACACGAGAAAATGCCTCATTTTTTCCATTATACAGTCCTCATCCACCTCATAGTAGGGCAATTGGACATTCAAACTTTGGATAAGCTAGGAAAAATAAATTCCTAGGGTATACAAGAAACAATCCCTTGGATACATGAAGGATGCTCTCACTATGGATGGTTTTTCAAAAAAAAATTCACCACGATCCATAGGGTGCTATGTGGTTATCTCCCTTCAATAATAGGTGCTGGAATTTCATCCTTTTTACAAGAAAAGTAAGGAGGAGATTACATTTTAGAAGAAGACTTCACATACATAAGACTACATGGTGTAAATATTCTCCCAAAGGTCTTGCCCAAATATTTCCCAATGTCTGTAGCAGCACTTGAAATAGCCATACAAACTACAAAAGAAGCAAAAATGCACTTGGGGAGGAAAACTGGTAATTTCATGGCTAAAATTCCCCTATAGGTTTGACCACTATATTTTAAAAGTATATTTAGCTATGCTTAAGGCCATTTGGGACATGGATGATTATTGCTTTTTAGAAGTGACATGGAGGCCCTATGATGTAAAAGGGGTTTACAAAAAAAAAAATGGTAATACACTTGCGTAAATCACAGGGTTGATAGCTTTGAAGATGATCTCCAAAAAGCCATTCAAAAAAATTAAGACCTAGAAAAGATATGGTTAAATTATGAATACAACATGAGAAGTAGAACCCCCAAATCAAACAAGTAGGTAACTACCCTCCTGCATTGGTGATGCTAAGAAGAAATTTTGTTGAGTCAGTTGCTTCTCTCATCCTAGTTATCACTCCAAAAGAACTTCATGACCCTATCTTAGATATTATCAATCAAGAAGTAGATCAAGTATAAATACTAATTGATGTCGAAGATATCACTAAGACTATGGTGGATGTACTTGATGCAACCCAAATTACTATAGAGGGAGGGACAAATGCAGATAAAGAGAAATAAATTATGATGACACCTCTTCTCATTTCTCAAACCCCTATTGGTATAGAGATGGTTAGGATAGAGATATAAATTGATGCATCTATACAAAGACAAATAATTGATCCCTTGAAGATCCAATTAAATATAGCTATGTAAATTCCTAGATTAGAATCAAAAGTAGTACCCAGGGCATTAATCTTCAACAATAAAGAAATCAAAATATCTACAACTGTACAAAAAAGATAACAAAATCTAGAGTGTTGAATGACCTACTAAGAGAACACTAGATAAAATTGGTAAGCCTAACCTCATCACCAGAACACAAAAGGACCAAGCTTACCCTCCTATCCTCAAATGAAACTCAAACTAAAATAACTTTGGCAAGAACTAGGAAAGATATTCCATTTAGCAATGTTGGATAAAAATAGCTACAAGCCATAGAGAAGGGAGAGGACCCTAGAAATGTCCAGTTTATAG
The DNA here is from genome assembly GCA_028583015.1 of Wollemia nobilis. Taxonomy (NCBI): domain Eukaryota; kingdom Viridiplantae; phylum Streptophyta; class Pinopsida; order Araucariales; family Araucariaceae; genus Wollemia; species Wollemia nobilis. The sequence continues at coordinate 3,303,658 of JAQPPZ010003177.1, read as the reverse complement.
AAGAAGATGTCAAAACTTCATCATCAATCACAAAAATTACAATCCCAAAACCAAAGCACCTTACTACCATCCAAGAGGATCAAAAGACTAGCGATGTACAAATATTTGGGATTACTAAAGATTTGTTGCAAGCAAAGGAACACATACAAAAAAAATCTACAAAACTTCTTCTAAAGGAGAATAAGGAGTTTAAAGCAAAGATGCAGGTGATGCAAGCTAAAAATGGAAAGCTACAGACTGAGGTAGACATCCTGAGAGAACAAATATCACAAGCCTAGGTCAAAGTTTCATAGGAAAAACCTCAAGTAATAAATAAGAATCCTAATTACTCTGACTTCCTTGATAAATATAAGAAATAAATGACTTACAAAGTGCAAAGCCAAATGGAAGAGCTGAAAAAAATATTCAAGGATATCAATATGATAAAATCCACCATCTAAAACATAATAAATCTCCTAACACATGTAGAAGACAAAGTAAGCACCATACTCCCCACTTTCGAACAATTTGAAGCATATTACCAAGATATTTGAGGAGAACAAGTGACTAAAATATGACACTGAGTTGGAGTGTGCAATAGAATTCCTCAGGGTGTTTATGTTTTTCTAAATAAATTAGGTTGGTATGATTGGAATAAAGAAATGATCATATTACAACAAAAAATAATGGATGACATGGCATAGATAGGCCTTTCCCTTGAAGAGTTTCTAGAAGTGTCTAATGTAGAAAATATTATCCTTAATAAAATCCAAGAGTTTGAATGTGATTTAGAATATGAAGGTGAGCTAGCCAGAAAAACTAGATTCCTAGCAAAAATAGTCAATTTTCTTTGCTCTTTTTGTGAAAAGAATAAAATTTGGATAGAAAAACAAAAGATCAAAACTCTTCAAGACTTGAATACAATCAGATTTTCCATATATTTTTTTGAAGAAGCATGGGAGCTCATAAGCATGATGATTAAAGATATTTAAATAGAAGAGTGGAGGAATAAGGTTTGCAATATTGAAATGATAATTAGACTATTCAAAGGCTCTGAGATAAAAACTACAGAGGAAGGTCAAAGCTCAAGAAAAGACAAAACACAAAAAATCGATCTGAATACTGAGGGGCCCACCATAAAGGACGATTAAAACTTAAGAAAAGACAAGCCACCAAAAACCAATCCAAATACTAAGGGGCCCACCATAAAATGGGACAAAGGGTTAGCAGAGAAAAATGCTAACCAAGGGACTGATCCACCATAAAGTATCATACAATTGTATGCCACCTTTTTGAAAGATCTAAAAAAGACTCTATAGTAGACAAAGGATAAATTTTATGAACAAAAAATCCTAAGACAACTATTTTTGGTTGTAGCACACTCAACCAAACAATACCATATTATGATGACAAGTGGAAGGCTCAGATTAAAACAATTATAACAAATCCAAGGCTACAAAAGGAGCTGCCAAAAATAGAATTAGGATCAAGTTTTTTGCATAGCAATTTTTGATAGAGGTATACTTGAGTACCCTTGTCTTTGATGGTGTATTTTCCTTTGTATATTTTCTCTATTCCATCCCTTATTCCTTCCATTTTTTTGTAGGTCTTGATAGAGAAGTACTGAGGAACTAAGATCATTTCTAGCTAACAAGTTAGAGGTTTGGAGGCCTTATTGTTACCATATTGGAACGAGATAGTGAAGGATATTTTTTACATCATTTGAACGAGGATTCTTATTGTATTACTCTCAAATATCTTCATGGAAAATTTAAGCCAACTCTTATTGTAAATCTAATTGATATTAATTCAATTTTAGGTTTCTTCCGTTTGTCAAATCTTTGTGTTTAGTTTTGTGTGTCTCTTTTACATATTACATTATTTGAATGTGTAATTGATGCTTTCTTTCATTGACAACCAATTATGTTTATTACATCATTTGAATGAATATAATTGGCTCAATATCTCCTTTATTTTTCTTTCTATCACATAAATGAATTCTAAATATTGCTACAATAGCCCAATAGATAAGGCACCAATTATACATTAAGGCATAATTAAAGAGCTATAGTGAATCTTGGTCAAAGAATTATAACTTTTACACTTTTTTATCCAGATGAGCATGAACTTATATTGTTAAATATTTAAGTTTACCTCAAGGGTATCCTAACCCTTTTTGGTCTATTTAGAGTCTATTAAGACAAATATATTCCCAAAATAAAGAGGCAAATCGATCGAAATATGTAACACTGATTGTAATCAAAAATTTCTTGTAGTGTGACAATTTACTTTTAAGGATACAAGAATAATTTACAACATGTCTTAGATCTGAGAGATTCTAGATTTAAAAGCTTATTCCTTCCTATAAACCTTACCTTATACCAACTTTAGAAGACACTAGGTACCGTTAGCAATCTTTGATTCAGTCTCCCTCTTTCTTAGGAAGTTATTAGGTAGCTTCACCACTTTACGCGTAACTCCCACATCAATAGCTCCCTTTTTATAACTCTGCATTTTGGGGCTAGGGGAGCCTTTATCCAAAATGGATTTATGTATCTTAGGCCAAGCACTAAGAGAATTTGGAGCAAAAATATCATGGATGACCAATCCAAAAATCACATCCTTAGGAAACTCAGAGGGTGGGGTAAGCCACCCAAAATAGTTCTAACAAAGATAATTAGGAAAGAGCACATCCTAAGTGAAAAGAGAGGAGCTAACCTGAAAAACTTGATTTTGATCAACCTCCAAGTCTTTAAAGTGAGAATCCATTAGGACCCTTGCATCTTAAATAATGTCATTTGAACCCAATTGGGTTTCTCTAGATTCCAATGGGAGGGTGCTTACTCCATCAGTTTCCATGACATCTTGATCCCTGATAATCGACTCTCCAACCACCTCTTCTTTTAGAGTGGGGCTTTTATTACCTTTCTCCCTCGATATTTCTTGATATGGGTTGTTAGTAAAGGATTTATTTACCCAAAATATTTTCATCAACTTCATCTTAGTCAAAATATACGTCAATTTTATACAAATAGAGCAGATTTTGGGTCTATATTTAATAGCTTGATTTCAAGACCCCAACTTCAAGATTAGTTCAATGGACATTGGGATATTAGCTTCTATGTTTGCATTAACACACATTCTTTCAAATATCATCCTTGATTTTTCCATTGTCATTGAATCTATCTGAATTAGTTCTTCCATAGCCTTATCAATCCCTCTAAGAACATCATCATGCCATAGATGAAATGGTAGGCTAGAAAGCCTAACCCACACGGGCACCAAATTTACTTTCTAAGTGGTTGGGTTGAAATTTGACCCTCATTTTTAGAAAAACAAACCTCTCTTGCTATAAAACTAGGGGCCTCCACCTAATATTCAACTTGAATCATCCTCATAGTTTAGTTTTATAAGTATAACAACTTTTGGAAGATCCACTATTTCCAAAAAACCCTAGGGTTTCCACTTGGAAAAGACCCATATTCTAATGGAGTCCAGATCTAGTCGAGCTCCTTGGAACTGATACACAATGTTAAAAACCCCTTGGTTAAAATTCAAATCCATAAGGCCATCTAGAACACTCATCTTATTCTATTTTGAAGATAAATAAAAAGATTACTTTCGAAGCACTTCTCCCAGTCTTGCTTGAAACCATTGCAACAAAGGAAGAAACATCAAGGTCATAGGATTTTTTCAACATCTTGTCTTAGGGGAGGTACCCCAACCACCAACTCACCTACAACAAACCCATGAAAACCTAGAGGGATGAGAGACCCAACAAAACCTCTAACTACCTCCTCACCATTTAAGCCGCCAACCTCCACCTTTTCGCTCGATCTGCTATTCTCCACAACCTTGCTTGCCATCTCACCCTCCTTCCATACATCCCCACTTGCACATGAATTCAGAAAACCTATATTCATCTCGCACCTCTTTTATAGATCTACTACTACCGCTATCGAAGCTTACCAAATCTACCACTCTAAAACCCTCTAGATATATTGAAACCCTCACTATGCCAAAACTACCATTGCAAACCCTCTAGAGCCGTCGCTACCTGACTTAGTTATATTCTTTTGGCAATATGTTTTTATACATTAGTTTAATGACTTAATCAACATATTAACCTTTTTAAATGATGTATTGAAAATAACTTTAATAAATCTTTTTTTTATATATGGGTGATGCATTTACTTATTAAGTTTCATACATTTTATATATGGTTAAGCTATATAGTTTACAAAATTTTAACATAGTATTTGAATATATTAACTCTATTATGGATGATTTAGAGTTGTTACTTTAATTAAAATAAGTTTTAAAATAATAATGTATTAAATTAATCTATGGTTATTTTAAAAATACTAAACATGAATATGTTTTATATATTTTTCATTTGATTCTTGTACTATATTTCAATTTACTATATTTTCTAAATCACAATTATATTTTTGATATTTACAAATAATACGTTAAATATTTTCACATATTTAATAAATATGTTGGTATATTATTACACCAATTTTTGAATATAACGTGTACACTATAATTTTAACTTATACTATTCCAATCAAATTTTGGTTATTACATTTTTTTTTATCAGGTAGATGAAGTGGTTTTAGAAGGGTCCTCAAACATTATATAAAAAGGATCCAACCAATAAATAGGTAAAAGGGCACATAGGCCACCATGAGAAACCAAGATCCTAAGAAGAGCACGCTCTCACAGAAGCTTTGGGATCCAAGGAAATAAAAAACATCAACCATAAATGAAACTAAACACACCACAATCCCTCATAACGGATTTCAAAATAGAGCAGGCACAAGCTACCCACATAGGGAAGAACATAGACTATGGGAAACAAAATAAAAATTTTGAAATTGGGCCTAGGCCTTCCCGTCCATGTGTGTTCTAGTGTTTCTTTAATTTAAACCCAATTGGAAAAGCCATCTGTCCCAACTACTTAATTTTGTCATGCAACTGAACTTTCTATTAAAATTCAAAATATTTGAATAAAGGTGTCTCTTCAAAAATGAAAATTGTACCATTTCACTCAGCATTTCCCTCATTCTAGTCTCCAACAGAGCACTTAACAATTTATCTAATTTAAACCTTTTGAGAACTCATTGCACTAGATTGACACACCATTTTGAGAGAGTCCCAAGTTGGCCAAGAAGTCAGTAAATTTATTTCCTTCCCTAAAAATATGATTAAATTGGATTGCTTCCAGAGTTTGAGTTATTATAATAACTTCATCTATCAGATTTACTATAGTCTAGGTGGTAGTATAAATCCCTTTGACCATATTGATAATGTTTAAGGAATCTCCCTCAAAAATAACCTTTCTACAATTCATAGAGCTCACTTGTAGGGCACCTTGGTAGAGTGCTCTAGCTTCTGCTATGTGACTAGTCTGGATTCCTAGATTCTTAGCAAAGGCCAATAGAATTTTTCCATTTGAGTCCTTGATAACTCCCCTAGATTTGGCCATGCCAGGATTTCTTTTGGAGGCTCCATCAAAATTCAACTTCACCCAGCTAGGAGGGGGGGTTCCCATACAATGTCCATCCTAGAAGCAATTTTATTCTTTGGGAACAAGGATGATTTAGACTTCAAACCTAGCGCCTTCTCAATATCTACTTCCTTACCTATAGAGCCCTTATCTAAGGAAAACATACACACATTCTAAACTATTGCTAACATTGCCTTCACAAATACTGAATCAGGATTATGATATATTTTCTTGAATGCCTTCGAGTTTCTTTCTTTCCAAAGGTTCCACCAAGAATGAGATAAGACAAACAACCAGAAGGATCGAAGATGAGAGGAGAGAAACTAAGATTTCCACTACTCAAAAGAGGAATACAAATCCTTAGGGAGGACCCAATCTAAACCTAAAATTCTTAGCAACAAGCCAAAAATCTCCTAGGAGAATGGACATTCTATGAAAAGGTGCTCAGGTGTTTCTTTCACTAATCCACACAGGAAACATTTGTTAGCAATCACAAAACCTCTTTTTTGAAGATTATCCAAAGTCAAACACTTACCTTGTACCGCCATATAGAAGAAGATATTTAATTTTGGTGTGAGACCATTCCTCCACATTTCAATAACTATTATGTACAACAAGATATTTGGATGTTAAAAACAATAAAATATAAGTAATATGCATCAACAAACTTATTATGCATAGGAAAAAAATAAAATTAAAGGTGAAGAAGAGAAAATCACCATGAAAATTCTAATATAAAGGTCTAAATAAAAAGGAGAAGGAAAACTAACATGCAAATCCAAACAAAAACAAAAATATAAATAGACATAAGAAAACTTGTAATGTGAATCCTAAGAGAACAAAAGAGATTAAGAGGAAGAGAAAAGACTAATATCATTCTCTAAGGTAAATAATAAATAAGTAATATCCCAACATATTCTATAACCATCATGATCAAATAAACTAATTAGAGATATATGGTAGGGGATGCATCCTAAGGAAATAGTAAATATTTGTTTAGTTGTCATGTTGAAGATTGTAGTGGTACATCATTAACTACTGATTTTGAGTTATCAAGCAACAAAACAATAATATCAAATGAGATTCATCATAATATTTACAATTAATACTTATATTTCTATGACCATGGTGCTGAAGAAAGAGGTACTTATTTAATATTATAGCTTGTTCAAAGTAGTGATGAATTTTAATTGTGTGCACTACCTAGATATAATTTTTTAAAACTTGTGGAACTTGGTTATCATTGTGCAAAATTTAAATTAATTATAACATGAAATAAAAATAATTTGATTCAAATTATGGATATGAATGCCATATAAAAAAATATGATTTTGGACTTTATCAAAGGATAAAGGAAAATAAATATTTTAATATATAACTAAACATCATTATCTTAATCTATACAATGCTAGACATTTGAACTATGTAGAACATAATCATTTTTTTGAAGAGTGAACAAGTTAAATCCTATTAATGACATAGTTTTTAAATTGTTAAAAAGTTTAGATCCCTTTTATTAATGTCATGCTTAAAAATGTGAATGTTTCTATGATTGATAATAATAATAATGATGAATACAAGTAATATATCATTTTTTAACTACAACAAAGATTTTACCAAAATTTTATTTAATTAGCATTGATGGATATATTTTGTGTATATAAACAATCATACTATTGGTGAAGAACACAAGCTTATACTGAGAGGGGGGTGAAAAGTATAAGATCACTTTTTACTTTTCTTTCCAATCAATATTATGCAATGTAAAGATAGCAATATCAATAGCAGTAACCAAAGCAATGCATAAATCATCACACACAATAGAGACACCAATTTAATGTGGTTCACCCAATGTGGGCTACTCCACGGAGAAAATATTTCACTAATATTTTCTCAATAAATATCTTTGGAATCCTTTCCCTATTACAATGTTTATGGACCTCTATCCAAAGGAGATACCAATCCCCTAAATCATGTTCATGGATCTCTATCCATAGGAGACACCAATCTCCTAGTCTTTGATCTAGTTGGTGATCCTCTAGAAGAACTCTACCTCCACTACCCTTAGAAAATAGAACTCTATCCACTAAAGACTCTTCTTCTCACTCTATATAGACCTATCCTCACTACCATTGGCTAAAATGTGATCTCCATCCTCTAGAGACTATTGTCCTCTATACTCTATCACCTCCAAAGCTTGCACTCATCTTTGTCTCAAATCTATACTAAACATAGTCCTTTGGTCTAGCACAAATCTATACTCAATCTCTATCTCTGGTCTAGCACAAATTTGTCCTCAAATTTACACCAAACTTTGTCCTCGAATTTATACTAAACACAATCCTTCGGTCTAGAATAAATAAGTCCTTAATCTCTATCCTCAAGCCTTAACTCAAAGCTTGACTCAATCTCAAATCAACTCTACTAGATCTACCCCAAACCTTAACTTAAGGTTTGAACAAATCAATCAATCAACTCTTCTCTCAAGCCTTCTCAAGGACTTGTCTCAAATTTTCCTTGTAATATTTCACAAAATCTCACACCAATCTGTCCTCAAGTCCTCTCTAGAACTTTATCCAATTCAGCTCAATAAGTCCTCTCAAGAACTTAACCAAATCTGCTCAATAAGTCCTCTCAAGAACTTAACCAAATCTTCTCAATAAGTCCTCTCAAGAACTTAACCAAATCTTGCTCAATAAGTCCTCTCAAGAACTTAACCAAATTTGCTCAATAAGTCCTCTCAAGGACTTAACCAAATCTGCTCAATAAGTCCTCTCAAGAACTTAACCAAATCTTCTCAATAAGTCCTCTCAAGAACTTAACCAAATCTGCTCTCAATATGTATTGTAAGCTTCCACAAAAGCTTACTCAAATCTATCCACAAGTCTTCTCAAAGACTTACCTCAAATCTGCTCAACAAGTCCACACTAGAACTTGTCCAATCTCATAGAAACATAAAGAGAATTATTAGAGACTCAATATGCTCTATACTCACCGCCATCACCTAATGCTCAATCACTTTCAATCACTCTTTGAGAAACATACAGAGAATTGTTAGAGACTCAATATGCTTCAACTTACCTCAATCACTTTCTCAATTCAATTCAGAATATAGAATAGTTTTTTTATGGAACTTGAACAATCACTTCACACATCCACTTGACTAGGCTCAACCAACTCTACTCAACCAATCACTCAATGAAATAATCCTTGCTCACAAACCCTAGTCCAAGCATATGATCACTCACTCAAAATGTTTCCAACAATGCTCAACAATAAATCTCACATAACAATGATACTCATGTTATTTTCAAACCCTAGTTCAAGTTCTTCACTCAACAACTCACTTCAACAACAATGCTTATAAAACAACTCTCACATAACAATGATACTCATGTTATTTTCAAACCCTAGTTCAAGTTCTTCACACAACCAATGGCTTCAACAACAATGCTTATAAAATAAGGTTTTAATAACAACTCTTTATTCCAAAAAACCTTGAAGCATTAACTCAAACACACTCAATAAGGAAGCCCTAATCAATTCCTTTTCACTCCAAACTTATTTTTAGAAAACCAATCAATCAACTCAACTATGGAAGAATGTGCTCATACCTTTTCTTGATGATGAAGGAACCTCAAATATCTGCCACAACCACAAACACTTCTATGCCAAACTCAAAGAGGTTAGAAGATAAATCTCTCTCACAATGTAATGCAAAAAATCAATTACACCTTATCACTCCATCTTTAAAAACAACCATCAACATACATAAAATATTTATCCAATAACACCTTATAATATCCAAATTAAAATAAATTTAACATCCACCAAAATTAACTCAAAAACCTCCTTAATTAGATTTAATGGCAAAAATAACTTTGGCAAAAATCAAATCCACTTTCCTTATAACTCCAATAACATAAATTAATTACCAAGCAAGCAACCTTTCATATACCCTTATAACTCCCTTTTTCACCTTAGGAAAATAAATAAAATATTTAATTAAAAGTACCTTTGCCACTTGTGGGATTCGAACCCACAACCACCGCCTCCTCGTGCGCCCTAGTTATGGGCTTGACCACCGCGTGTGCTAGGCACACGCTTGGGAGGCTAAGAGCACCACGTGCTCTTTCTTCCCAAGCCTAGCGCTTAAAAAGTGCATGCCAAATAGATTTCCACCTCGATGCTCAAGACAAACATGCCAACAACCTCCACGCGAGTCGATCGTGGTCACTCCCACTCCAAAATGCTCTCACAAAATGTGAACTACCAATGGACCACACTATCCAATGGGAGTGAGGCCTTAAGCCCTCCCCACTAGTCTTCTTCTTGGCGCTAAAAGACAAAACGATTCTTGTCTTCTTCCTCAATGATTTGCACAAAATAAACTTTTCTCGGTCGCTAAAAATCAATCGATGAAGGTAAGGTTTGAATGCCCCTTGGCATGGCATTTATACATGAAATCCATCATTTGACTTAGACGTCGGCGCTCCACAAAATTTGATGACATCGACGGGGAAAAGACAATTGCAATTAAATTTAAACTTTGCCAACCTTACCATAAGGTAATTTAATTAAATTATAAATTAATTAATAATAATACTAATTAATATAATTAAGTTATAATTAATTTAATAACCAAAAGGATTATTAAATTAAATTACAAATTAATACATAATTAAATTATTATAATTAATTATAATTAATTTAATTCCTTAGGCCTCTCCATAGGTTTTAAGAAAAACCTTTTATTTTTCCATCAATGGTTTTGAGAAAAACCATTTAAATCATGCTTCACATAAAGCTCTTTTGGAACCAATCAAAATGCAATTCTTCTTAGAACCTTTTGACATCAATGACAACTAATATTCCTCAAAATGTCCAACAATTGGATTATAATAAATTAATAAAATAAAGTTGTATTTCTTCCAGATGTAAATTTGAAAAAAAAAACTTTATCTTTCTAGTAGAATAGAATAGATTTCACATAACAATTTTTATTTAAGAATTATTATTTAATTTAAATAAATGCTTGTAGCATGTATCTTAAATTTTAGGTATCATTGCTATATTTTGTTCTGTAGCATTGGAATTTGCATTGAGCTAGTCCCACTAGACCAATTGTAATAGTTTTCAAGAGGGAAATTATTGGCACCATTGTAATGCTACTCTAGCATCTAATTTATTTTTATGCTAAGGGGGCCACGTTGTTATGTAGATGGAACTATATAGAAATATTTTAGAAACATTAATATATTTATCAAATTTAGCACCACCTATAGCATAATGTTGCGTAGAAGTTAGCAAACATCAGCAAGTATTACTAAACTTGGGAAGGGATAATAGGGGTTGCTTATATTAAACTAGATATCTTATAGTAGGTTAATGAAAGAGATGGGTCAGAAAATTATAGATAAATGTACCTAGTATAGAAGACATAAAGTATATTTTTAATTATTTTTAATAGTTCTTGTCATTTAGTTAAAGTAATGTCAAACATAGATTATGATCAAACTTAGTTTATTTTTAAATGGTCACATAGGGTTGAAATAAGTTAGTTTATTTTTAAATTGTTATATGTGTTGAAATAATCCCCACTTATATTACATGTATTTCTATAAAGAAAATTATTAAGAACAATATTTTTTGTATCGGTTAAATAATTTGCATTAAGTACAGGTTTTAGCAAGGACCCAAAACCTTATTACAAACAGGCTATAGAATTCGAACACTCAAAACAGGACAACATAGGACACAACCCTTCAAAATTGAAATGCATCAAAGGTTGTCCTTGAAAAACAACCACCAGACCATAGCAAAAACATAGGATATCCTTAAGTTGAATGCAAAACCAAAAAAGGACACTTTAGGCAGCAAGGATGAATCATCAATCAAAACTATGCAAAAGGAAGTCCTTAGGCATCTTGGGCTTCTTCATCTGGTTCGACTCTAGCCTCTTGAAGCTCATAATTCAATGTATTCATGTCGACATATTTTTCCTCACCGTGATAATCCATAGGAGCTACAACAACCTTGACATCCTCAGTCAAAGCTTTAGCAAGAGTTTTAACATTATCTTTAGAGAAAACCTTCCTAAAGAAAAATAGATTTAAGAAATTGTGTAAATCGATCAGTTGAGATAAAAAATTGGAGATAGATTTAATGATAAATTGCTGCATGCGTTGGTCAGGGGCATCCTTTTCATCGTCCTTTGACTCAATGATCAAGGATTCATTATTTGGGGATAAATTCTTTAGACGGATAGAGGAACAAACACTTTTCGGCTCAGGCTCATGGGATTTACTTTTGGATCTATTTCTCAGCCTCCAGATATTTTCAATCACCTTTAACTTTTTAGCAGAAAGTACATGAGTGCTCGAGGATTGAGAAGTGGTCTGATATAAGCTAAGATTTATGGGGCTAGGCTTGGCCTTATGTTCAGGGGACAATATGACACCTTGTGGGTAGTGTATTAGCTAGTGATTGAACAAAACATTAAACAAACCTTGGTGAGTAGGAAACTCAGAGTCATTCTTCCTTTGTCTATGGTCAATGGCATAGCTAATGGAGTTAAACAAGAATTAAGGGATATTCACTAAGTTCACTTCTTGAAAATGGTTGAAAATTACAAAATGAAAGCTATAAAGAACCTTATCAAGGTTGTCAATAGTGACAAACTCTATGATAGGCTTTAACACACTGCCCCAAGGAAAGGGGAGCTCCTCATGATGAATTTCCACCCGATCTTTTCTACACAACTCCTTGTTCTTAATCTCTTTAAGCTCAACATACCAATTATGTTTCTCTCTGTAAATTGATCTACCTTTGGCTTGTTGTCTAGTGAGCTCGACCAAAGTTTTAATATCAATATCATACATCCTGTTGTGAATGGTCACTTTGTCGTTATCCCACATACTCAGGAATGTTGTAGTAATCTCATGATTTTCCCTTTAATATTTATAAAAAAATGGGAGGAAGCCCCTGGTAGAAAGGATGGCTTTAGAAATTGAGTCCATATCAACACAATATGGCTCAACAAAACTCATGGCTACAGTAGGGGATTAACTTTGGGGATGATCTTGGATTAAGCAGGTATGGAAATGGATTGGAGTAAGGCAAGAATAAAAAGAAACATATAGGAGCTAAGAAATGGAAAAAATCCAACTGCCTTCTTGACAAGGGTGTCGAGTGAGTCAGATATGGGAAATTTTGCATGACCTGAGGAGATCATGACATAAAAACATGCAAGATAATGAAAATGAAGATGTTGAAATCTATTCCAAAATCCCACATGATAAAAAAATCAATTTGGGAAAATAAAAATGAGGGCTTGAAACGAGGTAAGGGGCCAACATGGATGGAGGATGGGGAAGTTGAAAGGAAACAATATTACCAAAATGATCACATTATAAAAAAGAGAAAATAATCTCCCACTACATCCCACGATTTCCAGCTTTACTTGATGATAGATATCAAGAATTTTCAATATCGATGGACTCAAGATTTTTTGAATGTGTCTTTGAGTGGAAATTGTGTGCATGGTAGCAAGGATAGATTTTAGGGTTGTAATATTGATGACTAGGGTAGCGAGAATGATGAGAATATGATGGATGAATATTTTGAAGAGGTGATAGAAAAAGGTGAGTCGAAAGATGGTCTTGTCAACCCTATGGTAGATCACATGTTTTCACCAAGTGGAGAGGTAGGCCCTTTGGTGGGTGTGGGTTCCCTACCAGGTGGTGCTATGAATGGGACCCCTCTAGGGGCTTCACTTCAAAATCCCTTTGATCCTAGTGTCGGATCTTCATTTGCAGTGATAGTTTCATCTCATTTAGGTTTGTGTTTTTCAAACACTATTTTGGATATTTCTCTGGTAGAAGATACCCCGTATGTTCTTCAGAGTCTGATTAAGATCATGATGGAGGATGATACCTTCAATTTGATGGTCAAGTTTCTAGGTGCTCGACCAAATTTGAACGATGTTAGGAGATGGAATTTATCCAATTGACGGCCTTAGGGTTACTTAGATATTATCACTTTTCCCATTAATTTTTTCATGTTCAAGTTCAATTGTGAAGAGGATTCTAGGCGGGTCCTCTATGGAGGTCCATGGTTATTCGAGAAGCGGGGCCTCTTCCTATGTCGATGGAGCTCAAATTTTTTCTCTGATACATTTAAAATCAATATGACCTTCTTTGGGTCAGAATCCCCAACTTACCCTTTCAGTATTTGGCACATTGATATTTTGCGTGGTTAACGAAGGTAGTGTATGAACTAATTTATATCGATGCCACAACTAGAGAAAAATCAAGAATGATTTATGCAAGAATGTGCATAAATACAAATCTAGAAGCTAATATTCCATCCTCTATTAAGCTCACTTCAAGCTTAGGATCCTAGACTCATCCCATTGTGTATGAGAATCACCCTAATTTTTGTACCAATTGTAAATCTATTGGTCATATTTTGGGCCAATACCCCATGAAGAAACTGGTGTTGAGTTCCTAGACAAAGATAAGCTTGAAGGGTAAATTTTCTCAAGAGGAACCCTCAAAGAGGATAAATTCATAGGGTAAATATGGGTAAGATAAACTCATGAAGAATGTGACCAAGATAGATAGCCAATAATTTGAGCTTGTTGAGTTCCAGTAAGTTGAGGAAGTTGATATTCTGGGCTCTGAGGTTTTTTAGAGTGAGAAGATACCCCTGGTTGAAGGTTGTGTTGTTTTTGCCCTTAAAGGTGAGATGCTTTCCCTGGTTGAAGACCATGATGTTCCTCCGTATTTTTTTTTATTTCAATATTTAGACACACTTTGAATAGGTAAGTACCCCTGCTCCGTTGGCCCTATTGTTTTTGCAAAAATTCTTTGATTACCTCAATATCCTTAGGTTGGATGTTTTGTTAGTAAATCCCTCCATCTACTTTTATGGAAAGTGTGGTAAAGCTGAAGAAAGGGATCTTGGGCCCTAAAACCAGAAGTCATAAATATCCTCAAAAACCCTTCTTGGAGAAGGAATTTCTTGGCCCTAATCCAATATGTCTTAAAATGGAATTTGTAGATGTTGGGTTAGAGCTTAATGTTGGGAGACCATCAATTAAAGCTTTGAGAAAAAAGGAGATAGAGTCAGAGATCACCAATGGCTCTTAGTCTCTATTGAAGATGGATGTTGAAAATTGTCAACCTTCCCAGCCCTTTGCTAGGGGAAAGAGATCCAATCCCAATTTCTATTAATGTAGTTTTTTTCTTGGAGCTTTAAATAGTAGATGAAGTTTTTTACAAGTTTGAGGTGTTGAATTTGTGTACAACCTAGAGCTAGAATAGGGGAGGTCCCTGCTATTTTTAGAACAATTGCTAGTTTTCAATTTAAGTTTGTGCTTGTTTCTTGACTCCCCTAGGTGGGTTCACTCCTTGTTGGTTTCTCTTGGTTCTTCCTTGGAAGCTTCTTCTTCTTTGTTGTAAAAGGTTTGGGGATCCTTTTAAAACCCCTTATTCCACCAAATAAAAAAAAGATCACCTTATCTTAAGAGTCACCATCAAAATATAACCTAATATAAGTTTGCATCATGTTCCTATGATTGCATCTCATTTAACATTTCTCCATAATACCTTGGACAAATTTAATCTAAATTTAAAATATTGATTAATTTTAACTTAGATCAATTTATTTTGAAATATAAATTGTTTACTTTAAGCTTAAATATTTTTAATAAACATATTTAGTTTGAAAAATATGTTGTGACTAATCTTTGTCTTAGATGTTGGTATTCAAAATATATATAACATTATATTTTTGTATCCCTAACTTCTTCTTCCTTGTAGAATAAGTAAAACCACTCTTCTCAATTAATTATTATTCATATTTCTAATTTAATTATAAGATGATGAGAATTTTGTCTAAATAAACTAACAATGCATCACATTTTATATTAAGATTTTTCTCTTGAAAATGAGCTTGTTTTTCATGGGTAACCATTGGATTGATCATGAACATTTGTAAAATCCAATTTTATCACTAGAATCTTGTTTTTGAATACTCTTTGTCTTTGTATAGGTTTGGGGCCCCTTCTAAAACCCCTTTGTAAAAGGTTCGGGGACCCTTTCAAAACCCCTTCTTCCATCTTAATAAAAAAAATATAGTATTTTTATTGAATTATTACAAATTCTTAATGAAATTTTAGACATATCACTTTCATTAAGTTTCTCAAATTTTAACCATTTTATATTGTCAAGGTATCAATGTTTCTATGAAGTTACAAGTAACTTGTTATAGCTAGGAATATACCTTTTTCAAAGCTTATTTTGATAGGTAAGAAACCTAAATATGACAACAATGAAGCAACTGGTATGACTGATGGATGGGGTGCACCTCACAAAGGTGATGGATGGGAATATTTAGGCCACACTGAAAATTTTTGCCCCCACCAAATCTTTGATTATTCCTGCTATATGCACTCCAGGTAGTCCTTGGTGCATGCTTCTGTTGGCAATTTTGGGTTTGAGATCCTAGCTTCTTGTCTATGAGTTGTCATTGATGTCAAAAGGAACTGGCATTAATGTCAAGAGGGTTTATTGGCTTCAAAGGTTGAAGATTCCAAAGAATCTTTTCTAGAAGATTTCGGAGAGATTCCATGTGGCAGATGAAAAGGTTTTTATCAAAACCATGGCAAGTTTAAGGGTTTTTATTAAAACCAGGTGGATGCATTAAGGGTTTTTCTCAAAACCACTCTCAACTTAATGCAAAGGTTGGAGACACTTATTAATTAAATAACTTAATTAATAAAACCTTTTTAAGGTTTTTTAATTAATTATTTATTTGATTTAGCAATTAAATTATTTTAATAATTTAATGGGTTCTCCACCTAAGGTCTAAGGTCTAAAAGACCTTTGATTATTTTTTAAATAATAAAAAGGGTTTCATAAACCCTAAAGTTGTTTCGAAGGTGCCAAAATAATATTAATTCGAAAAGTTTGAATTATCCTCCCACCGACGTCGTGCATAGCATGGAAGTTTGGCTATATAAGCCATAACCTATAGTCCAAAGAAATGGGTGAAAGAAATTCGAATTGCACAAAAGTTGGGAAGTAAAAGCTATGGCTATCGTTTTTTCACCACGTTTATCCGTCGCCAAAGGGTTAAGGAGAAGGAGACTCTTGCTAGCCTTCAAGCTAGCATCGTTGGCCTAGTGGCAACGACTGTTATGCGAAGGTGCTTGAAGGGAGGTCAAGTGTTCGACTCCCACTGTGGAGTGTGAGAAAAGTTTTTGCGCTCCAATTTTTTCGGAGGCACTGTTGACCCGCGATTTTCGAAAGCATTTTTTTGGTAAAGTTTTCTTTTTAAATAAAATCTGCATTTTTGTTAAAGAAGAAGTGGTTGGGCAGATTTATTTAAAATTATTTTTAAGGTTAAATGCTTCTTTGGAGATATAAGGTTGATAGTGTGTGGTTGAGATTTTTGGCTTAATTGTTGAGTGATATTTGCTTAGAAGCTACTATTCCTTGAGCATGGTTTAATTAATTTGGATAAATAAGGTGTAAAAGGATATATTGTTTGTATGCTTTATATTTTTTGGTAGTTGACTTCTATGGATTGGAGTCATAAGGTGTTTTATGGAATAAATATTTTTGTGGTTACTTTTATGTTCTAACCCTAACTTGGTGGCAAAGTTAAGGGTGGTGTTCGTAACAGGTTGAAGAACTATTCTCTTCTTCCTCAAACAAAGGTATGGGCAACTTCTTCCATGTATATTGTTGATGGTGTATTTTCTAAAATTGAGTTTGGAGTGAAAAGGTTGTCTACTAGGTATTCTTGTTGGTGTAAATCCCATTTTCTGGATATTGAAGATTGTTTATGCATTAAAATCATTGATGAGTTTTTTTTGGGTGAATGCATAATTCTGGTTGAGGAAGAGGAAGCATTTTTGCACTAGGGTTTATGTTAGTAAGTCTTGCTACTTGCTTTGAGTTGGTGAAACCTTTAGTTGGAATTTTTGAGATTGATGGTTGAGTTGCTTCCATAGAGGTTGTTTTTATCAAGTTAATGCTTTACTTGATACATGATTTGGGCTTACTCCATTGAGATTGATTTGAGCAAGTTATTCTTTACATTGGTGATTTATGTTGGTGGCTGTTTTGTTCAAATACCTTTGGAGGGAAAAGGATGTCTACTAGTTTCCTTTTCATGTAGTGGTTGGTTGAATTCTTCAAGGTTAATGTTGAGTTGAATGATGTTGGTTAAACCTTGTCTATAAGCATTGTTGTTAAAGCCCTAATTGGTTGAGAAAAGATATTGGTTGTGGAAAGAACATGAGTATCATTGTTATATGAGATATTGCATGGTTGGCAATTGTTGGGTTATGTTTCATGTTCTTGAGAAAATCATACTACATCTATCTTATTCTTTTGAGATTGATATTGAGTTGAGATTGAGATTGGGAGTTAAGTATAGAACATATTGAGTCTCTAACAATTCTCTTTATGTTTCTATGAGATTTGAGATTGAGATTGGGAGTTAAGTTTAGAACATATTGAGTCTCTAACAATTCTCTTTATGCTTCTATGAGGTTGATGAATCACATTGGGTCTCTAACAATTCTCTTTGTGGGTTCATGCTAAGCAAGTTTTTCTTGAGGACTTGTGAGCTGAGTTGGATAGGTTCTAGTGAGGACTTGTGAGCTGATTTGGATAGGTTCTAGTGAGGACTTGTGAGTTGATTTGGATAGGTTCTAGTGAGGACTTGTGAGCTGATTTGGACAAGTTCTAGGGAGGACTTGTGAGCTGATTTGGACAGGTCCTAGCAGAGGACTTGAGGAAAAATTTGAAGTGGTTCTTTGAGAAGAACCTAAGGACAGTTTTGAAAAGTCTTTGAGAAGGCTTGTGTGCAGCAAAGATTGATTTGTTCAAGCTTTATGAGTTGAGCTTGGGACAGATCTGACAGAGTGAGGAAGACTTGTGCTGGATCGATTGATTGTGTTTAGTACAGGTTGATGAGTTGCTGTGGAGGTGATTAGTGAGGACAAAGGTCTCTTGAGGTTGAGCATTGAGGATAGAAGGTCTTCTGTGGAAAGGAGTTCCACATGCTAGCGGAATAAAAGGCAGGTGATCTTCTGAAGTATCATTTCCAGAGCTGAGGAAAAGGATTCTCCTTTGGGCAGGAGGCTCATAAATTCGTGAGGAGGGGAAGGATTCTCCTTTGGGCAAGAGGCTCATAAATTCGTGAGGAGGGGAAGGATTCTCCTTTGGGCAGAGGCTCATAAATATTTGAGTAGGGGAAGGTTTCTCCTTTGGGCTGAGGCTCATAAACATTGTAATTGGGAAGGATTCCCAAAGAACTTTGAGAAAGCTTTTTAGAGAAAAGTTTTGTGGATGTAGCCCATGTTGGGTGAACCACGTTAAAATTGGTGTCTCATTGTGTGTTGCTTTATGCATTTCTTTGATATTGCTATTGGTTCATTGCTTTGCAAAGTTGAAGTTAAATAGAGAAAGTAAAAAGAGGTCTTATACTGTTCACCCCCCCCCCCCCCCGCTCTCAGTGTAAGCTTGTGTTCTTTAGCTTCTTATGATGGTTTCTTGACATATATCATTTTGTTAAACTTTAGTTATATGGAGAGTTATTGTTTTGATGTATTTGAATCCTAACTTTTTATAAGTTAGTGTGAAGACTTGTGGCGGTTCAGGGTTTTTTGAAATGGGGTGTGCTCAATCCCACCCAACCCTTTTTTGTATGAAAGATATTTTAAGCTAATACAAGGTCTTTTTCATTTAAAAAAATATGACAACAAAATAAAACTACTAAATATACCGATATTTCAAAAACAATTTTTCTTAATTTTCATTTCCATAATAAAATTTGCTTGCATTTATTTAATATGATATAGAGAACATCGTGGACCTCTATTACACATTTTTCTAAGTGATGGCTCTAAACGTAATTAGATGACCAAACATTAAATTGAACTTAACAATCAGGTTGAAAATGATCCTTAACCATTTATTTTGGTGATATGGATCTCCTCGTTTATTTATACCCCCTATATGAAGAGGTGAGTATTATAAGATAAAAGGTACACTAAGCTCTAGTTCTAAAAAATGTTACTAGTTCTAAAAAATGTTAGTGTTTATATCAAATGAAATTGTGTATTGGGACAACACATTGTTATGGTGTTGGCTCATATTATATTGACCTAGGTTTGAATCAAGGGGAGGATGGCCTTCATTATACTTTTAATTGTATATTTTATTTATTAAAATATCTTCAACAAAAATAAATAAAAAATAATATAATAAAATCAAATAAAAATTATTATTTTTTATTTATTTTTTTCCCATATATAATTTAAAATATATTAAAAATGACCATGTTAATGCAATCACATATAACTCCTAAACTTGTTTTTTAAGCATACCCTCTTCACCCTTCTCAAACTAATATTAGTAGATTGAAAAAATATGATTAAAAATGACCATATTAATATAACTATATATAAATTATATTTTTTTCTTTGACATATCTCTCTTCATCCTTTTTAAAACTAATATAAATAAATTTTAAAATTTTTATAAAAAATTAAATTAAATTTTGATAATTTTTTATATTATAAAAATAAATTTAAGAATGTAATTAAACAAGAAATAACCTTGAAATGAAAATATTTTTTCAAAAAACTAAATCCAACTCATCCATTTATTTAATTTATTCTTATATCTTCTTAAGTTCCTAATGGTCGAAACTAAAGGAAGAAAAAAAACGTTCTTATTCAATGAAGATAATCTTTGGCAGCTCGTTAATAGAAATATTTATGGTTTAATATCATTCTTATATAAAATTTAAAATTATTTATAAATATTTTTATTATTTTATATATTTTAAATTAATAAAACAATTATTATTTATTATTTTTAAATTTTTAATTTTTTTTTTTTATATTTATCAAGTTCAAATACAAATATGAATCTTGTAACTTACAATCTTTTTTTTCTAAATTATATATATTTTCATAGGAAACCTTTATAATCTTTAATTGATTAGGTAAAGACGAAGTAAATAAGACAAACACAAACATGAACCTCCAATCCCTCTTTTTTTATATATATTTCATAGGAAACCTTTATAATCTCTAGACAAAAATGAAATAAATGTTTAAGGAATAGAATCAGAGCTGACCATCAACAAGCACTCAACCACTACCAATCGATCTATCTTTTTTGGAACTTTTTTTAAGGTAGAGTATGGGTTTTTGAAAGGGGCCTCAGTTCCCTTGTACCGAAATTTGAACTTGGGTTTCCTAAATAAAAACCCAAAGCCATACCACTACGGTATCCTTCATGGGTCAAACTTTTGAATTAAAAACATGAGATTTTATAAGGGGTTTTATTTTCCTTGTATCAGGGTTTGAACTTAGGTCTCCTGAATGAAAACCCAAATACAGACCACTACAATCTCTCATGGAACATAAAAATTTAGAGTAAAGCATATGTTTTTAAAAGGGTCTTGATACCTTATATAGTGGTTTACAAAAACCCAAAGACATACTGTTATGTTGTCCCAAAAAAGACATTAAAATTTTAGAATAAAGTACGAGTTTCTTGTTAGAAATAAAGTATATTACATTATTTGGGTCATGTAAATGTACCTTCCTTGGTACATGTTGGGATCCGAATTGACATCAAACAAAACTTGATACTGTGACTATATATCTTCCAAATTTCTAATTAGGCTTGCACCTGCTAGTCACAACTCAGAACTCAACATTAGATGGACTAAATATTACTCTAGTTCAACCTCCAGAGTAGGTTAATTCCTTGTCAACTGATAGGGTGTTGACTCAATTAAGTTTAGTAATTGTTTAAGATATAGGGATAGAAAGGGGTTTAGAGTTAAGTGATTATAACTAAAATAGTGGTCAAATAGAGCTAACAACATAGGCATCCATAGGGAAAACCTTTCAATAAATCATTTAGAGTGTCCCTGTATCGCTCCAAAATTTTCACACCCTTACCTTCAGGCTATAGGATCCGTGCCCAGAAGGGGGATGTGAAAAGGATGGCACGGTACCTCGGACTGAGAGGCCTTGAGAACGTCCCGCCTCTTGGGGGAGGTGTATTATGGTGATTTTTCGACGGATGGTGGATTCACCAGGAAACATTTAATGGTAGTTTCCATGCCTAGGTTGGGAATGTGTTTTATGTGTTCGTTTTAGCCTTAAACACCCATATTCTAAGTTTGGCCGAAATGCGTCTAAGATATTCTATATGAAGATGCAGATTAAATGAATACAGAAAAGCAGAATTAAGATAGAAAACAAAGAAATTAAGGAATGTTAAAAGAAAATACCTGATTCGGATGTCTGATGAAGATTCTGATTCTTGAAGTAGTCAGGATCGCCTCTGATTTGATAGGATCATCTGATATCAGACAAGATCGTCTGAGATCTGATGAATTCGTCTGACGAATTTGTCAGAGACCTATAAACAAAGAAATAGGTGCAAAACATAGAAAATACAACAATGCTAACAGAGGGAAACAGTGTAAAATGACAGCAATAACATTAACATGATAATAATGAACAAAATACGAGTGTACTACAATGATTTAATGGAAATTGATGACTTAATTGTGCATTTAAAGCTACATGGGTGAACTCCAAAATGCAAGATAGCATAAAATATCAAATAAACTAGCTAATTACAGCATAAAACAGCAGATTGAAAGATGAAGAAATGCAAACTTTAGGCACTGATTGCCTCAATGTTGATTGCAGTCGAAATCATCTCGCATTGGTACGAAATCGTCTCTGATTCGATAGGATCACCTCCGATCTGAACAGGATCATCTACGACGATGTAAGCTTGCTCCGACTGAAAAACACTAAGGTACCTGCAACAAAATTGAAATAGAACTATTGCAAATATCAATTTAGGGTGTTTTAATGTGTGTGAAGTCAATTTACAGAGGATTTCAGCCAGGGGGGTGCTAAGGGGAGGGCTTAGGATTAAATAAGCTTAGGAGGGAGGTTAGGAGGTTGGAGATCATCCCTATTTGGGAGATCTCTAATGGGGGAGGGTCTCTAACGGTGTAGACACACTTCTGCCCAGATTAGAGACCCGTTGGAAGAGAAGCTAATTATGAAAAATCAGTTTTGGGACAATATCGTCTGGACATCCTAGCCCAGATGAAATCATCCGATCTGAGGCGATATCATCTGATCGGTGATGATATCGTCAAACGGTCAAAACAACCTCTAAAAATGGTGCGAGAAAGGAGGAAACGGATTAAGCGGTGGTTAACGGGCGGTTTGGGAGGTTAAAATTTGAATTTGAATTATTTACTAGAGTAATTGTAATTATTAAGATTTCACTGCGCCAATTTTAGGGTGCTACATTTTGCCCCCTCTTTAGCGAATTTTTTGAAGAAAAAGCGTTAAAGATGAGTTCTTCTCGATCTACGAGAAAGCAAAAAATTATTCCCATTTTTAGGCGACGATTCTTGGTCGAATCATACGACAGCCTACTATGGTGCCCCCTCCGTGTTTTTACCCAAATCGAACGTTTGAGGTAAAAACGTGGAAAAGCAAAATTTGAAAAATGTTTTTAATTATGTTTTGAATAAAATTAAGAAAAATAGGGTAAAACCCTAATTCATTTTTACTGTTCATTTTTCTGGTTTTTAGAACTCTGCAAGCAAAAATGGTGGAGACAGCGCACAGATCGACAAAGGTCCGACGTGGGCTACGGGTAAGAGTGTAAACTTAACTTAGAATGCTTGAATTTGAATTTACATGTTTTTTAGGTGAATTTTAAATGAATTTTTGAGCATCGTGACCATTTTTGGGCCGTCGATGTCGTCGGGACGAAATCGTCCCGATTTCAACAAAATCGTCTCAAGTTCGTCGATTTCGTCTAAAGGCGAAATCGACGAAAGGGGGATGATTTCATCAAATTAGGGACAATTTCGGCTTGCGAAATCGGAGACGATTATGCTCAAATTTGGGACGATATCGTCCAATAGTGGACGATATCATCATTTGTAAAATGGAATTTATTTTAACTTGCATTTTTAATTAATGAGTGTTATTAATGATTGGTTTTTTATTGTTGTTGTTTATGTTGTAGAGAGGATTGCTAAAGAGAAGAGAATGGAAATACGGGGGGTTGAGAGATGACTTGGCCACTCTAACACAGGCAGAGTGGGATCAGCTGGCACAAGCCGACTTACAGCATGTGGTAGAAATGCCACAAGTGTCTACAGACATGGGGCTAATGATAGCCTTGGTAGAGAGGTGGTATCTGGGTTCTTCTTATTTTTGGCTACCTAGGGAGGAGGATTCTGAGAATCCCCATACAAGGACGATTGATCACTCTTGCGGCCAATTAGGGCCATGCTATGATGTGGTTGTGTGGTGACCCAAGCTTCGCCTTGGAGAAGGGTAGAGTGAACAACGAGGCATTATGTCAGATGCCTAGGGCATCTAGACTCACACAGGTTTTGGCCGGAGTGGTCGATAGACTTCTGCTATGCCACCAGAGCGGGTGCAGGGTACCATGGATGCTAGCAGATGTGATCTATGACATGTGGAATCATGGTTACAAATTTTCTTGGGGCAGCTTTATGCTATGTCGGCTGTATAGAATCTTGCATGGGGTAGTGTACAAGGGCGGTCGATGTCTAGTTATGACATCGCTCCTACAGGTTTGGTGTTGGGATCACATTGTAGTGTGGAGGCCGGTAGGGCTTTCTTTGATAGGGATTGACGGAGAGAGGCCCCGAGTTTTCTACTGGTGGCTCCGGAGAGGGTCACAACAACGGATTGACCTACCGATGTCCCGGAGACTGCTGGATGACCTTGTCCCAGACCAGATCACCTGGAGGCCATGGCGAGAGCACCTAGGGTGGGCCAAGGATGGACAAGAGCTAGCTCACATCAGGCGAGTCTGCTGGTTATGGATGGAGAGGGAAGAGATGGATATCCATCGCTACGATCGAGTTTTATGATAGTTCGGTCTACAACAAGGGATCCCATCTCTCAGGGATTACAAGTTTTCTTGGACTATTTAGGATAACACCACAGTGAGTGGGGATCCAGACATGCAGCACTTCTAGAGTCAAGACTCGAACAATGCCCCCATTCAGCCAGTGGATGGGGATGACGCAGAGATAGCCGACGACTACGATGCTTGGTACACAGGCATTCACCCTCCTCGGATGACTAGGGCTTAGCGTCTGATACACACAGTTGTGCGTCAAATAGGGAGGTGGTGCCAAGCGACTATGGAGGCAGCCCAAGGTCACAACGGGAGAGAGCAGAGGAGGCCATAGGTGTAGGAGAGGCTACGGCAACGAAAGAGGAGGGAGAAGAGACCCCCTTCTCCACAGAGAGAGAGGCCACCATCACCCGATAAGGGCAAGGTTGTTGACACTAGGGAGAGTAGCAAGACAATGACTCTCTAAGCGAAGATAATCTGTATCCAGGCATAGGTGTAGACCCTACAAGAGGAGGCTGCACGACATCGAGCTAAGGTGACACAACTCAGAGGAGCCTACAAGAGGAGGCTGCACGACATCGAGCTAAGGTGTAGACCCTACAAGAGGAGGCTGCACGACATCGAGCTATCGCGGTTGATTGCTCAGATCGTGTTTTACCAGGGTATCTACTTCCATATGGTGCCATAGGGTCAAATGGTATAGCTACCAGTCGACATTGATGACCCGATCAGGATTGGGTCATCAAGAATTTCGTCTTGATCGATGAGTAGGAATTGTAGTACCACTCATACTACGATGGGGCCACCTCGTCCACCTCAGGGCGGGAGAGGAGATGAGGCTGAGAGCTCGAGGGGTTCTCGAGGCTAGACTAATGCACTACATTGTACAGATTGATATGATAGCATTTATTATTTTTTGATAGAGGATTGATTATGTTGAGGTACAGATTGTGGCATACCAATCCAGTTTTGATATGATGTATATATACTATTGATATATATATGAGATGAGATATATTTTTGATCATATGACTTGTGTCTTATGTACTTTTATGATGCTTTAATGTTTTTGATTGATTGATTTGATGATTCATGTAATTACGTCGTTGGAAATATTATGGTTTGAATGTCATGCTGTAAGATTTTAAATGAAATAATCTGATGTAACAAATTGGTTGTTTGTGATGTAATGTGATAAAAGATAAAAAATAAAAAGAGACTTCTAAAAATAATTTCAAAGGACATTGTCACTATTATAGACCATTTCATGGAGTTGCCGCTCACTCGGTCGTCAAGCTAATCCCCGTATAGAAATATTTTTAAAAAGTAAAAGAGTGCTTAAGAGACTGTCTTAAGACTTTGGTGTAATGGTGCAAATGATGGTGATGATGTTTTGTTTTTAGATTTTCATAAAAATAATATGCATGAAATAATGTTAAAATTATTTTTTCTAGGCATAAATTCTTAAGTGTGATAAAATTTTTGGATAATTCCCTAGGAATTATACCATCATTGCAAAATTGAAGGTACATAATGACATGAAATAGTGATAATGTGTTTACTTTTTAAAAGCATAATTGTATAATAGAATGATTTAAGTCATATGGTTTTCATGATTTTTAAATAAATGGGGAATAAAATTGTTACAATGGTTTGCGCTAGGCATAGAATATGTAGGTATAGAATTATACCATCATTGTGAAATCCAAAAAGGAGATAGTTTTATTGCATGGTTGATTTTTAATAAACAAAAAATATGAAGATAAAGACTTGCGCTAGGCATAAAATTCTAATTTTGGTTTTGGAACTATACCATCATCACGAAAGTCGACAATATGTATATATGTGTTTTGATTGTATGGTTTTGAAAGAAATTTTTTATTTTTGTGATTATGCATGTAGTTGTCTTTAGACTAAACAACTGTATTTTTAAAGAAGAAAATGAATTTATTTCAAACAATTTTGCAAAAAATATTTCAAAGTACTTTGAAGACAAAAGTTAGATTTATAAGGAATCCCATGTGCATATGTGAGTTCATTTCCAATCTTGATTTATCATAATGATACACAAAATCTCTCAAATATAAAATGTGTGTGCAATTGCTATGTTCATTTACCAGTTTTGAGCAAGATAATATGATACAAGTGATTTGAATGATCCAAATAGGTGTTCATTAACCATGATGTAGATGCATATAACCATACTAGACTACTATGTAAGTCGGATTATCAAGAGCTAGCTAATCCATAAGCAGACATAGGTCTGTACAAAAGAAGGTCGCTAATGTGACAGACATATCGCCACGCTAGGAGTTACCCAAGGCCAAGCGGGTTGGGCACAAACCACCTGTTACGGGGCTTACCTCATAGTTTTCGAATAATTGAGAATTCCAGGGATTCAAGCTCATCAACCCTTCTTTTCTTTTAAAAGGGTAGGGAAAGGGATTTTATTGCTTTTGCTTTTGCTTTCTTTTGCTTTTATTTTCTTTTTCTTTTTGTATTTTTGCTTGATAATTGAGATAATGCTTGAAACATTGCTGTAATGATATAAAATAACATTTTTTTTTTTCTCTTTTTCTTGAACTTTGCCTTTTGTTCTATACTAGGGATACTTGCTCGGATTAGCTGTAGAGCAAGGGATTTTTATTCTAGGTAGGGGTGAGCTTGTCCTTTTTCCAATTCTCAAATATTCTAGACCATGTGCATGATAGGATAGCAGGGGAAACTTTTCGCTCAAGAAACCACTTCTACTATGTAGCAAAGCATGGAAATTACAAATATAATCATTTTATTGTGAAAAAGATGTGCTTGGTTTAAGTAAATAACAAGATCAATTCTCTATGCTCAAACTTTATTTAATTGAATTTTGTGGACTTTGATATAAAAGAGATTAGTAATCATGCCATATAAAATCAAGATATTTATTTTTGTGTTTGTGAAAGTGAGAGATTCCAAATAAATACTAATTTATCCAAAATAATTTGAAACATATAACTGCCACATTTGTAAGAATATATAGATATATATACTGTTTTTGAGAAGTTTTGAGAATGTTGACTCTCTCTTTGTTCTTTATGTTGTTTTGGTTTCGAAAGAGTCAAGAATATTGTTGTTTTTATTTTTATTATTTTTATTTTTGAACACAAAATTAACAAGTGCCATAAATAAATACAAAAAATAGTTTTGAATATTTTGATGATTATGAATGTTTTTGGTGTTTTTGAATTTATAAATTGAAAGAAAAACAAGATAGTGATTTTGAATTATTTTAAACAAATATATACAAGGATGAAATGACCAAATTTATACATAATAACGTTTAAGATGCAAAATATTCATGGGTTCTTTAAGTTCTTTACCATCTAAGGTAGATAATTTGTATGCTTCTGATTCAAATTCAGCAGTAATAATGTATGGTCCAAGCCAGTTGGGCTCAAACTTACCTTTAAGGTCCTTAGTTGCATTAGTATTTTTTTGATTTTCTTTTAAAATAGGTCGCCGATCTCAAAGGATCGATGACGAACTTTTTTAGCATATGATATTTTAAGCTTGTTTTGGTAGGCACGGAGATGCTCCAAAGCATTGATGCATTTTTCATCTAGGAGTTCCAGTTGACTGAGTCTGCCAGCTCGATATTCATCTCCTACTTCAGTTTCTTGAAGTAGCAGAGCCAAAGAAGGAACTTCTAATTCAAAGGGAAAAACTACTTCAGCACCATGAACCAAAACAAAAGGTGAAGTACCTGTGGGAGTATGAATGCTAATTCGATAAGCCCACAAAGAAGGATATAATTGGATGTGCCAATCTCAACCAGATTTATTGACCAGTATTTTGAGGATTTTGATTAATGTTTTATTAGATGCTTCTGCTTGGCCATTACCCTGAGGATAATAGGGAGTGGACCAACGATGTTGAATTTTATATTTTTGACATAATTTATTGACATATTTATTTTTTAAACAAGTCCCATTATCTGAGATGAGATTTATTGACCCACTAGTTCGATAGGCCCACAAGGCTGGATATAATTGAATGTGCCAGTCACGACCAGTTTTATTGACCAATATTTTAAGGATTTTGATTAAGGTTTTGTTAGATGTTTTTGCTTGACCATTACCCTGAGGATAATAGGGAGTGGACCAATGATGTTGAATCTCATATTTTTGGCATAATTTTTTTGGCATAATTTTTTAACATCTTTATTTTTGAAACAAGTTCCATTGTCAGAGATGAGATTTGCAAGAATCCTGAACCTACAAATGATTTGATTAAAAATAAATTTAGAGACTTGTGTGCCAGTGCAGGAAGCTAAAGGCATAGCTTCAACTCACTTCGTGAAATACTCAGTGGCAGTTATGATAAATTTGTGTCCATCAGATGACATAGGATTAATTTTGCCAATAATATCTAAACCCCATTTTGAAAAGGGCCAAGGAGATGAAATAGCCTGTAGTTCTTATGTAGGCGCATGGACAAGGTCAGCATGTTTTTGACACTTGTCACAATGGCATACATAATCATGTGCGTCGTTCTCCATGGTAGGCCAAAAGTATCCTATCCTAAGGAGCTTTTTAGCAATGACACTACCACTAAAGTGTCCTCCACAAGATCCATCATGGGCTTCACTCAAGGCTGATTTGGATTCTTCTAAATTCAAACATCTTAATACGATACTTTCAAAAGATCTCCTATATAAAGTATTGCCAATTATTACAAATCGACTTGCTCGTCTATGTAATAACCGATGTTGGTTTCTATTAGAATTGGCAGGGAAAGTCCCATTTTGGAGAAAATCAAATATGTCCGTATACCAAGGTTCAAAAGTAGTTTCGTTGATTAGAAACACATCCAAAGGATCTAAGCATGACTTATTTGAAGCGGGTTCCTGGAGTCGACGAATAATGATAGTGGCATATTCGTCATCTAACTCCAAGGGTAGGAGAGATGCAGCTGCGGCCATAGCATCAGCTGCACGGTTGCAAGTTCAAGGAATAGCTTCCAAGGTAACTTGATCAAATAGAGACATTAATTGTAAAACATAGGCCTTATATGGGCGCAGTTTATCATCTCTAGTCTAATAAACTTCATTAATTTGGTTTATAACCAGTTGAGAATCACCAAAAACTAATAGATGTTTAATTTTTAGTGCCAAGGCAACTCATAATCAAAGGATTAGAGCTTCATATTCAGTAGTATTGTTAGTGCAAGAAAATTTTAATTTGAAGGACAGAGGAATAAGATGTTTTTGTGAGGATATTAAAATAATACCCGCACCAGCCCCACTCATGCATCGGGATCCATCAAAGTATAAGGACCATTGTTCAATATGGTCTGCCTCTAATTGAAGGCATTCATCAGGAAACTCGATGATGAGGGGATGGGTAGACTCTAAGGGTGCAGTAGCTAATTGATCTGCTATGATTTGACCCTTAACAAACTTCTGTCCTATGAATGTGAGATCAAATTCGCTTAGAGCAAGAACCCACTTGGCTGTGCGACCCAATAAATAAGGTCGACTCATGAGATACCTTAAGGGATCATATTTAGCAATGACATAAGTTTTCTGACTAAGCATATAATATCATAATTTTTGCGTAGCAAAAATGACTACTAGACATAATTTTTCTAATGCTATATAGCAGGTTTTATAACTGATGAAGGTTCGGCAAATATAATAATTAGCCCATTCTCTCTTTTCATCATCAAGTTGAGCTAACATAGCTCCTAAGGCAGAATCTAAAGCTGAAATATATAGGAGAAATGGGTGATCAGGTTTAGGCGATGAAAGCACAGGTGGATTAAGGAGGTATTGTTTGAGAAGTTCAAAAGCTTCTCTACATTCGTCGTCCCAATTAAAAGGGACATCCTTCTTAAGGATTTTAAGAAAGGGACCAGTTTTTTTTGCCAACTTATCGATGAAGTGATGGATGGCTTGAAGCTTACCTTGTAAACTTTGTAACTCAGATATATTAGTAGGTGCGGGCATATCAGTGATGGCCGCAATCTTGAGAGGGTCGATTTCGATACCACGTAAAGAAACTAAAACCCCTAATAGTTTATCGGACTTAACTCCGAATATGCATTTTGCTGGATTTAATCGAATAAGATATTCTCGTAATCGATTAAAAACTTTTCTCAAATCATCTAAATGATTGTATTCATTAATAGAGTGAGCTATAATATCATCTACATAATCATGTAGGATATTATGCATCATATCATGAAAAATATAAGTCATAGCTCTTTGGTAGGTTGCACCTGCGTTCTTTAAGCCAAATGACATCACTTTCCAACAAAAGGTACCCCAGGGGGTAATAAAGGTTGTTTTAGCTTGATCTTCAGGAGCTATCCTGATCTGATTATAACCAGAGAATCCATCCATTAAGGACATCATCCCACTCCCGACAGTAAAGTCAATGATTTGATCCATGTTTGGAAGAGGAAAATCATCTTTAGGGCATGCAGTGTTAATATCTCTAAAATCTGTGCAAACCCTAACTTTGGTAGCTTCTTTATTGGTGACTGGAACTACATTTGAGATCCATTTAGCATAATCAATAGCTTGTATAAAGAAAACATTCAGGAGTTTTTCTAACTCCCCTTTGACTAGCAGGGCCACTTTGGGATGCAGTTTTCTAAGTTTTTGTTTAACAGGTTTAGCATCCAGATGGACCACTAGATGATGCATGACTACAGAAGGGTCCAGACCTGGAATATCTTCGTATGTCCAAGTGAAGACATCTTCATACTCTTTAAGGAATGCAATATATTGTTCTTGTTTTTCTTGACTTAATTCTGATCCAATATTGATTATGTGAGGATTATCCTCAGTTCCAATGTTAATTTTAATGACATTTTCTACCTCCATGTGTAGATCTCTTTCAAAATTAGGTGGGGTGGGTGAAACGCCCAATTCTTGTAATTCTTGTAAGGTTAATTTGGATAATTCATCTTGAGGATTAGCGGTCTCAAGTTGGGCTATAGTTGGTATAGAACCATCAAAATAAAATCCATTGTGTAACATCTCTTCAACGAAGACATCATGGAAGATATCTCCTTCCAAATCTTCATCGGGGTTAGCAATCATTTTAGGGTAAGCTATGGATAGCATGTTACATGTAAACGACTAATTTTTTAGAGGCAAATCAACATTCCTATCCAAATAATCTCGATAACATATGAGGTGGTCATCATCTGCAAAAGGAAAGGGTTGACCCTTACTAGAAAATAGGCCCACACCACAGTGGGCAGGCCACGGTTCTACCTCGAAAGGTTCTTTCATGCCATTTTGGAAAGGTACCAAGCCTTTCCCTTTATATCCCATTTTAAGCATTATGGGTTTAGCTTTAATATATTCATTGGTAAAATAACATCGAGCATATCCCTCATGATGAGTTTTAATATTTCAAGGGATTCTTCCCCAGTCATATCCTTTATAAATAAAGGCACAACTCCCGACTTGGTAAGTACTTCCCATAGGTTGTGGGAGGCCCAAAGTACGAGGATATGGTGGCAAGTTATTTAAAGGAATTGAATCTTGCATGAAAGCATCATTTTTTTCTGATATTAAGATTGTGGATAAATCTAGTAAAAGTTCATTAGAAAGAGCATAAGATGTAGAAGGATCATTCCCTATATCTTTAGATGTGGAAGGGATGATATATGTTGATAATGTGGAAGTGTTAATAGATGGGTCTATATGTTTTGAAATTATAGGGATAGAACATGAAGGATTGGTTGTAGATTTAAGATATTTTTGAGGTTCTAGAGTGATTTGTTTAGAAGATTGTTGATCTATATAGGAGGATGAAATTAATGGAGGGGAAATAGATGAAGGTGTGGGTGTGTGTTTCACAGTTTTAGATGAAAAATAAGAATTAGGATGTGTGGATGACAGAGCAGGGCAAAATTGCACTCCAACAGGTTCTGCCAAAGCACACATATCAAAGGGTCTAGGGTCACCATGGATAGTGACCAACTAATTTTTAAATTCAAATTTAACACATTGGTGTAAAGTTGATGTGACAGCCCGCATTGCGTTGATCCAAGGACGACCTAAGAGTATATTGTACGATGCGGGGTAATGTACAATAAACACGGTGGTATCTAGAGTTCTAGGACAAACTTGCAATGGGATGGTAATAACTCCACACGTTTCTTGTGTTTCGTCATTAAAAGCTTTGATAATCATGTCAGTTTTCTTCATTTCATCACTTCTAAAGCCAAATCATTGGTAAAAGTCAAGAGTGCAAATGTTTAGAGATGAACCATTATCAATTAGGACTCATTTTACAGCTACATCTCCAATTATAGCAGTAATATATAAGGTATTGTCCTTATGTAAACTATGTTGTGGGATATCTTTATCTCGGAAGTCAATACAATCAACCTCTCGAGTAATGATAGTATTGGCCATAGCTTCAGGTTGAATGTTTTGAGGTACCATCATTTGGCTTAATGTAAGCATCAACTCATCCCTATGGGTGGGAGAAGATCTTAATAAATCTAAAAGGGAAATTTTGGCTGTAGTATTGGATAATTGCTCGTTAATATTGTAAGGGGGTTTAGGTTGAACATGGGAAGCATGATTCCTTTTATTGGGATTTTTCAAAACAAATGGAGCTGATCCATCATTTTGGTTTGGTTCTTGTTGAGAATTTTGAGCCTGTTGTCGGGTAACGACTCCAATGGTACCTACAATGTTATATTGAGGACAAACTGGTCTCGATCAAGAATTTATGGCTTGTTCATTCGGGAGGAATTGATTAGAAGAGGGTCAAGTAGTAACTCTTCTAGGAAATGGTTCTACTGGAACCATAGCATCTGTGATGGGTTGAATAGGATCTGATTCATTTTTAGAACTATTCGATTGGTTTGAAGTAATGTCAATTTCAATTTCAGTATCTGATTCTATATCACTAGAATATAAAGTTGGAATATTATGTAAGTGTCTGGTCGTAACCATGGATAAGGTTGTGTCAAATATTTGAGGATCAGGATTAAGTAAATGTCCACTAATGGTTCCTACATATCGGGTAGGAGGAGGAACATTATGATGTTCGATTTGATTGGCCACCTCTTTACCATGTCTTGGTAAAGGGTGTTGAAATATGTCTAATGATTGATTAGCATTTTGATTTTGATTTTGGGGAATGGTATTTTGAGCGTTATTAGGAACATTTTGTTTAGGTTGGAAGGCTTGCACCTCCATTTCATTATTATCAATCAAATCCTATATTTTATGTTTCAACCTTTTACAAGCATTGGTAGAGTGTCCAGGTCCTCTATGGAAATCATAGTGTAAGTCAGCTCTGTATCCGGGTATAGTTGGATCAGGTTCCCAGATGGCTGATAATTGGATAAAACCTCTTTCGAGTAGTTGAGGTAAAATAGTTGATAAGGGTTGATTCAATCTAGTAAATTCTCAAGGAGGCTTATCAGGAGGTTTCAATATAATTTTTTTTGTTGTCTTCATTGCATTGATATTAGCAACATTTTTGCTGTTAGTGACTCCATCACCGACAACTTGTTTGTTTTTATATTGATTTCTGGATGTTTTCTCATCATCCTTCTTCCTAAGTTGGCCTCTCCTAATGAGGGCATCTTCTACTCTTCGAGCTAAATCTATAGCCTGATCAAAGGTAGTTAAAGTAGCAGTTGATAGCTCATAAGATATTTGTTCTTGTATATTATTGATAAAAATGTCCAACATTTCCCTATAAGGTAGCACAAAGTGCAGTTTTCCTGTCAATTGCCTCCATCTAGCTAAGAAATCGGAAAAACATTCATCCTTGTCTTGTTTTAAGTTGTATAAATATTTAATGGTTACATGCCTCTCGATGTAGGCACTAAATTGATGGACAAAAGATTCAGCTATTTCTTCAAAATTTTGCAAAGAATGAGTGGGCAATTGATAGTACCACTCTAATGCCATTCCACCTAAACTTTTTGGGAAAATTTTTAGTAATAGCAAGTCATCATGTGATATATCATGACATGCTATCCTAAACATGCGAAGATGCTCTATGGGATCTTTGGTTCCTTTATATATAGGCAAGATGGGCATGGGAAAATGCTTAGGGTACGGTTGAGATACAACTATGGGATCCAAAGGTTGACTACAGACCTATCGATAATTGTACGAGGGATGATAAGGATCTATTTGGTCCATACGCAAAGCTAACTGTTTCACCATGGCTTCCAGATTACTAGTTTGCCCACCATATTGGTTCGATAGGGCATTGATATGGGATTTGTGAGCATATGATGGAGGGACATGAAGATTAGATGCTATGTTGCTATTGTGTAAATTGTTGGTAGGAAAAGTGTTATGAAGGAATTTTGAAGTTGTATTATGATGTATTCCAGATTGTTGAAAATTGGTGTTTGACCTCATTTTAGGTTTTTGTTTACTTGAAGTATATTGATCAATAGTTTGGCAAAGTAAAGTAGTGAAGGAATTTTTCGTTTGTGTGGGAATGATTTTAGGTTGAATAACAGGTTCCTTAGGAGGACAGGTAACCTATTTTTTTGACATGTTTTGAATCATAGTGACCATATCTGTATTGGATGGTCCAGCCTTATCACTTTCTTGATCAATGAAAGACAAGGGATTAGTGCGTACATCAAACGTATGTTCCATGGCTGCTTGAGTGTCACTAATTTGCCCTTTATCAATATGAACTACCACATTAAGAGCGTCAATGTTATCATTGAGAAATTTTTGGAAATGATCTACGTTGTCAAAAGCAATAGTTCCATTTGGAGCTACTCTAGGGGATGAGGGTCCATCCTATTTAACACTTTCTTCTTGTTCATTGTCTTCACCTAGGTCATATTCAGGTTGATCTAGAGTTTCTCCTTCTAGAATTGGATCTTCAGGAAGTACATTTGGGTCTCTAGTTTTATCTCCTAACCAATCTTCTTCTTCTCCTTCAGTTTGTTTACCATTCCTAAGTTTAGGCATTGTGCTTAATTTTAGATTTCAAAAAAAAAAAAAATATATATATATATATATATATATATATATATATATATATATATATATATATATATATATGCAACAAGCTTAAGAGGTATATATTAATTATATACCTACTACAATATTTAAAATGAAATGTTTTTGGTTTTTGCTATGTTTTTTAGTTTTTCTTTGTTTTTTGTAATAATATTGTAAAGATAACAAATAACACAATATGCAAGAAATAATACTGAAAACAATGATCTAGTTTTCTATAAACAACTTATAAATATCATTAATGGGCTCGATTTCTTCAGGAGTCATGAAGTGTTCTTCTTCAAATTGAAAGTTTTCCTTCAAAAATTTAATGAAAAGAGCTATAGAAATACTATCTGTCTCAGATGCTGGTTGATAGAAGTAAAGCTCATGGAAATACTCTCGATATAACATGGCTCGAGGAAATCTATTCCATCTTTCCCTATCCATAAGAACAACCTCTTGGTCTTCTACAAGACCTAGGAACTGGTGTATAATGGCTGCGTTCTCGAGGTATTCCTCGAAGGTGAACAATTCTGAAAACACAAGAGCTCTCCTATAAGCTAACCATCTATGGCAGGCTATCTAAAGTTCATGATAAAAGACGAGTTGATGAGGATCTAGGATTCTATCTAGGACTAGCCTCTTGATTTGTTTAAGTTTTGTTGACCTAGATGAAATGACACTAAGTCTTCTATGAAGTTCGTCCCACAAAAGTTGATTTCTATCTGTTTCAGGCACACTAATTACAAAATTGATTTCTATGGCTGCCAATTGGTTTTCAACATTTATAGTAACTGCTAATATTTTCTTAGGAGCTACCATCTAAACATGACATGCAATTTATTAATTTTAAATGATTTGAAATGCATCTATATTTTTGTTGTTTTTATTTTTTATTTTTTATTTTGTTTTTGTTTTCAAAAGGTTTACAATGCATTCATGTCGGGTTCACCAAAATGTATCGCTCCAAATTTTTCACACCCTTACCTTTAGGCTATAGGATCCATGCTCGGAAGGGGGATGTGAAAAGGATGGCATGGTACCTCGGACTGAGAGGCCTTGCGAAGGTCCCGCCTCTTGGGGGAGGTGTATTATGGTGATTTTTCGACGGATGGTGGGTTCACCAAGAAACATTCAATGGCAGTTTCTATGCCTAGGTTGGGAATGTGTTTTATGTGTTCATTTTAGCCTTAAACACCCATATCCTAGGTTTGGTCAAAATGCGTCTAAGCTATTCTATATGAAGATCCAAATTAAATGAATACAGAAAAGCAAAAAATAAGACAGAAAATAGAGAAATTAAGGAATGTTAAAAGAAAATACCGATCCGGATGTCCGATGTATAGTAATCGCTAATATTTTCTTAGGAGCTACCATCTAAACATGACATGCAATTTATTAATTTTAAATGATTTGAAATGCATCTATATTTTTGTTGTTTTTATTTTTTATTTTTTATTTTGTTTTTGTTTTCAAAAGGTTTACAATGCATTCATGTCGGGTTCACCAAAATGTATCGCTCCAAATTTTTCACACCCTTACCTTTAGGCTATAGGATCCATGCTCGGAAGGGGGATGTGAAAAGGATGGCATGGTACCTCGGATCGAGAGGCCTTGCAAAGGTCCCGCCTCTCGGGGGGAGGTGTATTATGGTGATTTTTCGACGGATGGTGGGTTCACCAAGAAACATTCAATGGCAGTTTCTATGCCTAGGTTGGGAATGTGTTTTATGTGTTCATTTTAGCCTTAAACACCCATATCCTAGGTTTGGTCAAAATGCGTCTAAGCTATTCTATATGAAGATGCAAATTAAATGAATACAGAAAAGCAGAATTAAGACAGAAAATAGAGAAATTAAGGAATGTTAAAAGAAAATACCTGATCCGGATGTCTGATGTATAGTAACTGCTAATATTTTCTTAGGAGCTACCATCTAAACATGACATGCAATTTATTAATTTTAAATGATTTGAAATGCATCTATATTTTTGTTGTTTTTATTTTTTATTTTTTATTTTGTTTTTGTTTTCAAAAGGTTTACAATGCATTCATGTCGGGTTCACCAAAATGTATCGCTCCAAATTTTTCACACCCTTACCTTTAGGCTATAGGATCCATGCTCGGAAGGGGGATGTGAAAAGGATGGCATGGTACCTCGGACTGAGAGGCCTTGCGAAGGTCCCGCCTCTCGGGGGAGGTGTATTATGGTGATTTTTCGACGGATGGTGGGTTCACCAAGAAACATTCAATGGCAGTTTCTATGCCTAGGTTGGGAATGTGTTTTATGTGTTCATTTTAGCCTTAAACACCCATATCCTAGGTTTGGTCAAAATGCGTCTAAGCTATTCTATATGAAGATGCAAATTAAATGAATACAGAAAAGCAGAATTAAGACAGAAAATAGAGAAATTAAGGAATGTTAAAAGAAAATACCTGATCCGGATGTCTGATGAAGATTCTAATTCTTAAAGTAGTCAGGATCGTCTCTGATTTTATAGGATCGTCTGAGATCAGAAAAGATCATCTGAGATCTGATGAATTCGTCAGACGAATTCGTTAGAGACCTACAAATAGAGAAATAGGTGCAAAACATAGAAAATACAACAATGCTAACAGAGGGAAACAATGTAAAATGACAGCAATAACATTAACATGATAATAATGAACAAAATACGAGTGTACTACAATGATTTAATGGCAATTTATGATTAATTGTGCATTTAAAGCTACATGGGTGAACTCCAAAATGCAAGATAGCATAAAATATCAAATAAACTAGCTAGTTACAGCATAAAACAGCAGATTGAAAGATGAAGAAATGCAAACTTTAGGCATTGATTGCCTTAATGTTGACTGCAGTCGAAATCATCTCACATTGGTACAAAATCATCTCTGATTTGATAGGATCACCTCCGATCTAAACAGGATCATCCGTGACGATGTAAGCTTGCTCCAGCTGAAAAACACTAAGGTACCTGCAACAAAATTGGAATAGAACTACTGCAAATATCAATTTAAGGTGTTTTAACATGTGTGAAGTCAATTTACAGAGGATTTCAGCCAGGGGGGTGCTAAGGGGAGGGCTTAGGATTAAATAGGCTTAGGAGTGAGGTTAGGAGGTTGGAGATCATCCCTATTTGGGAGATCTCCAATGGGGGAGGGTATCTAATGATGCAGACACGCTTCTACCCGGATTAGAGACCCATTGGAACAGAAGCTAATTGTGAAAAATTAGTTTTGGGACAAGATCGTCTGGACGTCCTAGCCTAGACGAAATCGTCTGATCTGAGGTGATATCATCTGATTTGTGACGATATCGTCAAACGGTCAAAACCTCTAAAAATGGCACAGGAAAGGAGGGAACAGATTAAGCGGTGGTTAACGGGCAATTTGGGAGGTTAAAATTTGAATTTGAATTATTTACTAGAGTAATTGTAATTATTAAGATTTCACTGCGCCAATTTTAGGGTGCTACAGGTCCCACACTCAAGATTAACAACACCCAAAAAATAGAATAATCTTCATCAAGAAACACAAAATAGAGATATACTCCAAGAAGCTATTTCAACATCCACAATACTAATAATCCAATTTAGCAGAATAAGATCAGTATCTAGATTTAACAGAAATGAACTTCTTGCGAGCATAGATTCAATTATGAAAAGGTTTCAATTGCTCTAAAGCTAGTAATTCAATAGTAGAGTAAACTAACCATAGCAGCATTAACAGAAAAGTAATTCACAACTTGAATCTCTCCAAAGAAATATTGAAGACACCAATTCCTGAGTCAAAAATCCAAGTAATGCTCCTTCTATTGATTTGCAAAAGATGTTACACAGTAGGGCAAGCAAACACTCTAGAGCCGACCCTAAAAATTGAGGGTTCGACCTCTATTAATAGTTTTACAATGAAGGAAAAATATGGAACATTACAAGGAGAAAACCATGCCAGATCGGTAGAATGCTGAGGTGGCATCATTTCATTCACCTTTGAAGCCCAAAAAATCTATGTGATGTCGCACACCATAGCAGCTCGACTCTACAACTTGCTCACTCTGCAATGGTAGTTAGGCTCCAAGCCATTAGATTCTAGATCTAAGCCATCTATATTTCTTGGGGACTTCATCTGGCCATAGATCTGTAACTACCCGAGTTCTTGTTTCTTGGCTCCATGGATGCTTCATCTGCCTACTCGAATCAACTGGTTCTTATTTGCAAAGACTTTGCTTTTGTATACCTGAGAAAATATCAGCATAAGCTTGACCATTGATTCACTCATGAATGACTATGATTAAATCTCAGAAATGCTTGGAGATGAGCGACGTAGAACATGTCACTGAGCCACTCTTCCGAAAGGCCTATCACTTGAATTGACTATTTTGACCAGTAGTGGAGCACATCACAAAAATACACTACACTCTGAGTGGAATAGAGCATGTCTCCAGGTCGCTCCCTTTAGTTCTTAAAACTAATTAATTCACTTTCGCATCCATGATGTAGAACACTTTGTTCGTAGCCCACTCCTTGAAATCTATTCCTTTAAGTTTTGACCAAAGCTGAACTGTGGAATAGAGCATGTCACTAGGCCACTCAAGAAACAATGTAAAATAATCTTTCATGAGATTTTGCACTACCATGCTACTTTGTGCTTCATTTCGGGCATCTTGACCTCTTTGACCAATGGCATGGAACATGTGTTCTGATCCACTCTAAAATGAATGTGAATCTCAATGACGTAGAACACATCAAAAAGTTAGTCATTTTATTGCACGGGCTAAGGCAATGTGCATTGGGTCACTGATTGAAGAATGATGATGTCAACTTTGACCTGAGTTGATAGCAATGTGGAACATACTTGCCACTATAAAATACACTAAGTGTTGAGCGGTTGAGAACATGTCTTCTCACCTTAGCAAAAATATTGTATTCCGCTCTATTGAAGTGATCGCAATGCAAGTTTGGTTGTTCTACTAGTGGCGTGGAACATCCTGCGTTGTGTCACTGCAAAATACACTATGTGTTGAGTAGCTGGGAACATCTTCATGCCTTAGAAAATATTTTCAAAATTTTTCTAAGGATGTGGCCATTTTGGGCCTACATTCTGGTGCCTCCTGGTGGATTTTCTTGCAAAGTCGATGAACTCATAATCTTATCCATTGGGTATCAGGAGTCAAAAATTAAGTCCATGAGCAATGCTTCATAGAATAATTTCTATATGATCATTACCCTCTAGAATATTTGTGAAGACATTCAGAGGGTAATGACTCATATGGAGATCATACTAGAAACAATGATATTCACCACTCCTTTCGACTAAAAACTGCTCCATGTCAAGAAAAATAGAGGTATGCTCTCCCTTATAAGCCCAAGTGACATGATCAAAATATCTTCATGGAATTTTCATTTCTTGCTCTTTTACTTCATGCTTTTATAATTGTTCTCTGACTGTGTCAGAATCAAAAACAATATACAACACTTTTTACATGAATACAAAAAGTGACTAAGTTACAAGACTTTCAACCTCAACTTATTCCTTCACTGAATTTTGACCATTGAGCTGTTCTTTCTGTGCTTCCTCAGAGTCTTCGACAACCTTATCTGATTGTTCTTCTTCCTGC
Organism: Wollemia nobilis; assembly: GCA_028583015.1. Taxonomy (NCBI): domain Eukaryota; kingdom Viridiplantae; phylum Streptophyta; class Pinopsida; order Araucariales; family Araucariaceae; genus Wollemia; species Wollemia nobilis. Next base: position 3,262,568 of record JAQPPZ010003177.1, on the reverse strand, counting down.
TGAGTTGCTTCTTCATCATTGCCTTCCTGCTCCTGGTCAACTTCTTTTTCTTGGGAAGCTTCTTCTTCTTGATCAACTTCTTCTTCTGGTGAAACTTCTTGTCGATCATTAGGCTCTGCATTAGTCCCAAAAATTTGAATCATCAGTTTTAGAGTCTACAAAGCTTGACTCCAAACTACCTCAGAAGGGTTGGAAGTCTCCTTAAGTTGTTTATGAATGAACTCCAACTCAGAGGTCTCCTCATAAGTTGTAGAGCTTCCTTTGTTCACTAGGTCCTCCATCAAATCCTTGAGCCTGGTTAAATATTTTATCATCTGAGAGACCTGTTCTTGATCAATTGGCTCCTCCCAGGCATCTACCTCAGATTCATCCTAGATGATTGAAGCTACATTCTTTTTGATCTCTTTCTCAGATAATAAAGTGTTCTTTTTGACCTAGAGCCCTTCAAAACCATATTGAGTCATCTCTTGGTTGATGTCAACTACATCTTGGATCATGCTTTCCACTTTGTCATATAACAACCAACCCTTTTGTAACAATATATTCTTCTTGACTACCACTCTAGCAGCTAGTCTAGAAATATTCCATGCCTTGTTGGGGATCGGCTTAGCAACCTCATTGAACCTGCTATCAGACAACTTATAAATTTGTTCTGCTAGAATCACCATAGGCTGCAGCTCCTGAGTGAACTTATCTAGGTCTTCTTTGATGTTTTGGAGTATATGGCTAGCATCATCCATATAATCTATTATGGGCTGTATTTCAGAGCATTTTTCCAAGACTTCGGACCATAGCTCTTTTCTTACCTTCTTCACTCCTTTTGAAAATCCTGAAGACTTGGCTTTCTCAATCTGAAGTTGGTGCTTCAAATCTTGTATTTCCTTGGCCTGATCTTCATTCTTCTTTTTTTTCTCCTCAACTTGGTCTTTAAGCTTGATGGCCTCTTGATATTTATTCTTCTAGCTCTTAACTTCATTTCTGATAACCTTTTCTACCTACTTTTTATTGTTGATTGTCTTCTCTAACTTCTCTATTTTCTCCTCCAATTTTCCAACTTTCTCCCTATAGATATCAACTTTGACATAGAAAGTCTCCAGATGAGCTTTCGCTATGACCAATTCATCCTCTATAGGTAGTTTCTCAATGTCTTCTATATACTCCTCGAGTTGGTAATCTTGAACAATCATCTCTTCTTCAGGTTTGTTTACCAGAGGAGTGATAGACCTAGATGTTCTTTACCTTGTGACTGGATCAATAGTCATTGTCTTCCTCTTCGTAGCCATTCTCTTGGAAGGCTTAGAGAGTTTCTCTACCCAAAAATCTTAGATCTTTTGTGAAACTTATTTTCCTTTCTATAGAGAAGACAAGGTGGGATGACTTATAGGGGGAGGGGAAGTTATAAAATAAGGGAAGACAGACTCAAATACTGGTGGTAGTGAAGTAGTAGTGACAATAGTTGAATCCATGCTTATTTTTAGAGTTGCACTTGGGAGAGACATGGGTATGGAAGCAAAATTCATGGAATGAGCTGGTGGGGATGAAACCACTTGTCCTTCTGATGATACTAGGGGTTGTGATGGTGGAGATGAAATGATAGGAGATGATGTGACTAGGATTTTAGATGAATGTGGAGGGGATGGATTGGATTGACCCTCTGTATCAGTTGTTGAAATAGGTGGTGAGTTATGAGGAGGAGAGGGTACCTTTTGATCAAAATTTTCTTGAGAAAGGGAAGGGGATTTCTTTGGGGAAAGAGAAGGAGAAGAAGGGATAGAAATAGTACCTTCACCTATAGAAGTAGGGTGTTCAAGAATCTCCTCTGCTCCTTGGTGTTGTACTTGTTGTACTGGTAGCTCTATAACTAAAATATGGGTCTTTTCAACACTCTTCCCCTTATCCTCTTTCATCTTCTTATAGACCTCCTTCTGAGTTTCTCCTAGTGCATATTTAGCCTTTCTCTTAGAAAATTTGAACATTGTAGGCTTATCACTCTCTGTATCCTCTTTAGATTGCTCCTCCTGTAATACATCTTTAGCAGTAGGGTTTGACTCAGCTGTAGCTGTAGTAGTGAAACTCATAGGTGTGAATACAAAGTATTTATCCTTTTTCTTCCAATCTACCTCGGTCCTAGGAGGCTCTCCACCTAGGGCTAGATGTTTGGGCCTATTAGCTATCTGAATGACTTTTGTATTTACTGCCCTATTATCAGAGTAATGCATTTTACTCATAATCTGGGCCCCTTTAGAATATTTCTCCAGTTGCTCTTGTGAGGGCTCAAATGTCTTAGGGACTCCTTTAGTAATTGGTGGGGCATTAGTCTCTACTTCTTGTATTTCCTCTTGTGAAGGTGGGGAAGGAGAATCTATCCCTGCTTGAGTCTTCTTATAAATCAATACCATATTCTTAGGATCTTTAGCTTTCTAGGTCTTAATATGCTTGTCATATCGATCAGAAAACTCATCATCTATTATTCGATCGAATCTGGACTTATCTGTACCAGTTTCTACTCTCATCCTCCACCAATCTACAATTTTACCTTCATCCCATTTCTTTTTCTTTTCAATATCTTTAATTTTGGACTCCTTCAAATGATGGCTTTCATTGTTAGTAGGATCAAAATCAACTATCTGCTCATAGAAGTCTAACCATGGGGGTAGTTGTTCCATTTTAGAGATATTCCAATCCAATGGAGCACTTTCTTTGTTATTCCTCCCCTTTTCAAAATGAGGCCTCAAAGTCTTCTCAAACTTGAGGGCTTTTTCTCCATTAAGTTTGATATTCCTCTTTGAGAATTTGTCATCAGGGTCATACCTCCACCTCTGTGGGATGTAAAATAGGCCCAACCTATCCAAATATTGGGTGATTTTTTCACCTTGACCCCTTCTGACAATTTTTATATCATCAACGTTATGGGAGTAGGTCAACAAACATTTCCTTCCTTTTCTAGAGCCATAATTCATGTTGAGGAAGTTTTCCTGCCTCAAGTACTCCAATGCCAACAACCTATTAGTCACAAAATGTGGTAGCAGAAAAGGTTTACCAGTGAAACCATAGAGCCTGATGATAGTGCCCTCTGTGAGGATATACTAGTCTCCCTCTTTGGTATCTATTACTCTTAGTAATTCTCTAGCCAAATATGGTAATCTAGGGCATTTCCCATACATGATTTTCAATGCTGGCCCTAGGAATTCCAAATTGAACCTGTAAAATGACTCTGTGCTCCTCAAATGAGTGGTCCAATAATACATAGGGATAGGGTCTCCTTTGTCATTCTTTTCTTTCACTAGAATCTAGGGCATCATGTGCCTTACAATAGCATAGAACATCCAAACCAAATTTGAACAGTGTCAAAAAGAAGGGGATTCTGAACCCCTTTTCATTCTAACCAACTGCTCATGCATTTGTTTAGCGAGAAAGGCTGGCCAATCAAAATAAATCACCTTGACACCCTCTTCCTCTACTTTAGGTCTATACATTCTCTCATTTGAAATGTAGTATACAATAGCTATTTTCCAATCTCTTACCAATTGGTTAGAATCTAAACCCTCTAAGTAGGCTAACATGGAAAAGAGCTCTGGGTTAGCGAATTGCTCAATTGGAATTGGGGTTTTGGGGAGTTCATCCTCATTTTTTATATGCTTAAATTGGAAGTGAAGCCACTTTTCAAAAACTTCCCTCTCATTAGAGGTCAAAAGTGAAAGGTAAGACCTAGCTTGCTCTTCTATATCAAATGGTTTGGGTTCTAGAGGTGGGTCTACACCTAAGGCAAAAAAATCATGACAAGATTTGGTAGTAATGGTAAATAAGGTTTTGCCATCAACTATTTTCATTACCTTTGTCTTAGGATCATAAAACTTAATGATTGCATAAATTAACTCTGGGTAATGATGGACTGAATCACAGATGTAAGAAAATAAGAGAGAATTTATAGTGATGATACCTTGGGGATGAATTGAACCTCCTTTGAAGTACCTAAACTCAAAATATCTCCTTAGCTTAGTTCTCCTTATTTGTGTCATTACAGTATCTGCTAGTCCTTTCATCTGCTTCATGTAGCTTTCCAACTCTACAGTTTTTTATTGCAAGTCTTTTTGGGCTACTTTGGGAGCCATTTTCTACGAAAATATTTGGAGCGCTTCTCCCTTTCTTCTTTGTGAGATTCATCTCTCTACTCTTTGGATCTTTCTTCTAGGTAAGTGCCACTTCATGAAATGAATGGGCTTTACATTTTTAATGTTTAAATGCTCCCGCATGTATACCTTCCACCATTAATGTAATTGATGTGAGAATCTATCTATTGCACACTTTTCAATTCAAAGATATGCATCTTGGTGGCCAAAATCATTATGTCCATCATTGATTGGTTGTGGCATGAAGCACTCACTAAAATCATGATGTTTTTCATCACTTTCCTTTTCTTAGAGTAGTGGAGGTCAGTCGTGGTAGTCCAAGGCTCCTTTTATTCATTGAAGAGTGGTGTAGAACATGTGTCTTGATCCGCTCTAGAATGAACGTTAACTTCAGTGACGTAGAGCACATGTTGCATTCCACTGTCACCCTTAGCTTATTGGAGAGTGATATGGAACACATGTTGTATTCTACTGCCACCCTTAGCTTATTTTACAACTTTGCACTTTTAAAGTAAAATTTTCTCTTTTTTTTTACTTTACAAAAATGAAAACTTTAGCAAAGGAAAAACAATATAATACAAAATATGTACATATGTTACAATGAATGTATATCTCAATCAAAGTAGATTTTTATATGAAAACCATTGATCGGGATCGGCTGCATGTTTCCTTCTAGATCTTCAAGCTAGAAAATATTGCTCTCTTTAACCTCTGCTACTTTGAAAGGACCATCCCAGAAAGAATCAAACTTCTGGTGGTGCCCTGGCTTAGCTCTTTCCACATTCCACCTTAGGATAGAATCTCCCACTTTGAACTCTCTGAACCTAGATTTCTTGTCAAACCATCCCTTGATATCAAATGAGTGCTTCTGGAAGTCCTCATATGCTTGAGTCCTTTTCTCTTCTAGCTGCAGTAAATGTGTCAACCTGGTTTCAACTAGATTCTGCTCGAGCTCTTCTTCTGTATCTATCAACTTGAGAGCTAGAATTTCCAAGTGAATAGGTAATACTACTTCTTTGCCATACACCAGAGCATAAGGAGAGGTCTTAATGGATTTTTTGATAGTGATCCTATCTACCCATAGAGCTTGTTCTAACAGTAGGTGCTAGCTTCTCTTGTTACCTTCTAATGATCTCCTCAAGATTCTTAGCAGATTTTTGTTAGTTGATTCTGCTAATCCATTCCCCTAGGGATAGTAGTTGGAGGTATTTTTTATAGTGATGTCATACTTGCTAGCAAACTCAATGTATTTAGCTCCTATAAAAGTTGGGCCATTGTCACTTACTATAGCTTCTGGGACACCAAACCTCGTGATTAAGCTTTCCATGAAGTCAATAACCACTTCTTGATCTGATTTCTTTGTGGGAATGGCCTCTACCCATATGGTAAGGTAGTCTGTGGTAGTCAAAATGTATTTATGTCCTACTAAGGAATTTGGATTAATCACCCCAATGAAGTCTAGCCCCCATTGCTGAAAAGGCTCTTCAACCTGAATTGGCTTGAGGGGGAATGATGCATTCCTAGTTCTCCCCACATACCATTGGCATTCATCACAGGCTCTTGTAACTTTGAAGGTATCAAAAAAAATAGTAGGCCTGTAATAACCTGCCCTAATGATCTTCAAAGTTGTGACCCTTCCTAAAAAGTGTCCTCTAGATAATCCTCCATGGAACTCCTCAATGACCTTTTGCTTCTGATCTTCTTTCAAACATTTTAAGAGGACTCCATCAAGATTTTTCTTGTATAGTCCCTCTGGAAGTAAGACATATTTCAAGGCCTGAAGCCTATATCTTCTCCTTTGTGATGGATTAAGGTTATGGGGATAGACTCCTATCTAAAAGTATTGGGTCATCTGTTCAACCCAATCTGATTCTCCTGACTGTAGTTCTTCAGTCTGATCTTCTATTATTGACTGACAAGCTATCACTTCTGCTATAACTACTACTTCTATCAAACCTTGGCATAATGCTCTACCTCTGACCATCTTGGTAGGATGAATTTCCATATCATATTCCTGGATCTTAGTAATCCAACCGACTCTTTTATCTCCTAGTTCACCTTGTAGAATGAAACTCCTGACATCTGGATGAACTACGTATACCAGTGTTTTACTCTGAACCAAGTATTGCCTAAATTTCTTCAATGACTTCATCACTATGAATACTTGTTTCTCAATAAAATTATACTTGACCTGATATTCATGGAGAGTCTGACTCCAAAATAATATGGGGTGTTCATCTCCCTCATCATTTTTTTGAGTTAGCATAGATGCATAGCTCTCTTCAGCTCCATAAGCATACAAAATGAAATATTTGCTGAAATTAGGGTTCACTAGAACTGGAGTAGTGGCAATGGATTATTTGATGATCTCAAAAGCTTGTTTTCTCACTTCAGTCCATTTGAAATCTGCATTTTTCTTTAGTAGTTCTGAGATAGGTTTCACCTTTTGAGCAAAATTTGAGATGAATTTTCTGATAAAATTGATCTGATCGAAGAAGGACTGCAAAGCCTTCTTGTTCATGGGTAATGGAAGAGCAAGGATTGATTTGAATCTATCTGGATCAATAGCCATACCTTCTTTAGAGACCACATGGCCTAACAAATTTCCCTCATGGACTGCAAAAAATGACTTCTTTGGATTAAGAGAGATGCCAAATTCCTTGCACTTTTTAAACACTTGCTCTAAATGTGCTAGGTGATCTTGCTTTTCATGAGAAAATACAGTCATGTCATCCAAGTAGATTAGAATGACTTTGTTGATTAGCTCTCCAAAGGCATAATCCATTGCTCTTTGGAATGTGGCTCCTACATTGGATAGATCGAAAGGTATTCTCTGATAGGTAAAAGTACCCCATTTGGTGGTGAATGTTATTTTGAACTGATCCTCATCTTTCACCCAAATCTGATTGTAACTAGAGAAGCCATCTAATAGTGAGAACCTCTCTACTCCTACAATAATCTGCAATATCTGATCAATCTGAGGGAGTGGATAGTGGTCTTTTAATGATGCTTGATTGAGATTCCTAAAATCCACACACAAATGGATGTCACCATTCTTTTTCCTTACTGGGACCAAGTTAGCTACCTAGGTCGAATGCTTGATTGGATATATGATTTTAGCCTTCAATAACTTTAATAGTTCTTCCCTCATTATGGCTTCAATCCTGGGGTTCATAGGCCTCTGTTTCTGCCTGAAGGGTTTTGCATTTGGTTCTAGCTCAATTGTATGTTGGATCACCTTCTTGTCATATACTTTAAGATCTTCATATGACCAAGCCACAATGTCTTGGTATTTCAGGCATAGAACTTTGATATCCTCCTCTTCTTCTAGAGAACATCGAACTCCAACTTTGAGCTTCTTTTCCTTTTTGATCTCAATTTCCTTGTAGATATTTTCATTGATTTCCATAGATTTGATCTTCTTCCTATCTTCATTGTCAAACAAACTCTCCAGAGTGACCAACCCCCTAGGGATATGATTATTTTTTAGCTGGATGACATCTTGTTGGTCTATCTCATCTAGAATTTCCTCTTGAATGGTTGATAGATAGGCTTCCCTCACTAGGAAATCAATGATCTATTCATCACTTTCAAAAACCTACTAGAATATCTGCTTGTCTGGTATTGCAGGCCTAAAAATAATTTTGATCCCTTTATCTTTTGTGACTCCTAGATCTACAGAAGGGTTGAAATTAGCTCCCCTCACTACCAAGGAATCATCCAAGGTGTTCTATCTTCTAGGAATAAAATTAATATTTAGGGCATCAAAGGATTCCATCAAATCCCATACCCTATTTCTGTATACTTTCAGGTAATGGTGCTTGCTACTACACCTCTCTCTTACCTGATTAACAATTAGTTTAGAATCACCATATATATTCAATATCTTGATGCCCATACTCTCATATTGCATTAGTCCAAGGTATAAAGCCTCATACTCTATAACATTGTTGGTATAGGACCAAGTCAATCTGTATGCGAAACTCTTTGCACCTTCTAATTGAGACTACAATAATACACCAACACCAACCCCATTTCTGCACCTTGCACCATCAAAGTGCATGGTCCAAGTCTCTATTTCCCTTAATGATTGATTGGATATGGTAGGGACTCTTTTCTCTATTTCTAAGGAAATGCTATATGTACCCATGCCTATTCCAAACTAGCTGTAATCCTCTTTGAAAGGTAGTTCATCTTCAACTTCTAGTTCTTCAAAACTTTCCACCAGTTGGAACTCATCTAGAGGAGTGAGGTTACACATGTCTTCTTCAATTTTTTCAATATGATAAGACACGAGCTTCTCAGGAGTAATCCTTATTCTCTTTCCCTTAAAGGGAATCACCATGCTAGAGTAATCCATGTACATACATCCTCCCAATTTGGTAGTGAATTCTCTTGAAAGACATAAGCTAAAATAAGGCTCTAGGTCTACCACCACTATTTCTTGCACAATGGTTACTTCTGGAGCTCTATACAACCTCATTAGAACATCCTTTATCACTCCTACTATATTTACTAGGGTTCCATCCAACTACAAAACTCTAGGATAGGATCTGGTATATTCCATACCCATCTCCTCATAGACTACTTTGGGCATAACTATAGTGGAAGCCCCTGAATCGATCATGCAGTTACGGATAATCCACCCCTCCATCCTCAAAGAAATATAAAAGGGAGGGGGTTTGTTCTTCAGGGTAGTAGGGGACATCTTGTCTTTTCTAGAGGGCATGCTGAGGATTGTAGTAGCCTACTTTTCCTATGGATATTTTCTTAAAGAAGCCTTCAATAGGTCTATTTGGCCAGGAATAAATAGGGTATCATACAGGCTAGCCTTTGAGGGTATTCTTTTCATCTCCTCTACAATATTATACTCTGATTTCATTGAAGAGGAATTCTCAGACCTTCTCTCTGGTTCACCATACTTCCTTTTGTATTGTTGTGTGGCCTCAATCCTTTACCTCTTGGTTATGGAGGGGAATCTAAGCTTTTCTTGAGCTTCACTCTTGGATCTCATCCCTTCTTTATCATTTTATTTATCATATCTTCTAGGGAAGCTGACCTCCTTTTCTTGGCCCTTTGGGACCATATCCCTCTTTTCTTTTGCTTGAGGAATAGGGAAAATATCATTACCTTGAGGGGGAGCATCCTTCTTCTTTTGGGAAGGAACTTGAAATTGACCCATTTTTTGTGGATCAACCTGCAAGGTCTTCTTTCCTGATCTTGTCATAACTAAAATCGACCCTTCTTCATCTGGGTCCTATCCAATCATGATCTGGTCTAGTTGCCACAACATATTGACCCTACCTTTTTGATTCCTCTCTACCATTTCCATAGCCTACTGCACATGATGTTGGTACATGATACATGATTCTGAATCATGGGGATCATTGCATACAAGGCACCACACATTTACTAGGCTTGTTTTAGAGGAACATCTTGGATCTTCTTGCATTGTATTTACTCTGATTCCTATGCTATTGTTGGTACTAGGTTTTTGGTCCCTATTGACATAGGGAAATCTTCTTTGTTGAGATCTCTCTATCTCTCTTTTTTCCATTGAGCTCATCTTGTTACTGAGCATTTTAAGGGTATTTTGTATATCAAGAAGCATAGTGGATTCCTAGGATGTTTGAATAGGAAGTGGTGGGAAAGGAACTATAGTAGATGACACTTTGGGATGAGGAATAGGGGTCATCTGAGGAAGTGGGGATGATAAAGAAGGAGGATCCATATAAGAAGATGTAGCTGCCTGGTTCTGAACATTGGGAATTTTTGAACAATAGGGTATGATAGTTTTAGGGGGTAATCTTCCCACATTAATAAGAGTATTTTTAGCTTGAACAACTACATTATAGACTTGGGGGAAGGTACATATTCTTGATTGTTGAGTTTGTAGACCCAATTTAGACCCAAGGGCTCTAATGTAGTACATGAAAGCAAGGGTTGTAGCTGGCTTGGCTTTAGGTGGAATTCTTTTCCAAGACCTACTAAATCTCAGGTTAAAATCTGAAATAGATTCCTATTGATGCTTTTGCATGGATGTCAATTGATTGAGGAGGGAGAAGGGATCAACAGACTCATTGAAATCTTCTACAAAGGGTTCTGCTAATGCTACCCATGATGTAATAGTATTATCCTCCAAAGTCCTGAACTAGTGCAAGATTTTCCCTCTAAAGGATAGGGCTAGGATTTTGATGATGACATCTTCATTCTTTATGTTATGGATGGCAGCTAAATTTAGAATATCTTGGCAATGTTCATATGCGGTCTTGCCTGATCCATCGTATGTGGGAATGGATTTAGTCATAGCCTAAGGGATATCATGCATATGGGCTAGTCTTAGGGGACCAATTGTATTCCAGCTGGGATATTTCTGTAGGGGCTGATTAGGGGGCACATTTTGAGCCATATTTACTTGTGGAGTTCTTGTTGGAGGTGGCCTTGGGGGCCCTGTAGTAGGTTGCTCAGGAGGAGTTTCATCTGAATGGAAATATTGGTTCAAATATCTTATGATGGTAGATCCTCTAAAAGGGAGCTCATAGTAGATGAAAGAACTAGGGTTATTCCTTGCATATGACCTAGTATTCATGAAAAACTACAAGCTATAGGGATGGCTTTCTGGTTTCTACATTCAGGGAGTCACTAGGTGAATTTACTGCTCACCGCTTAACAAGGTCAAGAAAATTCACCAAATATTGATTCCTTCAGGAAAAATATACAAAATAAAGCAAGGGTGGGTTAACTATGGTTTCTAGTAAATAGGTCCCATCGGGCATGCCAAAACTATTGGGATCCAAATTGACATCAAGAAAAACTTGATACTATGACTGTCTATCTTCTAGCTTTCTGATTAGGCTTGCACCCACTAGTCAACTCATAACTCAACATTGGATGGACTAAATATTACTCTAATCCAACCTCTAGAGTAGGTTGGTTCCTTGTCAACTGATAGGGTGTTGACTCAATTAAGTTCAGTAATTGTTTAAGAGATAGGGATAGAAAAGGGTTTAGGGTTAAGGAATTATAACTAAAATAGTGGTCGGATAGAGCTAACAACATAGGCATCCACAGGGAAAACCTTTCAACAAATCATTTCTAGTGTCCCACACTCAAGATTAACAACACCCATAAAATAGAATAATCTTCATCAAGAAACACAAAATAGAGATATACTCCAAGAAGCTATTTCAACATCCACAATACTAATAATCCAATTTAGCAGAATAATATCAATATCTAGATTTAATAGAAATGAACTTCTTGTGAGCATAGATTCAATTATGAAAAGGTTTCAATTGCTCTAAAGCTAGTAATTCAATATTAGAGTAAACTAACCATAGCAACATTAATAGAAAAGCAATTCATAACTTGAATCTCTCCAAAGAAATATTGAAGACACCAATTCTTGAGTCAAAAATCCAAGTAATGCTCCTTCTATTGATTTGCAAAATATGTTACATAGTAGGGCAAGCAAACACTCTAGAGCCGACCCTAAAAATTGAGGGTTTGACCTCTATTAATAGTTTTACAATGAAGGAAAAATATGGAACATTACAAGGAGAAAACCATGCCAGATCGGTAGAATGCTGAGGTGGCATCATTTCATTCACCTTTGAAGCCCAAAAAATTTATGCGATGTCGCACACCATAGCAACTCAACTCTACAACTTGCTCGCTCTACAATGGTAGTTAGGCTCTAAGCTATTAGATTCTAGATCTAAGCCATCTATCTTTCTTGGGGACTTCATCTAGCCATAGATCTATAACTACCTAAGTTCTTATTTCTTGGCTCCATGGATGCTTCATCTTCCTACTCGAATCAACTGGTTCTTATTTGCAAAGACTTTACTTTTGTATGCCTAATAAAATGTCAGCATAATCTTGACCATTGATTCACTCATGAATGACTACGATTAAATCTCAAAAATGCTTGGAGATGAGCGACGTAGAACATGTCATTGAGCCACTCTTCCAAAAGGCTTATCACTTGAATTGACTATTTTGACCAATGGTGGAGCACATCACAAAAATACACTACACTCTGAGTGGAATAGAGCATGTCACCAGGCCGCTCCCTTTAGTTCTTAAAATTGATTAATTCACTTTTGCATCCATGGTGTAGAACACTTTGTTCGTAGCCCACTCCTTGAAATCCATTCCTTGAAGTTTTGACCAAATATGACCATGGAATAGAGCATGTCGCCAGGCCACTCAGGAAATAATGTAAAATAACCTTGTAACCAAAGAACTAAACACAAAATAAATGACAAAGATAGAGATAGAAGTAGATGATCAAAATGCCCCTTTTGAATTGATATTGATATAACTTTACAAAAGATTTTGAATTGCCCCAAGCATGTTGGGAGCAATGTTACAATGTTCTTTGTCTCTTTGAAATACAATGCTTTGTTATTTGAGAGGGAGATCTTCCAACTCCTCCATAGGGTGTGGTGTTCTTCGTTCTCTCATCACAACTTCAAAGGGTGAGTGGGCTTTGGTATCCAACAAGGGACCACTCTAGCTTCAGCAACTTATCCAAGATACCTATTACCTACACACATACAAACCAACAAAGAAGATTAATAACACCTGTATAGTCAAGCGGTAAACCCAATGCTAAATATAAACCTATCACTAATATGTATGAAAAGCAGATAGCATGCAACATTTAACCAATAAAGCCTTGCTCCATATTTTAAATCATTTATCTCCGTCGATAAAACTTATCGGGACTATGGAACCGTGGAAGCACAGTTGTGGGATAGAAATCATGGACCTGCAGTTGTAAAACCACAAAATCGCATTTTTGATTGTGGAACCGCAAACAAGCGATTTTGGCTAAATGACAAATTACCTCGATATTTGAGCCAACAATCATAATTGAGCTCATGTTTTCAATTTCTCGCTGTGTCCAAATCTATTTCGGTAGCCTATTGGTATGCAAGTTCATATCCTCTTGTTTGGTGGACTAATGGTGTTTTTATAGGTTTCCTAGGGCTTTGGAGGGGAATGGGAGGTGGCAAGTCTGACTTGCCAAGTCGCAAATATGAATTTCCATGTGGAAGGGGCAGTTACAGTGAGTCATTCAGTGTGCCTCACTTAACTGGGGTGATGTGGCTTCAAGTGGAGTGGGATGTGGGATGTTTTATGTGAAGTGACAAGGGGACAACAACAACTGAGTTGTGGCATGGGTTTTGGGAATCTGTCTCATGTGCAAGGACAAGGGGGATAGGAGTGGGTAAGATGTGGTAGGGGTGTTGGATGAAGTTTCTAGGACACATGTCCAATGGGTAGACAGGGTATCCTAGGGTGATTTTCTAGATTTAATAAATTAGGAAAATAGGATAATGTGCAGGATTTTATATCCCTAAGTTTAGACTTAGGCATATAGTTTTATTATGAAGGATTTGATGGTGGGGTGATAGATGTGGTTTTGAAGGTGTTGGATTTTAGTGTCTACAGTTGCCCCTTTTTGTATTGCATTGTGTACCACACAATGCGGTGTAAAAACTAATGACATCTAACTTTATTGGATGGATGGACTTATTTCTTTTTGGTATGGAAGAATGTATATATGTATCTTTTTTTTTTTTTTACCCCCTCAATTGGTAAGTGGGTGAATTGTGGAGCCCAATAACCAATTGATGAAAAAGGTATTTTATGATTGATTGTTTTTGCAAATGATTTGCCTCAACTTATTACCATTTCATTTTATTGACATGCATGTTTATGGTTTGAAGGAACCAATCATTGTAGGTGCCTGTCCCAATGATTGTTAGCAATTCCTTAATGCACATTGATTGTATCATTACCATGTTTTGTAACCTCATGGAGTGGGCTTCAATTTCAACCTTGGATTTTTTTGTTATGATTTTGTCACTTAAGGCTGTAAGGCCTTCATTCACTTTTTCAATGTTTTGTTTTGTCTTTTTTTTTCATTTTTTGTAACCGCTAATTTACGGTTTTCTCGACGGTAACTGCGGGAATGCGTTTTGCGCCGCAAACCACTAGTCTGCATTTTGATGCACCGTAGAAAATATGGGTGCATGTTTTTTGCCGATAAAATCTACTATTTAAAGGCTTGATGTTGCTTTCAATTGTCATTCTTCCAGTTGTCATTTTGTGATTCGTTGGAGTGATGAGCGAGATGGAGCTTGGTGAGGGAAGCGATGGTGGTGGCTCGACTGGAGCGGAAGTCGGTGCCCGGTATGCCGAGGTAGGTGGTCTTTTGTTTTTAGAATTTGTTTGTTCTTGTTGTTGTTTGTTGTTTCTCTTTTTTTTTTTATGTTTGTTGTGTTTAATTAAGTGGGGCTGGTAATGAACATGTTGTTTGTGTTTAATTAAGCGGGGCTGGTAATTAATTTTTGTTTTCTTTTTATGAATTTTGTTTTTTTTGTTATTTATGTTTTTTTTATTATTATTGTTTGCTTGTTTCTGTTTATTTTTTATCACCTAGTGGTAGGTAATTTTGTTTTGTTTTGTTTTGATTTTGTTTTTGTTGTTTTGATTGTTTTTGATCACCTAGGGGTAGGTGAAAAATTTTCTTGTTTTTGTTTTGTTTGTTTTGATTTTGTTTTTGTTTTTTTTTTATCACCTAGGGGTAGGTGATAATTTTTCTTGTTTTTGTTTTTTTTGTTTTGATTTTGTTTTTGTTGTTTTGATTGTTTTTGATCATCTAGGGGTAGGTGAAAAAATTTCTTGTTTTTGTTTTGTTGTTTTGATTGTTTTTGATCACCCAGGGGTAGGTGAATTTTTTTTTTCTTGTTTTTGTTTTGTTTGTTTTGATTTAGTTTTTGTTGTTTTGTTTATTTGTTTTTGTTTTTGTTTTTGTTATTTTTGATCACCTAGGGGTAGGTGAAAATTTTCTTGTTTTTGTTTTGTTTGTTTTGATTGTTTTTGATCACCTAGGGGTAGGTGAATTTTTTTTTCTTGTTTTTATTTTGTTTGTTTTGATTTTGTTTTTGTTTTTTTGTTTATTTGTTTTTGTTGTTTTTGATCACCTAGGGGTAGGTGAAAATTTTCTTGTTTTTGTTTTGTTTTTTTTTTATTTTGTTTTTGTTGTTTTGTTTATTTCTTTTTGTTTTTGTTGTTTTTGATCACCTAGGGGTAGGTGAAAATTTTTCTTGTTTTTATTTGTTTGCTTTGATTTTTTTGTTTTTGTTTTTATTTGCTAATTGTTATTGTGTGTGTATGTTTTTTTTAAGGTAAATTTTCTTTATGCTTGACATAGGTGGTCGAGGGCTATCCAGAAGGTGTGGAAGACACTTTTCGATGACGACTGGGCTCTCCTTCAGACTATCGATCTTGATGGTTGCGGGCGATTAGGCATTGTTCGGGATGATGAGGATCTTCTTTCGGTGCTTGTTGAGCACTAGGATCCTAATAGAGGTACCTTCCAGCTCCCTATGGGGGAGCTTACTATTACCCTTGAGGATATTTACCAAATTTTTTGCATCCTTGTCAAGGGTCCCGTTGTTTGGGTTGGCCTTGACAAGAAGGCAGTTTTATTTCCTATGTTCGGCAAGATGTGGGACATCTATTGCAACAAGGGTGGCATAGCGTACTTGGATTTGTATATGACTAGTAGCTTGGGGGTGCTTCCAGTATTTATTATGTATATATTGAGCAACATGTTATTTCCCAATTCCATGGGATCAAGGATCCCATGGAACTAGGTACCTATTGTTCTAGATCTGATATCTAATCCTAGATGGTTGGCATGGACTCCCGATATTGTTTGTGAAATTTAAAATGATTTATATGAGGTGAAGAGGCAAGGGCAGAAGGGTTTGGACTGAATTTTGGTGCTCCAAATTTGGTCTTGGGAGCATATTATCATTGGTCTCCCTTGCACTGTCGATTCCACTTCTCCTCGCTCATACGAATGGCTACTTAGTGAGGAGCTTAGTCATCCAGTGGTGGGTGCCTCAAAGTATAGAGATGTCCTTAGTTATATTACCAGATATTTGATGAGTTGGCATCCATGGAGAGGTTTGGATTGGGTGACGGATGCAGTAGAGCTTCATTGCATTAGGTGAGGGCGATGGATTATCAATGCCCATTTGAGGGAGATGGAGTTTATTTAGTTTTCTAGAGTGCAACATTAGTTTGGGCTAGTGTAGGATGTTCCTGATGCACCTATGACCTACAGGTGGTGGGGTGACAATTTAGGGTTACCTATTGCTCCCAAATTTTGGTGAGTTGATGATCCTTCTAATGACTCTGACTTGGAGGTTCTCGACTTGGATGATGCGGGTACCACCCCTGAGTATGATGTTTGGTTTGCTGGCCAACATCTCTAGACTCTGAGTGCCATTGTAGAAGATGACAGGAGTGATGATAATGCAGATGTGGAAGGATGATTTCCTTGGTCGACGAAATGTCGATGAGGTAGTTCTTTGAGAGCTGACATGGGCACTAATTTCTAGCATCCCAAGGAGGCTGGTGGTGATGGTGATGAGGGTGGTGATCGGGGTGGTGGTGATGAGGATGCCCCTCCTCAATGGATAGATGAGGATTGGGATATGTTACAGGCTGAGCGTGACAACCTAGGTTTAGAGGTGACTCACCTAAAGTATGAGTTAGCATAGTACTAGGGTGAGGTGACTCACCTCTAGGATGAGGTGGATAGGATACGTGATGGGCCTAGCAACATTGCTGTCACTACAAAGGACTTGGAGATTTTTTAGGCTTGGAAGCGAGGTCACTCGGTTAGAGGGTGAGATGACTTGGCTACAGGAAAGGTCAGGTGGAGGTGACACTGCAACTACTATTTTTGCTCTTCGAGTAGAGATTTCTTAGTGCGTTGCTCATGAGGGTGCTGACTTGAGGAGCCTACGCAAGTAGGCTATCTATATAGAGATGTTGGAGAATATTTTGCATGAGAATCATATTCCTTTTCTTATTCCTCCTTCTTCATCAACTACTACTACTACCCGAGGTACTGATAGGAGTCACATGACTCATCGGTCATTGAGTTCTCATGGTACTTCTACAGCGCAGGGTCCTCGGAGGGATCTTACTGGTACTAGCTAGTGTGACATGTTATTTTTTTTTGTATTTTTACTTCTATTTTTCTATGAGCCTTAGTGCTTTGATGCATACAACCTACGGGTATTTTGTACCTTTGGGAATTTCATATATATATATATACATAGCCTTGTATTTTGGTTATCTCATGTGCTAATGTTTATATGCATACTTCTTGTTTATGCTTTTTTAATGCTTATGTGATGCAATGTACACATTGTTACATTTGTGCTATGATAAATGAATGTAAACTAATATGTAATATGCAGTTTATGTTTATTTTCATTTAACTATATGATGACATGCATGATGTTTTTGTAATATTTTATAGCTCAGAGTAGTTGACCATTACTTGTTCATTATTGCAATTAGGAGTATCCAACTTGATGACTCTTCATGGTTGATGTATGGTGGGTGTATGTATGTGATAATGTAGAACATGTGATAATGATATGGTAGTTGGTATGGTTTTGATATATAACATTGGAGGATTTTCAAAGAATCAAACAGTATAGTGATTTTAACCATTTTCTCAATGTTCATCTAACCCTCTTTAGGACCAAGGTGTGTGCAAGTGGAGTTCATTATTCTAAATATTTGGTTTAGGAATGGCCCTAAGCAATCAAGAACCAGTACATGTGTATGTGAAGTTCATTAAATCACGATGAGTAAAATTGGATGGTACCTGTATGGGTTTACCAATTAGCTAGCTTATCCGTATGTACAATCAAATGTCTTTCTTTTGGGAGAAAGACGTGTCGCCTTGCATGAGTTTACTCCACTGCCAGTCAAGCGTCTATAGCTTCGATGGAGGTTTACTCCATAGTCCAATTATTCGATCTTCGATCTTTGGGGATGACTACATAACTTTCTAAGGGGAATGTAGTACGATCCTTATTGCTTTTGGATCTGTGGTGTGTGTATAGTATTTATCATGATAGATTTTGGGGAATTGGATTCTCAACCGAAGTGTGATGAGAATGTGATACTATCCTTACTGTCTACCTTTTAATTTAATTGTTTGGATTGTTGTGATGGTGGTGAAAACCACCTTTTTTATTTTGGACTATGTTGCATAATGGGACAAGTGGGGAATATTACCTTTTCACTTCATGGTTGTACCCAAGTTGGCATTGTCTTTTCTTACTCAAAATGTTTTTAAATTTTTAAAGTATTTTTGGTTCAAGATTGCTTTGGGGTCAATCTACCATACTCAAGACTTTCTTAATGCGATATAAGTGCTTTGGTCCTAAAGAAAATTGGACATATTATATTTTTTGGTTCTTCACTAGACATTTTTGAATGACTGAAAATTTGATTTATGATATAGTAAAACATGTGTGGATATGATTTTTTTGACTTGCAAAGAGTCTTAGTTGGGTATCCCTAATTCTTTGGAACTCATTTTTACTTGGTCGTATCATCACCACTATGAAGATCACTTAACATGGAATGGACTGAATGCAATTATGTGATTAATATAATGATGCTATATGCTTGTGATATGCCTATTTAATACACAATATTTTTATTTTTTTTTAATATGCAAATGCAATATGCTAAGTGCTAGTAATGACATTTCTATTTACAATGTAACTTACTATTAGAAATAAAAATTCTTTTTCGTTTTTTTGTTTTATTTATTTATTTATTGGCCATGTACATATATACATATATTGCAAGTCGTTTCATGCATAAAATACCTTTAGGTGCATTATCTTTAGTGGTTCTGGCTCCAATTCTCCTTTGAAGTTGGCAAGTTTGTATGTTCCTGGTCCCAATTTATGCTTTACAATGTATGGGCCTAACCAATTAGCCACAAATTTATCTCTCAATTGTGGCAATGCATTGGTGTTTTTTTGATTTACTTTGAGCACTAGGTCCCCCACTTGAAATTCATGAGGATGGACTTTTGCATTATAAGCATGTTTGACTCTGTCTTGATATACTTGTAAGTGATCTAAAGCATTGATATATTTTTCATCAATAAGTGTCAATTGGTCAAGACATGCTTGTCTAGTTTTTTCATCATCCATGAATTCTTGTAATACGATTCGCAAGGAAGGTATCTCGAGCTCTAAAGGTAATATAGCTTCAACACTGTATAGTGAAAATGGTGTCGCTTCTGTTGGAATTCTAATGATTTTTCTATAAGCCCAGAATGCCAAAGGAAGTTGAGTATGCCAATCTCGATGATTTTATTTGACCATTTTCTTGAGAATGGATACCATTGTTTTGTTGGTTGCTTCAGCTTGCCCATTTTCTTGTGGGTAATAAGGTGTGGAGAAATTGTGTTGAATTTTGAATTTGTTACACAATACTCTAACATACTTATTCTTAAATGAATTCCCATTATCAAAAATTATTTTTTAGGGTATTCCAAAATGACAGATAATATGCTAAAGTATAAAATCTATTGAGCAATGTGCAGGAACAGTATTGTCATTGTTGTCAACATAGTCAGACGGATCGGTTGATGCAGTGGACATGAGTTAAGAGGTTCTTCAAAGTATGTACAGTGATTCTCCAAAATATCGAAGTGGCCCATATGCTAAAAATCAAAAGAAAATCACAAGGAAGAAAACTATCGCGATATCGCGACATGTTGAGCAAGAAAGAAAAACTGTCACGATATCGCGACATGTTGAGAAGAAAGAAAAACTGTCACGATATCGTGACATGTTGAGAAGAAAGAAAAACTGTTGCGATATCACGACATGTTGAGAAGAAAGCAAAACTATCACGATTTCGTGACATGTTCGGAGAGAAAGCGCAAGCAAGCAAAACTGTCACGATTTTGTGACATGTTCGGAGAGAAAGAGCAAGCAAGCAAAACTGTCATGATTTTGTGACATGTTCAGAGAGAAAGCGCAAGAAAGAAAAACTATTACAATTTTGTGACATGTTCGGAGAGAAAGCGCAAGCAAGAAAAACTGTCATGATTTCGTGACATGTTCGGAGAGAAAGCGCAAGCAAGCAAAACTGTCATGATTTCGCGACATGTTCGGAGAGAAAGCGCAAGCAAGCAAAACTGTCATGATTTCATGACATGTTGGAAGAGAGAAATGCAAGTAGAAAAAGTGTCACGATTTTGCGACATATTGCAAGAGAGATAGTACAGAAGAAAAAGTGTCGTGATTTCGTGACATGTTGGAAGAGAGAAAGGCAAGTAGAAAAAGTGTCACGATTTTGTGACATATTGCAAGAGAGATTGTATAGAAGAAAAAGTGTCATGATTTCATGACATATTGCAAGAGAGATTGTATGAAAGAAAAAGTGTCATGATTTCATGACATATTGCAAGGGAGATTGTACGGATGAAAAAATGTCACGATTTCATGACATATTGCAAAAGAGATTGTAGGAATGAAAAAGTGTCACGAGTTTGTGACATATTGCAAGAGAGATTGTCCGAAAGAAAAAGTGTCACGATTTCATGACATATTGCAGGAGAGAGAGTCTAAAAGAAAAAGTGTCGCGATATCATGACATGTCGGGTTTTCATGACCCGAAGGCAAGAGAAAGAGCAAAGGAGAAAAAGTGTCGCGATATCGTGACATGTAGAGTTTTTGCGACCTAAAGGCAAGAGAAAGAGCAAAGGAGGAAAAGTGTCGCGATATCGCAACATGTCGCATTTTTGCAACCCGAAGGCAAGAGAAAGAGCAAAGGAGAAAAAGTGTCACGATATCGCGACATGTCACATTTTCGCGACTAAAGGAGGAGAGAGAAAGTAAGAAGGCAAAAGTGTCACGATATCATGACAAAAGTAAAGAGGAAGAGTAAGGAGGCGAAAGTGTCGTGATATCATGACATGTTGTGTTTTCACAGGTTCAAACCAAGTAAAGTAGTAAGGAGGCAAAAGTGTCACGATATCGTGACATGTTGTTTTTGTGGGTTCAAACCAAGTAAAGTAGCAAGGAGGTGAAAGTGTCATGATATCGTGACATGTGTTTTCGTGGGTTCAAACCAAGTAAAGTAGCAAGGAGGTGAAAGTGTCGCGATATCGTGACATGTTGTGTTTTTACGGGTACAAGTCCGAGAAGAGGACAAAGAGGCAGAAGTGTCACGATTTTGTGATAGGTCATTTTGGTGCGAGCTAAGAAGAGAACCTAGCCGAAATAAGATATGTGATAGTTAACTGAAGTTATACAGCAGTTACAGGGGCCGTTGTAGAAGAAAATCATGCAACTAAAATAAGAAGAGTTAACTGAAGTTAGTACATCAGTTACAGGTGTAGTTATAGAGAAAAATCATGTAGCTAAAATAAGAATAGTGAACTGAAGTCAGAACAATAGTTACAGGGCTAGTTATGGAGTGAAAGCATCGAGCGATGGTTAAACTAAAAGTCATCAGTCGAAGACCAAACAAAGAGTCGTAACAATTAATAGGATGCATGAGAGAATACTGTGTGATAAAGGAGTTACATATAGAAGTTTCTATTAATAAGTTGCATGCAAAAATATGGAAGTTAAAAATAGAATCATAACTTTGTTATAAAAGGAGGTCTACGTGGAGAATTAAAGTGCTGCTGAATAGAGTGAAAGAGCTGCAAAAAGGAGGGTAGGAAGAGTGTCATAAGAGAGCGTTAAGCAGAGCCGTGAGAGCCATAAGAATGCAGTAAGAAGCGTAGCAAGAGGGCTATAAGAGGGCCGTAAAAGTGCAGTAAGTAGAGCCGTAAGAGTGTGTGGTGTTTTGGTGAATAGCGAGAGAGGTTGGGTTAGCAATAGACCAATCAGGGTCTTGTACAAGCGAAGGCATTTTTATGTCAAACTTATAGTTTCAAAATTGCAGTCCAAGTTGGTGCTTGGAATTAGGGGTTGGTGCTCCTTTCTGTTGGTGCAGATAAATTAGGGGTTGGTGCTCCTTTCTATTGGAGCAGATAAATTAAGGGTTGGTGCTCCTTTTTGTTGGTGCAGATAAATTAGGGGTTGGTGCTCCTTTTTGTTGGTGCAGATAAATTAGGGGTTGGTGCTCCTTTTTTTTGGTGTAGATAAATTAGGGGTTGGTGCTCCTTTCTATTGGTGCAGATAAATTAGGGGTTGGTGCTCCTTTCTGTTGGTGCAGATAAATCAGGGGTTGGTGCTCCTTCCAATGGGTGCTGGTAAATTGATTGTAAATTTGATATTTTGCAAAGGCTAGATTTGGATGGGAGTCCAAACAGTCAATTTTTGAGGAGTAGCCAAAATTGGTGAACCTCGATACATCTTGTGTTGTGTGATGCTCTCTTGTTATATTTGCTTTATGTGGTTTTAAGCTTTCATTATTTTGGCTTTAAGAGTTGAAGTTTTTAAGTTTTAAAGAGCCACACTGATTCACCCCCCCTCTTAGTGTCATTGTGAGACTAACAATTGGTATCAGAGCCAAGTTCCCTTCTCAGGATAAATCAGTCAAGGTTGATCTTGGATTAGTACGCAATGGGTAAGAAGAATAGATCCTCCTCCAAAAGGGTATCTCAGTCAGTTTCAGTTCCTATGGAAGAGAAAATTGAACTAGAAAAGGTTGAAGGTGTGAATTCTGAAGTATGTGATGAAGGTGAGTTGATCGCTGCACTTAAAGAGTTGAATATAAGACTGTCCAAGAAATTGAAAAAATATGGGGATATTATTGAAGATCTCCTCTTACAAATTTAGAAAGCCAAGAAAATAGAAGAAGCCTTGAAGTCACGCCTGGATGATAAAGACGATGTATGTAGCAAACATGAAGAGGAATCTAACAAAGTTATTAGTGATCTAAAGCTACAAGTAGAAGAGTCCAAAAGGATTGAAGAAACACTCAAATCACAGATCAATGAGAAAGAGATTGGTTGCTGCAAACAAAAGGAAGAGATTGTTTTATTGAAGAAACAACTAGAAGAAGCCAATACAAATCTCAAATTCGAGAAGAGCACATAGTTGCTAGATAAAATGATAAGCCAACAAAGAAGCTCCACGGATAAGCATGGTCTTGGATATGAAGTTGAACAACCTTCATCTTCCAACTCTGCAAAGAAGAAGAAGTTCACTGTTGAAGGATCGAAGCAAGAAAATTTTGAAGTTGAATCTTCAAAAGGAAGAAAATATCAAAGGAGATCTACAGCAAAGCAACCACAAAAAAAGAGGTTCTATCACTCTCACTCTATTCATAATAATACTTTTAATGGCTATTGTTTCAGATGCAACCAGTATGGTCACAAGGCAATTTATTGTGGATTGAATAATAAATCAAAGAGTTATGTTGGTAGAAATACATCTGTGTTTCTGAGTGAACACTATGTACAATGTTTTAAATGTAATGGTCATGAGCACATAGCAAGGTCTTGTCCAAGAACTTTTGTATCTAATCTAAGGCAAGACAGTAGATTTCATCAGATGCAAAGAATGCAACACAGACAGGGAATAAATCATGTACATAAAAGAAAGGAAAATAATCATTCATCAAGGATGCACAAGAGACAACCACACAAGAGAAATGTTCGAGTTCACAAAAAGGTGCAAAATAGGGATGTAGTTGAAAAATCCAAGCCCAAGTTCAAAAAATTTTGGAGAAAGATAGAAGAAAGGAAATCGTGTCTCCTTGGACCGAAGGAGACTACTCCGCTATTGCACTAAGCAACTCCAGGTAGCACATCCTCATGGGGAGCAATCTTGAAGTTTCATTTTAATGCTCCTATGTATTTTTTTGATTACCTGAGGATGAAAGGCAAGTAGTCATGGAAGTTGTCGTATAGTTGTCGAAGTGTGTTTTCAGTTCATGTAGTTGTTTGTGGAAGTGTCGTGAAGGGTTGTGATTAAATTGAGAGTTGTCATTATTGATAGTATTGCTATATGTCATTGTTGTACTGTTGATGGTTCTTACTGCCATTGTCCAAAGTTAAGGATTATAACAGTTTAGATAATTTGGTTAGTGAAAGAATGTTGCCCTAGCCGCATATATGTGTTTCGATAAAAGCAAGTGTGTATTTGAACTACACATTGACGTGAAGATTGTTAGATCTATTATGACGCTGTGGTGAAAAATATTGAAGTCTTATTATTGATTCATGTTTAAGCTCATCAAGATGAGCAACTTTGCTTTGTGAATCATACCTATCCAAGGTCCAGAAGTATGAGTTTGAGTAAGGTGCACTATAGTTGGCCGTGAAGTGTTTGACAAAATGTTGTCTCTTGATTCGAATAGTTGAAAGTAAGGTGTGACCAGCGGTGACTGTAGAAAACAAAGACCAAGTTGAAAATGTAAAAAATGGATTTGGTTGGTGTTGTGGTATAGTGTTTAATGCTTGCATAGAGTTGGCAGTAAAATTGCAGTGTCGGTACAGTGTTGGACAAAAGCTGGTACAAGTGTGAGTCACTTGACAATTTTTTGACAGATGTGAAATCAGCGTTTTTAAATGGGAAGCTTGAAGTAGAGTTGATTGAGCCTAGTCAAGTGATTGGATGCATGCGGTTGTTCAAGTTCCATAAAATAAACTATTCTATTTTCTTGATTTGAGTTGAGATTGAGATTTGAGAATAGAACATATAGAGTCTCTAACAATTCTCTTTATGCTTCTATGAGATTGATTTGAGTTGAGATTGGGATTTGAGTATAGAACATATTGAGTCTCTAACAATTCTCTTTGTGCTTCTATGAGATTTAGTTGATATATTGATTGAGCATTAAGTATAGAATATATTGAGTCTCTAACAATTCTCTTTATAATTCTATGAGATTAGAGAAGTTATGTGTGATCTTGTTAAGCATATTTGAAACAAGCCTTTTCACCCTTATGTACCTCAAGGGTACTATGGAATATGGGTTATGGTATCCGAAAGGTAAAGACTTCACCCTTATTTCATATTCAGATACAGATTGGGCAAGAGGTGTCGATGACAGAAAGAGTACCAATGGAAGTGCATTCTATCTTGGAGATAGATTGGTCGCATGGCACAATAAGAAATGAGAGTTTCTTTATCGACAACAGAGGCAGAATATATTGTAGCGACAACATGTTGTACGTAGGTATCATTATTTGAAGGAGAAAGTTGCGGAAGGTGAGGTTAAGTTGGATTTTGTTCCAACTACAGAGCAAGTAGCAGATATCTTCACAAAACCATTGCCCAAGGAAGTCTTTGAGTATCTTCACAATAAATTGGGAGTGGTCACGCTTTCCAAGAACTGACTAGCTATCGGGATCACATTCTCAGGGGGAGCATTTATATATTTGATTATCTTTTTGCTCATGTTTGTAATTTTTGCTAACTGTATTAATTTGTGCCTGAGAATGTTGTGCATGGACTCAGGGGGAGTCTGCAGCAACCCTTTGGTATTATTGTCAAAGGGGGAGAAGAATTACAAGAAATTTCATGTGTGTTGCCAACAATTCCAAAGGGGGAGATTGTTGAGCAAGGTGCATGAACAGTATTGTCATTGTTGTCAACATCGGTTGATGTAGTGGATAGGCATTAAGAGGTTCTTCAGAGTATGTACAGTGATTCTCCAAAATATTGAAGTGGCCCATATGCTAAAAATCAAAAGAAAATCACAAGGAAGAAAACTATCGCGATATCGCGACATGTTGAGCAAGAAAGAAAAACTATCGCGATATCGCGACATGTTGAGAAGAAAGAAAAACTGTCATGATATCGTGACATGTTGAGAAGAAAGAAAAACTGTCGTGATATCGTGACATGTTGAGAAGAAAGAAAAACTGTCACGATTTCACGACATGTTCGGAGAGAAAGCGCAAGCAAGCAAAACTGTCACGATTTCGCGACATGTTTGGAGAGAAAGCGCAAGCAAGAAAAACTATCGTGATTTCACGACATGTTCGAAGAGAAAGCACAAGCAAGCAAAAATATCATGATTTCATGACATGTTCGGAGAGAAAGCGCAAGCAAGAAAAACTATTGCAATTTCACGACATGTTCGGAGAGAAAGCGCAAGCAAGCAAAACTATCACGATTTTGTGACATGTTCGGAGAGAAAGCGCAAGCAAGCAAAACTATCATGATTTTGTGACATGTTCGGAGAGAAAGCACAAGCAAGCAAAACTGTCACAATTTCATGACATGTTGGAAGAGAGAAATGCAAGTAGAAAAAGTGTCACGATTTCGTGACATATTGCAAGAGAGATAGTACGGAAGAAAAAGTGTCACGATTTCGTGACATGTTGGAAGAGAGAAAGGCAAGTAGAAAAAGTGTCACGATTTTGTGACATATTGCAAGAGAGATTGTACGAATGAAAAAGTGTCACGGTTTTGTGACATATTGCAAGAGAGATTTTACGGAAGAAAAAGTGTCACGATTTCGCGACATATTGCAAGGAAGTTTGTACGGATGAAAAAGTGTCGCGATTTCATGACATATTGCAAAAGAGATTGTACATATGAAAAAGTGTCACGATTTCACGACATATTGTAGGAGAGATTGTCCGGAAGAAAAAGTGTCACGATTTCATGACATATTGCAGGAGAGAGAGTCTGAAAGAAAAAGTGTCACGATATCGTGACATGTCGGGTTTTCGCGACCCGAAGGCAAGAGAAAGAGCAAAGGAGAAAAAGTGTCGCGATATCGTGACATGTTGGGTTTTCATGACCCGAAGGCAAGAGAAAGAGCAAAGGAGGAAAAGTGTCGCGATATCGTGACATGTCGTATTTTCATGACCCAAAGGCAAGAGAAAGAGCAAAGGAGAAAAAGTGTCACGATATCGTGACATGTCACATTTTCACGACTAAAGGAGGAGAGAGAAAGTAAGAAGGCAAAAGTGTCACGATATCGCGACAAAAGTAAAGAGGAAGAGTAAGGAGGCGAAAGTGTCGCGATATCGCGACATGTTGTGTTTTCATGGGTTCAAACCAAGTAAAGTAGTAAGGAGGCGAAAGTGTCGCGATATCGTGACATGTGTTTTTGCGGGTTCAAACCAAGTAAAGTAGCAAGGAGGTGAAAGTGTCACGATATCGTGACATGTGTTTTTGCGGGTTCAAACCAAGTAAAGTAGCAAGGAGGCGAAAGTGTTGCGATATCGTGACATGTGTTTTCGTGGGTACAAGTCCGAGAAGAGGACAAAGAGGCAAAAGTGTCATGATTTCATGACAGGTCATTTTGGTGCGATCTAAGAAGAGAACCCAACCAAAATAAGATATGTGACAGTTAACTGAAGTTATACAACAGTTACAGGGGCTGTTGTAGAAGAAAATCATGCAACTAAAATAAGAAGAGTTAACTAAAGTCAGTATGTCAGTTATAGGTGTAGTTATAGAGAAAAATCATGTAGCTAAAATAAGAACAGTGAATTGAAGTCAGAATGACAGTTACAGGGCCAGTTACGGAGTGAAAGCATCGAGTGGCGGTTAAATTGAAAGTCATCAGTCGAAGACCAAACAAAGAGCCGTAACTATTAATAGGATGCATGAGAGAATACTGTGTGATAAAGGAGTTACATATAGAAGTTTCTATTAATAAGTTGCATGCGAAAATATGGAAGTTAAAAATAGAGTCAAAACTTTGTTATAAAAGGAGGTCTGCTTGGAGAATTATAATGTTTTCGCTGAATAGAGCGAAAGAGCTACAAAAAGGAGGGTAGGAAGAGTGTCGTAAGAGAGCGTTAAGAAGAGTCGTGAGAGCCGTAAGAATGCAGTAAGAAGCGCAACAAGAGGGCTGTAAGAGGGCCATAAAAGTGCAATAAGCAGAGCCATAAGAGTGTGTGGTGTTTTGGTGAATAGCGAGAGAGGTTGGGTTAGCAATAGACCAGTCAGGGTCTTGTACAAGCGAAGGCATTTTTATGTCAAACTTATAGTTTCAAAATTGCAGTCCAAGTTGGTGCTTGGAATTAGGGGTTGGTGCTCCTTTCTATTGGTGCAGATAAATTAGGGGTTGGTGCTCCTTTCTATTGGTGCAGATAAATTAGGGTTTGGTGCTCCTTTCTATTGGTGCAGATAAATTAGGGGTTGGTGCTCCTTTCTATTGGTGCAGATAAATTAGGTTGGTCTTTCGTTGGTGTGTAAATTGGTTGGTGCTCATTTCTTGGTGCGGATAAATTAGGGGTTGGTGCTCCTTTCGTTGGTGCGGATAAATCGAGGGTTGGTGCTCCTTCCAGTGGGTGCTGGTAAATTGATTGTAAAATTGATATTTTGCAAAGGCTGGATTTGGATGGGAGTCCAAACAGTAAATTTTTGAGGAGTAGCCAAAACTGGTGAACCTCGGTACATCTTGTGTTGTGTGATGCTCTCTTGTTATATTTGCTTTATGTGGTTTTAAGCTTTCATTGTTTTGGCTTTAAGAGTTGAAGTTTTTAAGTTTTAAAGAGCCACACTGATTCACCCCCCCTCTCAGTGTCATTGTGAGACTAACAAAATCTGCTATTTGAGGTCCAGTCATAGTGGTTGTTGGAATTGCTTCCACCTATTTTGTGAAGTATTTTGTCGCAGTTATGATGAATTTATGTTGTCCTGATGAAGCAGGTGATATTTTACCAATCAAATCAAGGCCCCTTTGTGAAAAGGACCAAAGACCTTGAATGGGTTGTAATGTGTGCGATGGTACATGAGTCAAATTTGCATGATATTGGAACTTTTGACACTTTTTGACATATTTGCAACAATTATTTTCCATGGCTAGCCAATAGTATCCCATACACAGTATTCTCTTTGCAATGGCCATTCCACTGAATTGGCCATCACAAGTACCATTGTGGGCTTCTATTATTGCTCATTCTGCTTCAATCGGATATAAACATCGTAATAATATCGTACCTATGTTTGTATAACACATCCCATAGTAGAGTAAAACGAATTGCTTTTTGTTTGAATGTTCTTTTTGCAATTCGTGTCATTTCTACTGGGAGTATTCTAGGCTTGAGAAAGTCTTTTATCTCATCAAGGTAAGAATTGTAAGGTTCAGCATGTATCAAACAAACGTTCTTCTGACCTATAGGTTTTGCTTTTTGAATTGATGATTTTGAAATTATTTTTATGATTAACAGTTGTACTTATCCATGCTAATTTTGAGGGATGAGATATCCCAAAGAAGCCATTGCATCCATGAATCTATTTGTGGACTGGGGTATGTTACTAATTTTGTACCAGTCAAACTTCTCTAGCAACTTTGTTGCTACTTCATGGTATTGATTTAAGACTGGTTCTTGACACTGGTATTCTCCTTTTACTTGGTATACAACTAGTTAAGAATCACCAAAAATGCTTAGTATTTTTATGCCCATTTTTATAACTGTTTGAAGACCTAAGATTAAGGCTTCATAATCTGCATTATTATTGGTGCATGTGAAGTCGAGTTTGAATGATAAAGGAATTGGTATTCCTTTAGGTGTATAAAACATGACTCTCGCACCTTCTCCTTTGTCACATTTAGACCCATCAAAGAATGGTCATGTTTCCTTCTTCCTTAAGAGAAACTAACTCTTATTTTTCTATGAAAGAGAATATTGAATCATTTGGAAGCTCAATAATTAGTGGTTTGTCATTATGTAGTGGAGCTTTTGCTAGTTGATTAGCTATCACCTGACATTTTATGGATTTTTGACTTACAAATTTGAGACCAAATTTAGTTAAAAGCATTATCCATTTAGCAGTATGGGTGTTGTTGTATGTGCGAGTCATCATGTATCACAGAGGATTTTCTCTAGCTATGACATAGATAGTATTGCTTAGCATGTAATATCTAAGTTTATTAGTGGCGAAAACCACTACTAAGCATAAATTTTTGACATAAGCATATCTTGTTTCATAACTTATAAGTGTTCTGCTAATATAGTAAATTGGTTGCTCCTTATGTTTTTCATTATTTTGTTCAAGCATAGTCCCTAGTGCAAAATCTATTGCAAAAATGTATAGGTGAAAAGGGATTCCTGATATAGGTGGTGTAATAACTGGTGTTGATACCATATACTTCTTTATATCATCAAATACCTCTTGACATTTAGTTGTCCATGAAAATATCACTCCCTTTTGTAACAAGCGATTGAAAGGCCTACATTTATCTGATAGTTGTGTAATGAATCGTTGGATAGATTGGATCTTTCCTTATAAAATATGCAACTCTTTCAATGTTTTTGGAGGTGGCATTTATAATATTGCTTTTTTCTTACCTATATCCACTTCAATGCATCACTTGGAGACAATGAATCCTAGAATTTTTCCTGATGTGACTCCAAATACACACTTCTTAGGATTTAACCTTACTTTGTGTTCTATCAATCGATCGAATGCTTTTTATAGTACATCGATGTGCTCACGACATGTCTTATATTTAGAAATCAAACCATCTACATAATCCTCGATGATATTAAGCATATAATCATGAAATACATACATCATAGCTCATTGGCATGTAGCTCCTACATTTTTGAGTCCAAATGGTATCACTCTGTAACAGAATGTCCCCTAGGGTGTTGTAAATGTTATCTTGTGTTTATCTTCAGGATTAATTTGAATTTGGTTGTATCCCAAGAAACTGTCCTTTAAGAAAAGCATTTCATGACCAACACAAGAATCTACTAATTTATCAATATTAGGCAAAGGAAAATCATATTTGGGACACGCTTTGTTTAAGTCTTGAAAATCAGTGCATACGTGTATCCCCCCGTTCAGTTTGTGAATGGGTACCATATTGGAAAGCCATTCTGGGTAATCAATTGGTATTATGAAGTACACATCCAACAACTTTTGTAGCTCTTCTTTTACAATTAATGTGACTATTGGATGAACTTTCCTAAGATTTTGTTTGAAAGGCTTTGCATCATGCGCCAGTGTAAGGTTATGGACTACCAGGTCTGGATCTAAACAAGGCATGTATTTGTACTACCATGTGAACAATTATTTCTTTTTCATTAGCATTTTTATTATGCGTTCTTTCTCCTCTATGGATAAATATTTTGCAATTTTGAAAATTTAGGGATTGTATGCTTCTTGACTAAGGTTCACATCTATAGATTCTTCAATTAGCATATGAGAACATTCTTCTAGTTGATGTAGAGTTGGGATGAGGTGGATATCATCTACCACATTTTCAAATGTATTTGGGATTTCCCCTTCTATTTTAGTTTGAAAAACTGAATTATTTTATGATGCAAGTTGTGAAATATTCGTGTTTGAAGCACACAACAACTCTTCGAACATGACAAATTCAGCAATGGATGGTGGGGATGAAATCTTTTCTATGGCAATGAGGCTAGTGTTGATATGAATCAACTTTGCCTCATCATATGGGTTGTAGAGTGGGGTGAGAAAATCAATAGAAATCATGTCAAATTGATGAAGGTGATGTGGATGCAATTTGAGAGGCGACGACTCACCCTCCCTAGGTTGCAAATGACCTAATGTGTGTGATTGGCGATGCTACAGGAGTGTCCAAGGTGGTGGAGGAGGTTCTGGTTTAGGACTTTTATGATTTTTTCTCATCTAAAAGAGAGTTTGGTTTATTGGAAACTTCTTTTGGTACCAGTCATTTCTCCTAATAGATTTTGCATGTACTAACTCTTCTCTAGGTTCTTCTGCCTCTTGATTATGTTGTTCGTGATGCACCTCTGCTTGTAGTATTCTTCTAGCTTGCATTTCATGCTCATGATTTAGAAATATCATTTTTTTCTAAGGTCCCAGAATAGGTTGTGTGTAATCTGGCCTAAGGTCAGTCATTTTTGGTGGATCTTCGTATCCTGGTTCTTGCTGCAAGGCTTGTTATGGGAAAGTTCCAAACACATGAGGGTAAAAATTATTGAATAGGTATTCACCATTTATATCATCATCCTCATCATTAGGTTCATCCTCCTTGTCACTTTCTCCTTCCACATCTTCACACTCAATATCTAGCTCTTGGAATGTTTGACTTAACAAAGAGCTTGCGATGGAAGATTTGTAACCTAGACCTGAGCGGTCATTTGGATCTGTATATTCTGGATCAATAATACGGTGAGGACCTTGTTCATGTATTTGAATTCCATATCCTTGCCAATTAACCCTCTAAAAGTATCTCACTAGAAATGATGGGTTAGATAAAAAATCAATGTTCTCATTAAACTCTTTTACATGGTCCTCCTCCAGGGGAGATGGTCCTGATGAAGATTCAACTCCCCATATATGAAATTTATTGCATTTTATGGGGAACCCATTTTGTATATTTTACCTATGGCTAAAGGTGGGTTTCAGGGGTGACCATAATTCTTGACTAATTCAATAGGTGGTGTAACCATGACACTTTCAATAATGTACTCACCAATACCTGGATTAGTGAGGTGTACTCTAACTCGGGAAGGTTGTGAGGCTAATGGTTCGATGGATGAAGAGGGTTATTTTGAGTTAGTTTGCGGTTATAATAATTGTGGTGGACTTTCTCTAATAGGTGGCCCTATTTGTGAGACTACAGGCTATGATGATTGTGGTTTATTGATGGATGGATTGGGTTGTGCTATGAATTTGAATGGTTGTATTGGATCTGGAAGTGCGCTAGATGGAATTGGTTGTTGGTTGGTAGGATGGTTCAATGTGATTGCAAAGTGATATGCAGTGTTCAAAGGCAGAATTTAGCTGATGCTTTTAGATGTAAAATCTGGGTCAACTATAGAAAATTCCTCTTGAATGGGTGCTTTTGATGAAGTGTTACTAGATGGAATGGTCCTAATGGTGAGTGGCTGGATAGTTAGATGTGTTGATGGAAGCAAGGGCTCATACGAGTTTTAAATCAAGTTGTAGTATTTGAAAGGTTCTGTGTCAGCTGGTATACAATGTAATTTTACTTCATGTACATATTTCAAGCATTGATGTAATGTTGAAGGCACACACTTCATTTCCCTAATCCAAGGGCATCCAAGAAGTATATTATATTGCATTTTTCCTTCCAAGATATGGAAGAGGACATGTATTTTTTTCACCACCATGGTGATGGGAAGGACAACATTCCCTACAGTTGAGAATAAAGCATCATTAAAAGCCCTAAGGGTGAAGGTGGAAGTTGTGATGTGATATGGTGGGATGTTGACCTTTTTCATTGCAAGTGTGGTGATGAGATTGATGGATGAACCGGTGTCAATAAGCACTCTCTTGAATGGCTTCATTTCAATATGAACTACTATGTGCAATGGTGGATCAGGTGAATCTACCAAAATTTGCTTTTCCTCAAAGTCATAAAATACTATCGAGGGTTCCATACACTTTTGCACACTCCCTACAAAGGTGGGGTCTTTTTATTGTACTTGTATAGACTTTAAGATTTCCATCAATGCTTCCCTATGAGGTGTTGATTGTTGTATTAGGTCATAAATTGATAATTTTGTTGAAGCTATTTTTAAACTTTACGTTAATCGGCTATTTAAGGTGACTACTGGGCGATTATGTAAAGGTGGTGGTGGAATGCTTGGTCCAAGTTGTATGGGCACATTTTTTGGTTGTGTGGCTAGAGCCTGTGTTGTGTGATTAGCTTACCTCTATCCATGGGTAGCTATGCTGATAGCTCCTACAAAATATTGTGATAGTTGAGACACATAATTAACCTGGTTGGGAGGAACTATAGAAGTTGATGCTCCCGTAGGTTGTTGATTTGCCTCTCAATGTGGTAAATGTGTCTAATAGATACCCAGGTTTTGATTATTTTGGGTTAGTGGATTGTCAACTTTGATTGTACCCACTTCTAATAAATCTTGTACAATTCCTTTGAAACCATGACAACCTTCGATATCATGTCCTTTTTGTCTATGATAGATGCAAAAGAGGTGTTCTTTGTAACATTTTGTTTTTGGTTTGCTAGGATATTCAGGTTTTATTTCTGGTAATGTAAAGAGTTTTGCCACATAAAACTTTTGGAAAACTAATGAATATGGCTCTTGTACTGGTGTGTAATTTTTTTTTGGATTAAAATGATGTTGGATTTCTGCAGGTTGTGTCTAATTTTGTGCCTGTTGTGGGGGTGGAACCGCTTGATGATTCAATTGTTGTGGTTGTTGTTGTTGGGGTTGTTGGATTTGTGTTTGGGTTGGTTGATTTAATTGTGGTTGGCCCAAAACTATCTAGTTAACCTATGCGGTCTTTGATTGACCATGGTTATTTCCCTTTTGATTCTTATTGTGCCACTCTTTCTTTTTAGGGTTTATCTCATCTTCATGAATTTTAATCTCTTCTATTAGATTTTCTTGGGCGAGTGCCTCATCGAATGTCCTATACTATTGTAGATATAATAATGAAGAGATAGGTCTACCAAAACTCTTCATGAACATTCATATTATCTCTGGCATAGGAAGGGAAAATGGTAACTTGGTCATGACTGATTTGCACCTATTGCCAAAGTCATAGAATGATTCATCATTGTATTGTTTTAGATAAATCAAATCAGTCAATGTGGTTTGTTTTCTAACATTCAGGGAGAATATTTCCAATAACTGGTCTGCTAGTTGTTCAAAGGTAAAAACACTTTGATGTGACAGGTGGTTGTACCAGTCTTGGGATTATCCCCCTAGTGTCTGAGAAAATGTATGTAATAGTAATGCATCATTGCTTTTTATTCTGAAGCATGCATTTACAAATCTAGTTATACGTTCACGAGGGTCCTCTTCCCATTTAAATTCAAGCTTAGGTATTTGAAAATCTACTGTATATGGTAGCTTAGGAATCAAGGCATGAATAGGATGATTGAGTAGTTGCCTTAAAGTTGATTTTTGGTATTACAAACCTGGAGTTTGCATGGCAAGACTATTAATCTGACTCTATAAAAATGGGTATCTAGGGTCATCCATAGGACTGACACTTGAATGTACTTGATGCTATTGGTAATGGGGTGGATTGTATGTAGGCTATGGGTGATAAGGTATGGTTGGCTGAAATGTGTTATGATATGAATGATGATGGATATTATGATATGGATGGGGTGATGGGGGCATGATGGTATGCTGACCTACTATATTAGCATATGGATGTGGAGGTTTGTTCTGAGCTATAGTGGTGGATGGGGGTGCATTTTCCAAGATGGATCTTGGATAAAGGTATTTTTTTGGTGAAATGGAGGTGGGAAGTTGTGCTCAATCCCTTGCAAATGCTGGTTGAGATTAGGATTTATGCTATAGTTAATGTGATCTAAAATCATTTGTTGCAGCTGCAAAGAAGGCTTGTTGCATAGCAATTACATTTGAAGTAGGAATTACCACCTGTAATGTGGTAGGTTGGGTTGGTTGTGGAACAACCATGGTAGTGGAAGTAAGTGGGGGGTAAGTAGAAAAGGGTATTGCCACTAACTATAGTATGATATGGATGTAGAACCTGTGAGGGTAGTGGGTTGAACGGATTTTAGGGTTTGTGAAACAACATGAATTTTTTCATACAAGGGATTAGTGGAAATGGTGAGTTGTTGAGGTAATGTGTGGGGTGGTTGGTTGGATGATGATGGTTGGTTATCCAGTGCTACAACAACCAACTCAAAAAGAGGATTTGTAAAAACTTATTCTGACTCCTATGGCTAAGTATATGCAAGATCTTATTGTAATGATGGTACAACATGGGATGGGATGGAGAGTGGTGGTAGTGATGGAAAGACAATTCCAGCTGCATTCAAGTACATTCTAACAGTATCGATGTTGAACATGGTGACATGACTATATACCACTGTAGGAGGTTCACTCTTAGGTGTCTCAGGTATGGATGTGTGAGTATCCTTATGCATAATTTCTATGTCCATATTAGGGGCATTACTAGAAGGCCCTACATTAAGACTTTGGGACATATAATAGGGTATGCTTACTTGTCCTACCACCGAAGTGTGAGGGATATTTCCAGACTAAGATTCCATGGGGGAAGACCATTGACATTGGTTTGACACTAGTTTCTTATATTGACTATGAGTCACTACCATACGCTATTATGTGGTACAATTCCAAGTGTGACTATTTATGTAAATAAAATAATAGTACGATGTAATACAACATGCAAAGCAAACAAGCACACAAAGTTTTTGGTGCTAGGTTTTCATTAGTTTTTTTTTTTAAATGAAAATATGTGTGCTCAATGTTTTGCCCTATATGAATCTAGGATTTCACCTGTATACTCACAGCTCGACAACCTGGATATGAACTCCAAGTTGTGTAATCCCACCTATAATATGTGGTAATGAAGCCCACATATGACCAAGGAGCACAGGTCCTACCAGTTCCTCACCCAATTCACCCGTAGTCTATGATACACTTCTCCAAAGAGAAATGTGTGCTATAACCCATGGGCTATGATAGATCTTGGAACCGACCTTGGCAAAAATTAGGGTATAATGTTGGTGGTTCGGTGATGAAATCCAAACCCGACAGTGATGAAATATAGCCATTTTCCAATGTTCAAGTGAGTGTGTGGTGGTTTTTTTGGATTATTGTGGTATGCAAGATTATTATGCAATCTTGCTTCAATGCCTAAATGTAGGAAAAAAAAAATAGAGAATGAAAAACAACAAATTAGGGGCAAAAGTGCCAATCTCAGGTCTAGTTCAATCAAATTCTATTTAACAGGGCTAACCGCGGGTGTGTGATTAGTTTTAGTAAATCGTAGGTACGTGGTTTGCCAACCGCACATCTATGTTTGGTATATCCCAACCGTGGATGCGTGAGTCCTTTCTGTCAACATAAATAGAATAACCCTTTTACATACTCGAACCTAAAATACACACCTAAGATTTTTCTAACCTGGTGAATATAAAATGATCTGTTTTCTATTATGCAAATGCATATTATTTTTAATCTTTTCTTGTCATTTTGTGTATGGATGAAAAATTTAAGTAATTTTTTTTCTATCTCTAAGACCTAAATGCATTCAAAGGCATATAGGAATGAGACCCTTACTCTACTTAAATTCATCCTAAACTAGACCTAAAGGAGGAATTGAATAGATGGCACAAAGTACAGACCTGTGTTCCTTTTGCTGCTCCTTCCAGTTGTCAACCGTCAGTCTGCATTTTTGAAATAGAAACCGCATGCTTGCATTTCCCCGTAATAGGAATTGCTCATCTGCATTTTCACCAAACAAAAATTGTACACCTACATTTCTTCAAAATAAAA
This sequence comes from Wollemia nobilis, assembly GCA_028583015.1. Classification (NCBI taxonomy): domain Eukaryota; kingdom Viridiplantae; phylum Streptophyta; class Pinopsida; order Araucariales; family Araucariaceae; genus Wollemia; species Wollemia nobilis. The sequence continues at coordinate 3,225,422 of JAQPPZ010003177.1, read as the reverse complement.
ATCATGTTTCAACGTTTCCACAGTAAATAATTCAAGCGCAAGGTTTTTCTAGATGTATCGATCCAAAGTTGAATCTATGCATATCTCGAATACCCAAAACCTGTAGGTGCAGACAGATATTAGTAAACAAAATTAAAAGCAAGGTAAAAAAATAGGACCTTTAGGGGGTCCCACCATGATCACCATTTCTGTAACCAAAGAACTGAACACAAAATAAATGACAAAGATAGAGATAGAAGTAGATGATCAAAATGCCCCTTTTGTATTGATATTGATACAACTTTTACAAAATATTTTGAATTGTCCCAAGCATGTTGGGAGCAATGTTACAATGTTCTTCATCTCTCTAAAATACAATGCTTTATTATGGGAGAGGGAGATCTTCCAAATCCTTCGTAGGGTGTGGTTTTCTTCATTCTATCATCATAGCTTCAAAGGTTGAGTGGGCTTTGGTATCTAGCAAGGGACCACTCCAGCTTTAGTAGCTTATCAAAGATACATGTTACCTACACACATGAAAACCAACAAAGAAGATTAATAACACCTTTATAGTCAAGTGGTAAACCCAATGCTAAATATAAACCTATCATTTATATGTATGAAAAGCAGATAGCATGCAACATTTAACCAATAATGCCTTGCTCCATATTTTAAATTGTTTATCTCTGTCGATGAAACTTCTTGGGACTTTGTAACCATAGAAGCACGATTGTGGGATGGAAATTGAGGACCTGCGGTTGTAAAGCCATAGAGTCACATTTTCTACTATGGAACCATAGAAAAGTGGTTTCGACTGAATGGCAGATTGCCTTGGGATCTAAGCCAACGGTTAGAATCGAGCTCGTGCTCTCAATTTCTCACTATGTCCAGATTTATTTCGGTATCCTGTCGGTATGTAATTTTAGCTCCTCTTGTTTGGTGGACTAATGGTGTTTTTATATGCTTCCTAGGGATTTTGAGGGGAATGGGAGGTGGCAAGCCTGACTTGCCAAGTGGCAAATCTAAACTGCCAGGTGGAAGGGGCAGTTACAATGAGTAATTCAGTGTGCCTCACTTAACTGGGGTGATGTGGCTTCAAGTGGAGTGGGATGTGGAATGTTATTTTATGTGAAGGGACAAGGGAACAACAACAAATGAGTTGTGGCATGGGTGTTGGGTGATGTTCACACAATGACACTGAGAGGGGGGGGTGAATCAGTGTAGTTATTTAACTTCAAAACAGCAGCATTCAAATACTGAAGCACATAAAACTTATAAAACCGAAGAACAAAATGAGAGCACACCACAACACACAATATAACGAGGTTCACCAATTTGGCTACTCCTCAAAAATTAACCGCTTGGACTTCAATCCAAATCCAGCTCTTTGCAAAATTTCAATTTTACAACTTCTTTACCAAGGATCCACCTGGAAGGAGCACCAACCCCCGTAATTTTCTCGCCGCAACGGATGGAGCACCAACCCCTAGTACCAAGCACCAACTTGGACTACAATTCTAATCAAATCAAAATGACATAAAAATGTCTTCACTACTAACTCGACCCTGACTGGTCCTGTAATTTTAACAACCTCTGCACAATCTCATGTCTCTGCTTATTTCTCTATACAGACCCTCTTTTCACAAAGAATTCCCTTCTTACTACAACAACTTCTATCTTTCTTCCATAATTTCTCTTTATAGATATTCATTTATATACATCCAATTCGGCATGCAGTCGAATCATATACCCAACTGTTCGAATTCTTTTCTCCTGCAAATAAGTGGCTGTTCGAAAATGACTGTTCGAAACCCTGCAATACGGTGTTTTTAATTTCTTGTGGTATGGCTATTTTGAATGCTGCAAACATATCTTCTCGAAAAGCATATCTCGATCCTTCATATTCGGCTCTTTGAATACAAGCAAAATGTCTGTTCGATTCCATGAGTGCGACCGTTCGAAAGCTGAAAAAAAACTTTTCGAAAACCTTTCGATAATTTATATTTGATTCTTCGAATACATGCAAACGGCTGTTCGAATGCATGACTAACACTTGTCAATCTGTAACTGTAGATCTGACATCAGTTATATTTTATGTAACCGGCTGCATGATGTCTTTTATGACACGTGTCACCATGCTTGCTTTTTTGGCTTTTACCTGCCAACCTGTCGCCTGTCACGATATCGCGACATTTTTAACTTATGCTGACGTCACCCTGAAGGTTGTCGCAAAATCATGACGTTTTCGGCTTCCAGTGGCTTTTCTTTCATCCTGTCATGAAATCACGATGTTTTTGGCTTCCAATGGCTTTTCTTTCATCCTGTCACGAAATCGTGACACTTTTCAACTTTGCTGACGTCATCATCCTTCTTGTCACGAAATCGTGACGTTTCTGACTCTTGCTGATGTCATCATCCTGCTTGTCGTGAAATCGTGACACTTCCGGCTTCCGTACACTCTTCTTTTCCAACAGCAGCAATGAAAAGGAACATGTCGCGAAATCGCGACACTTTGCTCTTCCGTACAACTCTCCTTGCCAACTCCAACGAAAATGGAACATGTCGCGAAATCGCGACACTATGCTTCATGCAATGGCGAAATTTTTACATCTTTGTGCCTTGTGTTTTCACCTTGCCTCTTTTCATGAAATTTTGACTTGTAATATCATTGCTGCATCTTTCAGGTCTACACTTTTGACTAGTAGCGAAATCGCTACACCTTAGTTTCCCTTTGTTTCAACATGTAGCGCCATCGCTACACCTTAGTTTCTCTTTGTTTCAACATGTAGCGCCATCGCTACACCTTAGTTTCTCTTTGTTTCAACATGTAGCGAAATCGCTACACCTTCTTCTTGTGAATTTTTACTTGTGTCGAAATCGCTGCATCTCGCTTTTCTTAACTTTCGATTTGTAGCGAAATCGCTACACCTTTGTTTCCATACATTTCCAGCTGTGCTTTGAAATGCGAAACTTCAACATGCATGGAAATCGCTACTCTCTTCATTGCAAGCTCCTTTCCTCCATTTATGTCACGAAATCGCGACACATTTTCTCTCTCCTCAAAGAAAACTCGACATGTCGCGACATCGCGACATTTTGGCGTGCATTTTCTCTCTCCTACTTTTTGTCGCGAAATCGCGACACATTTTCTCTCTCCTCAGCGAAAACTCGACATGTCGCGACATCGCGACATTTTGGCGTGCATTTTCTCTCTCCTACTTTTTGTCGCGAAATCGCGACAGAAAACATGTCGCGATATCGCGACAATTTTCTTCCTTGTCTCTTTCTGCCAATTTCTGAATCTGGGTCACCTCTGTTTTGCTTGAAACTTTCTGCACTTGATCTGACCGACCTCCGAACCGCATCAATCGCATCAATCTGTCTGTGTTGACAACAATGACAATACTTTCTCAATGCTTTTGCTGCACCTTGCTCAACAATCTCCCCCTTTGGAATTGTTGGCAACACACAGCAACCTTGCTCAACTTCTTCTCCCCCTTTGCCAATAATACCAAAGGGCTACTGCAGACTCCCCCTGAGTCTCTATACACCATTCTCAGGAAAATATCGTTATAGTTAGCAAAAATCATAAATATAAGCAAAACTATAAGTATAGGCATGCATGCACCCATTGAGAATGTGATCCCTAATTATAGTCAGTTCTTGGGAATTGTGACCACTCCCAACTTATTCCTAAGGTACTCAAAAACATCCTTGGGCAATGGTTTTGTGAATATATCAGCTACTTGCTCGTAGTTGGAACAAAATCCAACTTGACCTCTCCTTCTCGCAACTTTATCCTTCAAGAAATGATATCGGATTGCAATGTGTTTGGTTCTTGAATGCATAATCGGATTCTTGGATATGTTGATAGCACTAGTGTTATCACATTTTATTGATATTGGCTCTTTGAAGTGGATACCAAGATCTTTCAAAGTTTGTCTCATCCATAATATCTGTGTACAGCAAGTTGTGGCTGCAATGTATTCTGCCTCTACAGTGGATAGAGAGACTGATTCTTGTTTCTTGCTGTGCCATGCTACCACTCGTCTCCAAGATAAAATGCTCCTCCACTTGTACTCTTCCGGTCATCAATGCACCCTGCCCAATCTGCATCGGAATATGCAATCAAAGTGAAGTCTTTGCCTTTTGGGTACCACAACCCATAATCCATGGTACCTTTGAGGTACCCGAAGATCCTTTTACAACTGTGACATGAGTTTCTTTGGGACTTGCCCGAAATCTAGCAACCATGCATACTGCCTGTAGTATATCTGGTCTAGTAGCTGTTAAATATAACAGGCTTCCAATCATAGACCTGTACATTGTTTGATCCACATCTGGAGATTTATCATCCTTGCTCAACTTGTAGCCTATTGTCATGGGAGTGCTGACCGGTTTACTGTCTTCCATTGTGAACTTTTTCAGCATTTCTTTTACATATTTAACTTGAGAAATAAAAATGCCTTTTTCATTTTGATTGACCTGCAGTCCTAAGAAATAAGAAAGTTCACCAATCATTGACATCTCAAATTCTTTTTTCATTTTAATTGATATGTCTTTGTAGTATTCATCCATGTTGCTACCAAATATTATGTCATCTACATAAACAACAAGAACAATAAGATGACCCTTCTCTGTTTTGACATATAATTTGCTATCCACCAAACCTTTCTTAAACCCTTGTTTAATTAGATAATTATCCAGCCTTGCATACCATGCTCTGGGTGCCTGTTTTAATCCATATAAAGCTTTCTTTAACTTGCAAACAAAATCTGGATTGTCACCAAGTTGGAAGCCATCTGGTTGTTCAATGTAAACCTCTTCTTCCAGCTTTTCCATTCAAAAATGCTGATTTTACATCCATTTGATATACTTTGAAGTTTTTATGAACTCGCTAATGCCAGAAACATTCTGATTGCCTCTAGTCTAGCTACCGGTGCAAAAGTTTCTTCAAAATCAATGCCTTCAACCTGAGCATAGCCTTTACATACCAATCTTGCCTTATTTCTGACAACCTGCCCATCTTCATTCAATTTATTTCTAAAAACCCATTTAGTGCCAATTATGTTTTTATTTGTTGGTCTAGGTACTAATTCCCTGTATTGTTTTTTCTCTATCTCGATCTAGTTCTTCATTGATTGCCTTCATCCAACTTTCATCGATGCTTGCTTCAAGGAACATTTTTAGGTTCAATACTAGATAATAGAGAATAGTTCCTCACCGTTGTTCTTCTTGTCCGAATACCATCCGTGGGATCCCCAATAATCTGCTCACTTGGATGATTTTTCCGTCGCTTGCTCTGTTTTAAATTTCCTGTTTTCTTCTTCTTCGATTCGGCTTTTACACCATCCGGATCAATTTTCTCGATTCTTCTCTATTTCTTTTTCATCATCACCTTCAATGACTTCTTCATACATAGGGTAGTTTTCTTGATAAGTAGTTTCTTGTTCTCTACCTTCATCAACTTTCACATCAGCACTTTCAACAATTTTCTTCAACCTCTTGTTGTAACATGTGTAGGCCTTGCTTTTTGTTGAGTAACCAAGAAAGATACCTTCATCAACTCTATCTTCAAATTTACCGAGGTTATCTTCAGTCCGTTTTATGTAGCACTTGCTGCCAAATACTTTGAAATGTCTTGTTGTTGCCTTTCTACAAAACCACAACTCATAAGGTGTTTTGCTTTCATGTGGTCTCAACATGCACCTGTTTTGAATGTAAACTGCAGTATGAACTGCCTCTTTCCAAAATCTGTCAGCTATTTTGTTTTCTCGCGACATTGTCCTTGCCATTTCCTGCACTGTTCTATTCTTCCTTTCTACAACACCATTCTTTTGAGGTGTCCTAGCTACTGAAAACTGTCTTCTTATCCCATGTTTTTGACAAGTATTCTACAAATTCTTCGGAGATAAACTCTCCTCCCCCGTCTGATCTTAGGCATTTAATTCTTTTTCTTGATTGATTCTCAACAAGATTTTTGAAGGTTTTAAACATCTCAAAGGCTTCTGACTTGAGTTTCATAAATAGTACCCATGTCATTCTTGAGTAGTCATCTATACACAGCATAAAATATTTGTGTCCATTTATGCTTTCAGTTCTCATGGGTCCACATAGATCAGTTGTGAATTAGTTCTAATGGCTTGCTAGTGAAGTATTCTTTTGCTTTGAAAGTGGCTCTGGTTTGTTTTCCCTTTTGGCATGACTCACAGATGCTATTTACAGTTTTGCCAATGTTTGGTATATCTCTAATCGCTCTTTTTGAACCGATTTTTGAAAGATTGTCAAAACTAATATGCCCAAGCCTCTTGTGCCATAGCCAGTTTTCATCTTCCTGTCCAAACAAGTATGTTCCTTTTGCAGTTTCTAAAAGTGTATACATATTTCCAGAAGTTCTCAGTCCAGTGGCTATTAACTTTCCATTTTTTGTCTTTCTTACTTCACAGCCCTCCTTCTTGAAGATTACATCATGGCCTCTATCACATATTTGACTTACACTTAGCAAGTTATGCTTCATGCCAATTACAAACAAGACTTCTTTTGATTTTATATTGCCATCACTGATCTTGACTGATCCCTTTCCAACAATATTTGCTCCATCATTATTTCCAAATTTCACAGAACCACCTTCATAATTCTGTAAATTCTCAAACTTTTGCTTGTCACCTGTCATGTGACTGGGAACAACCACTGTCAAGTATCCAAGGTGCTGATTTGTTCTGAGCTTTAAAAGCAATCTGGACAATCAAAGATTCCTTTTCTTTCCATTCTGGTTTGATAGCAGATTTTGCTACTTGTTTTGCCTTTGTCCTTTCATTAGCATGTGCCTATTTTTCAAGAAATTTCTGGTTTTGTTTCAACCCACTTGGCCGAGATTTTCTACCCTGATATTTATTTGATGCAAAAGTGCTTCTCAGCTTCTAGCAATATGTCCAAAATTATGACAATTATAACATTCAATTGCATAATTCACTAAAGGAGAAAAAACATTTCTGTCGGTAAAATTCCTTTGAGATACATTATGCCCGCAATCTGAAATCTTATGGCCATAAGCATTGCATTTAAAACAATAACCAGAAAATGCATGATTAAACTTGGGTGTCGGTCTTTGCCAGTTTGAAGTAGGAGCCATGACTCTTCTCCTCCTTGGATGTGTGACTTTTGTGAATCCATCTTTCTTAGTATTCTTCTTGAATCTGGCATTATTGTTTTCTTTTGCATGATTTGGTTTTTCTGGTTCAACCCTGATCTTTTCTTCTTTCTTTATGGGTTCTATATTCAAGTTCTTTGAATCCTTTGAAGATTCTCCTTCATCAAAGCCTAAACCAAATTTTATGCCATAAGGCCTTTGGTTATTTAACATTTTATCCAGACTTTATAGTACTTTCTTCAAACTTATGAAAATAGTTCAATTTTCTATTCATCTCCTCTAACCGCATCCTTAACTTAACAATGTCTTCCTCTAGCTTGCTCGCATTCAACCTGTCTTTACGCTTAATTGTTCATCAAGAACTTCGGACATTTTCTTGAATTCCTCTGTCTCGTATTTTCGATTGTTTATTATGTCTCGTGGCATTCTCTAATTTCTTTGAAAATTTCTTATTCTTCTTCCTTTCTCGCACTCAACTCTTCAAGTGCAAGCAACCAATTCTCCTTCCAAATACACTTCAACTTCATCCTTGGAATTTTCATCACCTTCCCGATTTTTCTCTCGTTCTTTCTTCTTCAAGTGCCATGAACAGAGCTTCACCTCCTTCTTCTTCGGACTCCTCATCCGTGCTTTCTTCATAACTCGCCGACATTCTTGGTTATGAAGCTTTTCTTCTTGAAGTTGTTCTTTCTGAAATTTTGTTTCTTCTTCCAAGTAACCTTTTTCTTGGTGTGAACCTTCACCATTTTTGGTTCTCTCCTCGCATTGGACATTTGGCTGCAAAATGACCGACTCCTCCACAATTGAAGCATTTAAAAGGTAGCTTCCCTCTATATTTTCCTTTTCCTTTTGTGAGTTTTCGAACAAAATTGGCTTCTCGTTTCATCCAAGTGTTCCTTCATCCTCAGATTCATGTTCAGCTTTTACATTCTTGTGTGCTTTAAAAGCTGCTTCTCTGTCTATAGACTTGGTTTGTCCTATTCTCATTTCATATGCTGTCAGGGAACCATGCAACTCATCCATGCTGAAGTTGTTTAGATCTTTTGCCTCTTCTATTGTAGAGACTTTGGAGTTAAATCTTTTGTGAAGTGTTCTGAGAACCTTTTTCACAACAACGGCATCATCAATTTCTTCACCGAGTCCTCTCGATTGCATTAATAATTCCGTTGACTCTCAAGGATATAAGTCTCTATGTTTTCATCTTCATTCATTTGCGAGTGCTTCGAACCGTGCTCGATGAGTTTGCGCTTTGCTTCCTTAATCTTATTGTCTCCTTCATGGATGCTCTTCGCTTTATCCCACATGTCTTTTGCTGATTTACAACTCATGACTCTTATCGCTTCACTGTCAACAAGCCCACACATTATGGCATTCTTAGCTTTGGAGTTGTTCTCAAATTTCTTTTTCTCAGCAGTATCTGTTGGAGGAGTAGTGGGTGCTGTGTATCCACTATCTACGTAATCCCAAATATCATATCCCAATGCACTCAGATATGTTTGCATTCTGAGTTTCCAGGTGTAATTTGTTCCATCAAATAAGGGAGCTTTGTTGGATGAAAATCCTTCATCGCCTACCATTGTTTCTTCCAAGATCTCCTTAGCTGATTAAGCTTGTACAAGGAACCTTGCTCTGATACCAATTGATGTTCACACAATGACACCGAGAGGGGGGGTGAATCAAATGTAGTTATTTAACTTCAAAATAGTAGCATTCAAATACTGAAGCACGTAAAACTTATAAAACCGAAGAACAAAATGAGAGCACACCACAACACACAATATAACGAGGTTCACCAATTTGGCTACTCCTCAAAAATTAACTCGCTTGGACTTCAATCCAAATCCAGATATTTGCAAAATTTCAATTTTACAACTTCTTTACCAGCATCCACTGGAAGGAGCACCAACCCCTGTAATTTTTTGCTGCAACATATGGAGCACCAACCCCTAGTACCAAGCACCAACTTGGACCGCAATTCTAATCAAATCAAAATGACATAAAAATGTCTTCACTACTAACTCGACCCTGACCGGTCTGTAATTTTAACAACCTCTGCACAATCTCATGTCTCTGCTTATTTCTCTATACAGACCCTCTTTTCACAGCAATTCCCTTCTTACTGCAACAACTTCTATCTTTCTTCCACAATTTCTCTTTACAACTATTCATTTATATACATCCAATATGGCACGCAGTCGAATCATATACCCAACTGTTCGAATTCTTTTCTCCTGCAAATAAGTGGCTGTTCAAAATGACTGTTCGAAACCCTACAATACGACATTTCGATTTCTTGTGGTATGGCTATTTTGAATGCTGCAAACATATCTTCTCGAAAAGCATATCTCGATCCTTCATATTCGGCTCTTTGAATACAAGCAAAATGTCTGTTCGATTCCATGAGTGCGACTGTTCAAAAGCTAAAAAAAAACTTTTCAAAAACCTTTCGATAATTTATATTTGATTCTTCGAATACATGCAAACGGCTGTTCGAATGCATGACTAACACTTGTCAATATGTAACTGCAGATCTGACATCAGTTACATTTTATGTAACCGGTTGCATGATGTCTTTTATGACACGTGTCACCATGCCTACTTTTTTGGCTTTTACCTACCAACCTGTCACCTGTCGCGATATCGCGACATTTTTAACTTATGCTGATGTCACCCTGAAGGTTGTCGTGAAATCATGACGTTTTTGGCTTCCAATGGCTTTTCTTTCATCCTGTCATGAAATCGCGACGTTTTCGGCTTCCAGTGGCTTTTCTTTCATCCTGTCGTGAAATCGTGACACTTTTCAACTTTGCTGACGTCATCATCCTTCTTGTCGCGAAATCATGACGTTTTCGACTCTTGCTGACGTCATCATCCTGCTTGTCGCGAAATCGTGACACTTTCGGCTTTCGTACACTCTTCTTTTCCAGCAGCAATGAAAAAGGAACATGTCACGAAATCGCGACACTTTGCTCTTCCGTACAACTCTCCTTGCCAACTCCAACGAAAATGGAACATGTCGCGAAATCGCGACACTATGCTTCATGCAATGGCAAAATTTTTACATCTTTGTGCCTTGTGTTTTCACCTTGCCTCTTTTCATGAAATTTTGACTTGTAATATCATTGCTCGCATCTTTCGCTTCTACACTTTTGACTAGTAGCGAAATCGCTACACCTTAGTTTCCCTTTGTTTCAACATGTAGCGCCATCGCTACAGCTTAGTTTCTCTTTGTTTCAATATGTAGCGCCATCGCTACACCTTAGTTTCTCTTTGTTTCAACATGTAGCGAAATCGCTACACCTTCTTCTTGTGAATTTTTACTTGTGTCGAAATCGCTGCATCTCAGTTTTCTTAACTTCCGATTTGTAGCGAAATCGCTACACCTTTGTTTCCATACATTTCCAGCTATGCTTTGAAATGCAAAACTTCAACATGCATGGAAATCTCTACTCTCTTCATTGCAAGCTCCTTTCCTCCATTTATGTCACGAAATCGTGACACATTTTCTCTCTCCTCAGTGAAAACTCGACATGTCGCGACATCGCGACATTTTGGCATGCATTTTCTCTCTCCTACTTTTTGTCACGAAATCGTGACACATTTTCTCTCTCCTCAACGAAAACTCGACATGTCGCGACATCGCGACATTTTGGCATGCATTTTCTCTCTCCTACTTTTTGTCGCGAAATCGCGACAGAAAACATGTCGCGATATCGCGACAGTTTTCTTCCTTGTCTCTTTCTGCCAATTTCTGAATCTAGGTCACCTCTGTTTTGCTTGAAACTTTCTGCACTTGATCTGACTGACCTCTGAACTGCATCAACTGCATCAATCTGTCTGTGTTGACAACAATGACAATACTTTCTCAATGCTTTTGCTGCACCTTGCTCAACATTGGGAATCTATATCATGTACAAGGACAAGGGGTACAGGAGTGGGTAATATGTGGCAGGGGTGTTGGATGAAGTTTTTATGACACATGTCCAATGGGTAGATAGGGTATCCTAGAATTATTTTCCAGATTTAATAAATTAGGAAAATAGGATAATGTGTAGGATTTTATATCCCTAAGTTTAGACTTAGGCATATAATTTTATTCTGTAGGATTTGATGGTGGGGTGGTAGATGTGGTTTTGAATGTGTTGGATTTTAGTGTCTAAAAACCTTTCATGAGATTTTGTGTTGCACTGTTGTTTTGTGCTTTATTTCGGGAATCTTGACCTCTTTGACCAACAACATGGAACATGTAATCTGATCTACTCTAAAATGAACTTGAATCTCAGCGACATAGAACACATCAAAAAATTAGTCATTTTATTATACGGGCTAAGGCAATTTGTGTTGGTCCAATGATTGGAGAATGATAATATCAGCTTTGACACGAGTTGACAGCGGCATGGAACATGTTGTTGTACCATTGTAAAATACACTAAGTGTTGAGTGGATGAGAACATGTCTTCTTACCTTAGAAAAAATTTTGTATTCAGCTCTACCAAAGTGATCACAATGTAAGTTTGGCTATTTCACTAGCGGTGTAGAACATCCTGTGTTGTGCCGCTGCAAAATACACTATGTGTTGAGCGGTTGGGAACATCTTCATGCCTTAGAAAATATTTTCAAAATTTTTCTAAGGATGTGGTCATTTTGGGCCTATAGTACATACTTAGGATATTATGTTACTTTAGGGGGAAGTTATCTAGTTAATTCATGCAATGTAATAAATTCACAAGTGTCAATGTGCAAGCTATAATGTGCAAGGTGTCTACTTGTACAACTAGGTAGAGTGTTCACCAAGGAACTTATATTCCTATATAAATTCCATAGATGTAGAAGATAGATATCAAAGTTAGTGTATTGAAGTTAGTGTGTGGTATATAGGAAGTAGTGTAGTGTGTGTGAGCTATAAGCTCAGAGCTCATTCATGGAGCAGTAGCTTATATCATGGAGTTTCCATTTCCTCCATAGCTACTATTGTAATATTTTTCATAATTTCTATTTATAGCATATTTTAGTCATCTCACAAATTTACTTATTTTCTTATTATTCTTCGTCTTGTGATTGCTATCTCCCATTGTATGTGGTATCAAAAAATAATAGTGGTATCATAGCTATGGTAGATCAATCCAAAATAGGCCTATAGGGAAACAACCATTATCATTAACCCTGAGTTTTTTGAGAATTTGATGCACCACTGAACTAGTCACAGTCAACATTTTTTAGAAGAGTCTAGGTGGTAAAATTTGGGAGAGTTACAAGTGAGGACTGAAATATTAGTTTCAAAAATACTGAGATTACATAGGGGTAGGGTCTTTCCATAGAGTTGAAGGAAAACTTGTGAAGACTAGGGCTCAACATTTAATCCACTAGGTTGATGAAACAACTAGTGAAGCTTAGATATCTGGAAATACTTACCTAAAAGTTTCTTTTATTGTAGGGAATTAATACTCGGATGATTGGGACACCTCCTACAACAAAAAATCTAGGAGACCTCAACTTCATTACCTAAAGGTCGAAGTACCATCATAGTACAAATATTAGTTGTTACAGAGAGGAGAATACTTCAAAAGAAACTTTTGTAAAATAATCATGGTAAATTTTGAAGACAGAAGATATCCATTGATAGATTGAAGAACTTCACAAGAATAAAGAGACCATAGAAGCCTTGATACAGAAGAAACGACCATAGAATCCTTGATCTAGAAGAAAATGCCATAGAAGCCTTAATCCAAAAGAAAAGGCCATAGAAGTCTTGATATTGAAGAACATGCCATGAATACTAAAAAAGGCCACATATACCTTTATCCTGAAGAAGACTCTAGAAGAGAGTATTTAATTTAGAAGAAAATTTTAGTACTAATATTTTTGTTATAGGTAAAGGAGATCCAATAAGTCAGGAAAGATTCCAACAAGAAAGTTAGAAATAAAAGCCTCTTTAGAATCAATCCAACACCTCAAGTAAAAGAGATCATGAAGAGATATCAATGAAGAACTTCCAGACTAGGAAGAAGAAGAAGGACTAGGAGAGTCCTGCTCAAATCTAGAAGTAATAGAATTAGATATCCATGAGAAGATCTCAATGCCAACACTTCCAAAAGTATAAGGTTGAATATAAGGTCTCAAGGAATACCAAAAGAAGCTGCAATATCAAATAACTTAACAAGGTCTCGACTAGCATCCAGTAAAAGGCTAAGAGAGCCTTGCTAAGAAAATCATCAAAGGAGAACTCACTAGAAAAATACACTACCAAGGAGAAGCCCCTAATAGTGAAGGACTTGGGACAATTATCGCCATTCGACAACAAGACCAAGAGGAGGAGAATTTGGCAAGGAGTGTCAAATCTAAGCAGAAGAAGAATCCAATGAAGACCTCAAGATATTCATAATATTGAGAAGAAGATCTTACTTGAAGTTAAAATTTGATAAGAAGACTTGAAGGTAGAAGAAGCTTATCAAATCTAGAATATTTTAATATTACCTACTATAGTAAGAGGTCACTACTTTAGAGATACAAACTTCTCCAAATCTATAGCAGAAGGAGGATATTACAATAGGATATCAAAGTCACAAAATCCTAGGCCCATGAAAGAAAGTTCAAGACCATCAATTTGGTGAAGGAGCTATTCAAAATAGTCTAAATAGAGCTACAAGATCCTACTCAAGGCAGCAACTTGGTGATCTTAGGCACCAATATCTACATACTCTATAGAAGCAGAAAAGGAGCTACAAAAGTGTTCAAAAAAGGTAAGAAACTATAGGTGCAAGTAGATTCATTAGTTGGATTACTTATTAGATTTATTAAAGCACATTAATTATGATTAAATTTGCAAAAGGATATTTGTATTATATTCTTCAAGTGTTCACAAAGAAAGGTTCATTTGCACATTAGGAGTTGATTAGCTTTTAGAATTTCAATAATATATCAACTTAGCGTACTATTTATTATTTGTCTTTATTTCATTATTAGACAGACTGTTGCTCTGTTACAACTGCTGTAACAAGTTCAGTTCAGCCGGTGTCTATTCTCGGCAATTGTAACCTATTTAAACAGGCTGCTGAGAATAATATTTAGTTCTGTATTTTACATGGCATCAGAGCTGTTATAATTTTCTGGGCGAGGTGCAGCTGAGGATTTTTTTTTTTTTTTTGTGGGCATGTTTTTTTTTCTCTTAGACTATGCGCTATATCCTGTCCCTGCCGCACCGCTGAGCAGATTAAAAAAAAGGAATTTTTTTTTTTTTTTGGAGCCGACGCATTCCAGCGACCAGCCTCAGCCTGCGTGACGTTCGCATCCAGCCTGCACGTAGAGAAGACGTCTCCGCGCGTAGACGAGCCACTGCATGTAGAGGATGCGGGACCCCGTACGCTGACGTGTCGCACAGACGTCCTTTGCACTGCAGACGCATCGTGCAGCAGGGGGACGTCCGCTGCACTGCGAACGCGTCGTGCAGCAGAGAAGGGGGTCTTGCGCTGCAGGAGAGAAGGCTGGCAGGCACCCCCCCCGCGTGCAGGGCCAAGGGGAGACGGCCAGCCCCCCATCGTTGAGCATCCGCTCTCTGGGAAGGATGCAGGGCCAAGGGGGAGACGTCCAGCCCCCCCCCCTCCCGTTGAGCGTCCATGCCCAGGGAAGGACGCAGGTCACGTCGGGAAGGACGCAAGCCCCCCCCTCCCCTGCGTTGGAGGACGCATACAGGAGGGAAAGCCCCCCCACGGTCGAACGCGCTAGGCGCGCTTGTAATAAAAAAAAAAAAAAGGAAGGACAAAGCGCTGGAATTTAAACTAGGACACAGCGGAAATTTTTTTTAAAAGCGGCAGCGCGCGACCAAGCAGGCGGAGGCCGATTTGCAGAGGAGGAGGAACCAGGTGCTCAAATAGGGAGGGCTCCAGTGATCCCTTCGGATCATCCCGCTAGCTCACTTGGCAGTGAGCTGTGCGGTAAGGCTCAGGGAGCCTGCAGGTCGGGGGTTCAAATCCCGTCGACTCTCCCCAAAGGTATAAATTTTTATTTTTCAAAGGTTTTATAATAATTATTTTTTTTAGTTAAAATTTTTAATTTTAATTTATTTTTTAATAGTTTTTGAAAACTTTATAAATTAAAATTTAATTTTTAATTTATTTTTCATAAGTTTTTTAAAAACTATATAAATTAAAATTATTTGTTTTAACTTTAAATAAATAATAATTATTAAAATGCTTTGTTAAAAAAAAAAAATTTTAAGGGGGGATATTTTTTCAAAAAAATCAAAGGGGGAATGTGAGTAATTTTTTGAAAAAGCAATTTGGCGAATTGTAAAAGGTGCATTTTCGGCTGTGACCGACACCTTGTGGGTTATTCTTGTGGGCATTTTTTTTGTTGTATGTTGCATATTTCATTTTTGCACTATAACATTAAAAATTAAAATAAAAAAACTCCCTAAGTCCCCGAAATAATTAAAACTCATCCGTGCAATTTATTGCACTGCAAAGATTCGGTATTTGTGATACCTCTGGCCAGCACTTACAGGTATAGCTGTCATGATTTTGCTACTGTATCCGCCACCTAATATAACTGCTACAATGACGTATGAGCTTATTCTCTATAAATCGTCGGGGAGAGATAAGTTAGCCATTTTTGCATTTTTTTACTCCATCCACTACCCTTTATCGCACTTGTGTTTAGGCGTAAATCTTGATGAAGTATTCTTCATAGTGTTTAGGGGAAGTTACGCCCACGCATGAGAAGAATCTTCTATGGTAGGTGCCATCAACAAGGTGATTCCCTTTCGTACCGCTTATGTTCCACGTATCGTATGATCTCTAAAACTCACCTATAGTCTCCCTCACATAATGGCGGGTGATTTTTGTTGATCTTTCTAAATACCTATAGTTTCCCTCACGTAAGGGTGGGTATTTTGTATGGTATAATGGCCTAGCAAAAGGTATATAGAAAGGGGGACTAATTGGTGATATAAGGAACCTTCACTATGGCCACTGTTGCAAAGTTGATGACTAATCCGCATCAGTTATTGAAAGGTCCAAATTATACACCATGGAAACATAAAATGAAGGAAATTCTCCAAATGGAAGATTTGTGGGATATTGTTACTGGAGTAGCAACTAGGCCTTCACCAACAGTAGGATCCACAGGTCCTTCCGCAGATCAGATAGCTTTTGACAAGAAAGACAGTCGAGCAAAGGTGCTCATTTTGTTTGCTATTTCAGATGAAGTGCAACCTCATATAGCTGACAAAGCAAGTGGTAAAGAGGCATGGGATGCCCTTCAAACCATCTATGAGGGAAAGAATGATTCCACCATTCTTCATCTTCAACAACAACATCATAACCTGAGTTTGAGACAAGGTGAAACAGTTGAACTATTTCTATGCAGAGTGTCTGAGTTGAAAGAGAAATTGAATTCTTTGGGAGATACTATGGACGAAAAGCTTCTCATTTCACTTGTGATGAGAGATTTACCTTCTTCATTTGATATGTTGATAACCTCCATCCAGGTGTCTCAACGACAAATTACCTACATTGAGTTGGTCAATATGCTTCAACAATAGGAGGCACGCCAACTTCACAAGGATGATTCTTCCAATACAGCCCTATACACCAACAGGCAGGGTTCTAGGAAGAAAGGTAATGGGTAAAAAGGAGGCAACTTTCAGAAAGGATGAAATTCTCAATAGGATACGAAAGGAAAAGGCAAACAACCTCAACAGAAGAAGAGGTGGTGCAAGATCTGTGAGAAAGACAACCATGACACCAACAGGTGTTGGCATAAGAACAAGCAGAAAGGCCAAAACAAACCACAAAATAAAAACAAGCAACCCCAGGTGAATGTTGCTATTGAAGAATCTGACTCAGATTTTGAATGGGCACACAAGGTGCTCATGACTACCATAGATTCCACACAGAGGGATCCTATTTGGTATGTCGATTCTGGAGCTAGCAAACATATGACTGGCGAAAAATCATGGTTTGAATCATTTGTGGCCAAAGAGGGCAAACCTGTCATCATTGCTGATGATAAAACCTACAGGGGTTCAGGGGAGAGGGTACAGTTTCAGTCACTCTTCCTGATGGCAAGTGTCAGATCGACAAAGTCCTCTATGTTTCGGGATTGGCTAACAATTTGCTGTCAGTCACACAAATCTTGGATAGAAATATGGTTGTCAACTTTCATGTTGAGAATGGCAAGAAGTGTTGTACTATTACCAGGAAGGGTAAGCAGATTGCAATAGCTTCATATAAGCACGACTTATTTGCACTAGATGCTATCTCTACTCCACATGTTGCCATGACTGTCTCTACTAAGGAGGCAACTTCCCTATGGCACAAGAGATATGGGCATCTTAGTTCTGGCTACTTACTTGAGCTCAGCAAGTATGAGATGGTAAAGGGTCTTCCTTCCCTTTCTGCCACATTGCCGGTGTGCTCCGACCGCTAGCGTGAAAGCAAGATCGAGTACCATTTGAGAAGAGCTCAACAAGAGCACGAAACCTCTGGAGTTAATTCACACAGATCTGTGCGGTCCTTTCACACCCAACAGTTGTGGAGGGAATAGGTACTTTCAGTTATTCTTAGATGATTACTCATGAAAGATGTGGGTTTTCTTTCTCCAACTGAAATCTGAAGCTTTCGCATTCTTCCAGCAGTTCAAGAAATCCGTTGAGAAGGAGTCAGGAGCTTCTATTAAAACCCTCCGCTCAGATCGAGGGGGAGAGTTTACCTCTAATGAATTTTTTGCATTCTTAGATAAGCATGGAATCAAGAGACAGTTAACAACTGCCTATACTCCTTAGCAAAATGGAGTTGCCGAGAGAAGGAACCGTTCTATCATGGAAATGGTTCGTTGTATGCTCACAGGAGCTACTCTTGGGCAACAATATTGGGCGTAAGCTGTCACCACTGTAGTGTATCTGTTGAATAGGGCACCCACAAAGTCCCTAAAAAGAATGACTCCACAGGAAGCATGGAGTGGTCGAAAACCCTCCATATCTCATCTACGTATTTTTGGATGTCACGCTTTCATGCACATACCGAAAGAGAAAAGGAAGAAGCTAGATGAGAAAACATTGAGATGTATTTTTCTTGGTTATTCTGAGCACTCTAAAGGATATCGGTTGATAGATCCTTTGACCAAGAAAATTCATATCAGCAAAGATGTTGTCTTTGATGAAGCTTTCACATCACAGAGCACATCTAAAGTACACCAAGATATTGTGGAATCTAAGGAAGAGAAGATTCCTTCGTCAACACAGACAGGAGGTCCTTCTACATCTTCTTCAACTCCACCGAAGAAGAATCCTAAATGGTGTACAAATACAATCAAAGATGCAAATTTATCCACTCCTCCCAATTTGAATTTGGATCTTTCTGTAACTCCAAGTACAGAAGTAGAGGATATGGATATTGATGATGACAGGGCGTTCATGTCTACCATAGATGGTCTTGAACCTGCATCAGTGCAAGATGCTCTCAGTGAGCCTTAGTGGAAGGCCGCTATGGATACAGAGTATGATTCTTTGATGAAAAATAAAACTTGGAAGCTTGTTGATCTACCGCATGGAAAGAAACCCATTGGATGCAAATGGGTATATAAATTCAAGTACAAGGTAGATGGAACAATTGATAAGAATAAGGCCCGTCTTGTTGCAAAGGGCTATGCTCAAAAGGAAGGCATTGACTATGAGGAAACTTTTGCACCTACTGCTTAGATGACCAAAATTCGGGTTATGTGTGCTATGGCAGCACAATATGGGTGGAAAGTTCACCATATGGATGTCAAAAGTGCCTTTCTAAATGGTGATCTCCAAGAAGAAGTATATATGACTCAGCCTGAAGGATTTGAAGTGGAAGGCCAAGAGCAGAAAGTTTGCAAATTGGTCAAATCCTTATATGGTCTGAAACAAGCTCCTCGAGCTTGGTATATAAAAATGGACAATCACCTTATGCAGCATGGATTTAAGAGATGTCCGTCAAATGCAAACCTCTATTTCAAGAAACAGGGTTCTGAGATAGTGTTGCTTGTACTCTATGTGGATGATCTGCTCATTACAGGGAGTTCAGAAACTATGATCTCTACTGTCAAAAGAAACTTGTGCAAATATTTTGAGATGACAGATCTCGGACTTCTCCATTACTGTCTTGGTCTGGAATTCAGCCAGAAGGAGCACTCCATCAAAGTGTCTCAGAAAAAATATGCCAAGACATTGCTGGAAAAATAACGCATGACTGATTGCAAGCCAATGGAAACTCTGATGTAGAATGGACTTCAATTATCACGATATGATGATTCACCTCAGGTATATGGTACTCTCTATCGACAGTTGATTGGGAGTCTCATATATCTGACCAATACTAGGCCAAATCTCGTATTTGCTATCAACTATATTTCGAGGTTCATGCAGGAGCCTAAGACCACTCATTGGAAAGCAACAAAACATGTTCTTCACTATGTCCGTGGTACTATGGAATATGGCCTAGAATACAAGAGGAACAACAAATTCTTCTTGTAAGGATACACGGACTCCGACTATGCCGGATCATTTGATGATCGCAAGTCAACTTCTGGATACATTTTTCATCTGGGATCTGTTCCTGTCTCTTGGCACAGCAAGAAGCAACAGGTGGTTGCTATTTTGTCAATAGAGGCAGAATATCGCGTCGCACGTGAAGCTGTGTGCGAAGTGATATGGTTACGTCGCATTCTGACAAATATGGGCCATCCATCAAAATCTCCAATACACTTGTTTTGCGACAATCAGGGTGTTCTGAACCTCGTTAAGAATCCAGTCCATCATGAAAGAACAAAGCACATTGACACACAATGTCATTTCATTCGAGATGAAGTTCCAAAGCATCGAATTCAGCTTCAAAGACATTCCCACCGATGCTCAAGTTGCGGACATTTTCACTAAGGCACTTGGACGTGTCAAATTTGAATTGTTTCGCAGCTCACTTTGTATTGCAAAATAATGTAAGGGGATGTTAGTATAGCTATTAGTTATTACATTACCCAAATAATGTAATAAAGGGGGATGTTAGCGTACTGTTTATTATTTGTCTTTATTTCATTATTAGACAAACTGTTGCTCTGTTACAACTGCTGTAACAAGTTCAGTTCATCCGATGTCTATTCCTGGCAATTGTAACCTATTTAAACAGGCTGCTGAGAATAATATTTAGTTCCGTATTTTACACAACTAGCCTATTATCTACTTTGGAAAGCAAAAGAAGACTATATCATAATATATTGCTTATAAGAAATTTACAAAATAGTTCTTGAATGTTAATTTCAGATTATTCTTGATTAGTTGCAGTGAATTGATTAAGTGCATTTTCTTGAGAGTAGATTGGAGTGATAAGGTATAATTTGTTAGTGCATAAAAAGTAGAATTTTTTAGATTTATTTGCACTATTATTACTATCAAAATAAAATAGTTTTGTGCTTTGAAATAAAGGCTACAAAATCTTGTTTGTATTAAGTTTCTAAATAAAATATTAAAGCATAGAAACCTACAACTCATAGTGGCCAATAGAAGCCACCAAAATTGGTTAGTATAAGCAAAGAAAAGCTAACAAAAAAAAAAGCTTCAAATATTGAGACTTGGTGAGTCTCAAATATAAAGCACTTAGGGTTAGTGCAACTAAAAGAAAGCTTTTGTTTTACAACATTTACAAGTCTTTGATTCACCATCCATCATCCAAAAAAAATGGGTAAGGAATCTAGCCAAAGAGACATCCTCAAAACCCTCATTTTGCACTCACTAATCCGCTACAAAAATCAGAATCTCAGAACTGCAAAAGAATGCAAGAAAAGGTGCAGTAAAAAGGTTCTATATACATGTAAAGGTTACATGGTATTGCACTTATACAATATATTAGAAATAGGGAAAGGAGTAGATTTAAAGGTGCCATAATAGGCACAACAAGTACAAAACAAAGGTAGCCAAAATTAGGGCCAAAGGATCAAGTGTTCTCCAACAACGAAAGGACATTCTCTCCAAGAATAGATCTGTAAGACAAAAGAAGATTTTACATAAATTATAGCAAGCCTACCAAGGTTATTTATGTAAGCTAAATTAGTTCTATCAAAATAATTTACATAAATTATATCAAGGATAAGAAGCTATTTACATAAAAAATGAAGATAGAGAATAGACACATTAAGCTTCACCTCTATCAACGTGAACGTGGAGCACAACGAAGGTATAATAACAAAGAGAAGAATATATGCTATGTTGGGAATAGAATTAAAAGAGAGAATAAAAAGAGCTACCTCATCCTCATTCAAAGCTTCAAGGTGGATCACAAATTATCTACAAAAGAGAATACATTGCTTGTTGCTCAAGAAATCAAAGCAAGCTAAGGAGGAAGATAATTGAAAGAGTTATAGTCTCCTTATTGGAGGTGTTACATTGAAATTACTATGCAAGAGGACTAAATTCCACTTGGTATAATATTACCTAATGGTTGTCATATCTCTAACGCTCAAGAGATGAACATTGAGGAATTACAAGCACTCAAAGAAAGTTTAAATACATTACAAAGGAGTAATGGTCAGTGTAGCAGTGTTACAAGAAGAAGTAGCAGCATTCTCAAGAAACACAGGTGCCACTTGTCCATCATTGAATTCCATTAAATGCAGTGAAGAGATAGTGAAAGTACAAGAGAATTTACGTTCAAATTTTGCAAAATGAAACGGATAGCAAAGTGAAGTCAAAGAATAGGAGGAATAGCACAGTCAATGCAGTCCTAAGCACAGTGTATAAGAAGAAGAGCAAGGAGCATTTAAGGATCCATAGAATAAGGTCAGCATATACTCTCCAAGTGTTGAAGAGCAAGCCTAGCTATTTCTCACTCATCCATACCACACTTGGCCATTTATATTCATCAAGTCAAGCACCGTAGAAAGGGTACATAAAAGGACTGTTATATTTTAGTCAAAACTAGAACCATTCAAGTGTGAAGTCAAGGGGCTAAGGTAAAAGAACTATATCATTAAAATTGCTTTTATATGTAGGATATATAAGGTTATAATTTCAAGGATAAAATTTAAGGTTGAGAAAGCAAAATACATAGGAGATAACTTACTAAAAATAAAATTACTATTTGCAAGCTAACCTAGGATATATAAGGCCTTCTAATTAGGTTGAACTATTTAATACTTTACAAATATTATTATATTTTCTAATTTTCCAAATTTGGGAGTCATAAGGTCTACTACTATAATTTTATTTATTGGAAATTAGAAAAATTAAAATCAAATCTCAAAGGGCCATTATAAGAGGTTTATCAAAAATATTTAAAGGTTGGAAATTATAATATTTACTTGTCTCAAATTTTCTCAAATAAAGATAAAATATCCAACATTAAAACCTCTTGAAATCTGGGAAAAGTGCTTAGTTCAATAGGAGCAATAAGGACAATAGAATTTGATTTTAGAATTTACAAAACTTTACAAAATCAACCAAGATTGAACTATAACTTAAAAAAGCAATTTATATCTTGTCCAAAACATACTAGGGAGTTATAAGGTATTCTAGAAAATTTGGTAATATCAGAATCTATTATTTATCAAGTTGCAAGTCCATTAGCAATATATAAGCTATCTACAAAACCTAAAAATCCTTAAGAGTACTCATTATCATTACTAGGGAGACATAAGGAAGCCTACAAAAATCAAGGATTAATAAAGGTTTTATCAAATCAAGCTTATATACTTCTATCAGAGTTCATATATCCTAATAGGGATCCATAAGGATGTCTACCTTCCAAAATACTACAAAAATCAATAAGGAAAAATCAGTGCCATAAAGCTTGGGATCATGAATGTACTCTTGAAATTGGAAAGAATGATATATCTAACTTCTAAAATAATCCATAGTGAATCCTTAGAAGATAACATTGATACTATGGAATGATATCTTCAAATTTGTCTCAATGAAGCTATTGGAAATAGAGAAAGTGATGTTACATATTTCTTAGATCTTGTGAGAATATTATATACGGATTTACTCACATATAAACACTTCAAGAATGAAAATTTAGAACAAAATTGATTGATAGAACTACTCAAAAAGAAGGTAGAACTAAGTGAGTCATATCTAGAAAAGTTTTTTCAATCCTCATGCAAAATTGATACTTCAAGTTATATTAACTCAAAATATTATCATGGTGCCCTAAGTGGTTGTTCAAAAGCATATGTACAAATTGAATACAAGAAAGGATAATCCTCCATGCAAGAACCAATTAGTAGCACAACCACCTATAAAAAGGTAGAGACTAAATTCAAAGGTAAATCTAAGGAAGAAGGATATGAACCCAATGAAGGAGGAATATAGTGCAAGGTCAACTAAAAGAAGGGTCTACAACATCAGCCTATTTTTGCATCATCTTAAGACTGAAGCAACTACTAAATAATCCAAATATCATGTCGAATAAGAATATCCAATTCAAAGCCATCAGATAGAAGAAGATCCATATTGAAGACTAAAGTCTCCAATACCCAAATATTGTAATATAGGGTGGTGTTAGAAATAGAGTATATTACATTATTTGGGTCATGTAAATGTACCTTACTTGGTACATACTTAGTATATTAGGTTACTTTAGGGGGAAGTTATCTAGTTACTTCTAAAACATACAAGAACTGCTATTTGATCAAACATAAATACAAAGTGAATGTAAATATCCAGAATATTGTTATTTATTAATTTGAAATAGAATTCATAGGTTACAATAAGGATCATAGAGAATCCTTTCATAATGAACATCAAATAGATTGATATTTTCTCTTGGGTTCCTCAATGTAGGTGGGTTTCCTGCATATGTGGGCCACTACTGGTGTTGATGTGGATGCTTTGTCACCTATTTTATGACCTAAAAAATAGGTGTAGCACCCTAAAATTGGTGCAGTTAAACCCTTAGTAAAAAGATAAAAATTTGAATTTAAACCTTGAAACCACTCGTTAATCACTCACCTTGTTTTTTGTGCCATTTTTAGGAGTTGTTTTGACCGTTGGACGATATCATCGCCGATCAGACGAAATCATCCTAGATTGGACGAATTCATCTAGAACAGAACGTCCAGACAATTTTGTCCCAAAACTGAATTTTCATAATTAGCTTCTATTTTAACAGCCTCTCCAACTTGGTTAGAAGCGTGTCTACATAGTTGGAGATTCCTACGCTGAGGATCTCCTATATTGGGATGATCCCCAACCTCCTAACCTCCCCCTAATCCTATATAAACTGAGATTTTCTCAATTTATCCCCATGGTTGGCTGATCCCATGATTCCCTGATTGATTTTCCCTACCATTTAGTTTTGTTGTGTCAAGACGTCCTATCCACCATTGTTTGGACTCATAGTTTTAAGTTTTCATTGCAGGTTTTCACTGTGCTTCAGTTGGAAAAAGCTCGAATCGTCGCAAGAAATTCCAAATGATTTTGGATGATCTTGTCACATATCGGCGATGATCTCATATGATTGGAGGTGATCTTGACTGAAGTTTATATTGGGGGCAACCAGAGCCCTGAGTTTGCATTCCTCATTTGTATTATTTATTTTACTATGCATTAGTTTGATTTATTTTCATTCTACATCCTGGAGTTCACCTCATTCAACATAAAATGCATGATAAAGTTATTAAAATAATGCATTTCCTTTAATTTGCTCTCTAGATTTATCAGTTAGATATTTATACTATCATTTCTATCATTTTGCATTATTCTAGCAGGAGCATTTTCATTTTTTGGTGTCTATTTTTGTGATTGCAGGTTTCTGATGAATTCGTTTGACGAATTCATCAGATCGATGATGATCTTGTCTCATCTTAGATGATCACCTGTGATCTGAGATGATTCTGTACAATTGCATATGATCCTGTCATATTTAGGATGATCTGGACTCCTACAAGCTTCAGAATCTTCATCAAAAATCTAGAATTAGGTGCATTCTTTCTCATTTCAAATAATATTTACATTTAGGATTCATTATTGCTTTATGTATTCATATAAATCAGCATTTTCATATAGAATAGCTTAGATTCATTATGGCCAACCTAGGGATATGAATGATTAAAGTACAAAATGAACACATCAAACCCATTCTCAACCTAGGCATGGAAACTACCACTCAAAGTTTCCTGGTGAACCCCACCATCCATCGAAAATTCACCCTTATACCCCTCCCCCGAGAGGCGCGACCTTCAAAGGGCCTCTCAGTTTGAGGTATTGTCCCATCCTTCTCACATCCCCCTTCCGGGTGCGGATCCTATAGCCTGAAGGTAAGGATGCAAAAAATTTGGAGCAATACATTTTGGTGAACCCAACGTGAAACTAAAAGCCTTCTGAAAACAAACAAAAGTAAAAAAATAACAATAATAATAATAATAATAATAAATGCATTGTTAAAAACATCTAGAATCATAGACAAACAATTAAAGTTGCATATCATATTTAGATGGTAAATTATAATAAAAGACGAGTTGTCACCATTAATGTTGAAAATCAATTAACAACCATAGAGATTACGTCTGTATCTTACAGTACCTCAAACGAATAGAGTCCAACATTTATAGGATGAACTTGATAGGAGATTGGATATTATTTCATCTAGATCAACTGAATCAAGAGGTTTGTCCTAGATAGAATCCTGGATCCTGATCAAGTAACCTTATATCATGAACTTCAGAGAGCTTGCCATAGGTGGTTAGCAGATAAAAGAGCACTTGTGTCTTCTGAATTGTACACCTTTGAAGAATACCTTGAGAATGCATTTGTAGTACATAAGTTTCTATCTCGCATAGAGGATCAAGAAGTCATTCTTATGGATAGAAAAATGTGGAATAAAGTTCCTAGAGTTGTGTTATATCGAGAGTATTACCATGAGCTTTATTTCTACAGGTCAGAATCTGAGACAGATCATATTACCATAGCACACTTTGTCAAATTTTTGAAAAACCATTTCCAATTTGAAGAGGAGCATTTCATGACTCCTAATGAACTTGATCCTATCAATGATATCCATAAATTATTTATAGAACACTAAGTTATTCTTTTATTATTGTTATTCCTTTTGCAACTAGAATGCTATTTGCTATCTTTATGATAATATTATAAAACACAAAAACAATATAAAAATGAAACAAAGAATCAAAAAATTTCTTTTTATAGTAGGTATATAATTAAAATATATACCTCTCAAACCTATCGCATATATATATATATATATATATAAATATATTTGCTGAAATCTAAGTTTAAGCACAATGCCTAGACTTAGGAATGGAAAACAAACTGAAGAAGAAGAAGATTGGTTAGGAAAACCATTAAATAACCCGGATGTCCTTCCCTGAAGATCAAATTTAGGAAAAAAAATCCTAGATCAGCAAGGATAAGAGCTTGCTGTAAGAAATGAACAAGAAGAAAATAGAGAGGAAGGATCCTCATCCCATAAATGTCTTCGGGAGGAGCTGTTACTTTTGAAAACATGGAACAATTCTGGAAGTTCCTTAATACTAATATTGGTGTGCTTAATAGAGCAGTCTATATGGACAAGGATTGAATTAGTGACACTCAAGCAACTCTAGAATACGTATTTCTCACACGTACTAATCCCTTGTCCTTTATCAAGAAAGAAAGTGATCAAGCTGGACCATCCAATTTGGATATGGCAGCTATAATCCAGAACATGCAACAACAACAGGTTACCCAACCATATATAGTGCCTGTTAGCAAGCCTAGGGTCATTCCTACACAAAATAAACCCTCATTTACTGCTCTATTTCGCCAAGCCATTGAGCAATATACCTCAAATCAGCAAAAACCCAAAACAAAACCAAACACCAATTACCAACAATATCGAATACAACTTAATACTACTACAAATCCTCTTCATAATACTCTTCCTACCAATGCTTTGCATAATAGTAATATAGCATATAATCCTTATGTTACACCGTCATACACTCATAGATTCCATACCTATGTCCCACCAAACCAATATGGTGGACAAACTAGTAATCTTGAAACTGTGGTGAAACAGTTAGTTTCCCGCATGGACCAGATAGATACCTACCGTCCCTCATACAATTATCGAGAGATGTGTATTCAACCTCTAGATCCTATAGTTGTAGCACAACCGTATCCTAAAAATTTTCCTATGCCTGTCCTACCCATATATAAAGGAACTAAAGATCCCATAGAGCATCTTCATATGTTTAGGATAGCATGTCATGATATATCACATGATGACTTATTATTGCTAAAAATGTTCCCAAAAAGTTTAGGAGGAATGGAATTAGAGTGGTATTATCAATTACCCACTAATTCTTTGAGGAACTTTGAAGAAACTGCTGAGTCTTTTGTGCATCAATTTAGTGCCTACATCGAAAGGCATGTGACCATTAAAGACTTGTACAACTTAAAACAAGACAAAGATGAATGTTTTGCTAATTTATTAGCTAGGTGGAGACAGTTGATAGGAAAATTGCATTTTGTATTGCCTTATAGGGAGATGTTGGACATATTTATTAATAATTTACAAGAACAACTATCCTATGAATTATCAACTGCTACCTTGACCACCTTTGATCAGGCTATAGACTTAGCCCAAAGATTGGAAGATGCTCTCATTAGGAGAGGTCAGCTTAAAAAGAAATATGATGAGAAAACATCCAAAAATAAATATAAAAATAAACAAGTTGTGGGTGATGGAGTCACTGATAGTAGAAATATTGCTACTGTTAATGCTGCGAAGACAACAAAGAAGTTTATACTGAAACCTCCTGATAAACATCCTGGAGAATTTACTAGGTTAAATAAACCTTTATCAACCATTCTCCCACAATTATTAGAACGAGGTTTGATTCAATTACCAACTATCTGGGAACCTGATCCAACTATACCCGGATACAGAGCCGATTTACACTGTGACTTCCATAGAGGACCTGGACACACTACCAACTCTTGTAAAATATTAAAACATAAAATACAAGACCTAATTGATAACAATGAGATGGAGGTGCAAGCCTTTCAACCTAAGCAAAATCCTCCTAATAATACTCAAAAGAACATTCCTCAAAACCAGAATCAGAATGCCAATTAGTCATTGGACATATTTCAACATCCTTTACCAAAGCATGGCAAGGAATTGACTAATCAAATTGAACATCATAATGTTCCCCCTCCTACCCGATATGTTGGAACTATTAGTGGGCATTTACCTGTTCATGATTTGGAAATATTTGACACAACTTTATCCGTAGTTACAACCAAGCCTCTACATAACATTCAGACACCTGATTTTAGTGATATAGAATATGAAACTAAGAGTGATATGGAAATCACCTCAAATAAATTGAATAGCTCTAAAGATGAATCAGATCCTATTCTCCCTATCACAAGCCATATGGTCCCAGAAGAACCATTTCCAAGAAGAGTCACTACTAGACCATCGTCTCACCAATTACTTTCTAATGAGCAAGCCATAAATGCTAGACCAAGACCCATTCATCATCCGTAGAATAATATTGTGGGTACCATCGGAGCTGTTACTAGACAACAGGCTCAAAACTCTCAACATAATCAAATGCAAAATGATGGATCAACTCCATTTTTTTTTGAAAGTTCCTAATAAAGGGAATCAGGCACCTAATGCAACCTAAACCTCCTTATAATATTAATGAGCAACTATCAAACATTACAGCTAGAATTTCCCTTTTGGACCTTTTAAGATCCTCTCCTACACATAGAGATGAACTAATGCTCACATTAAGCTGGATGATGATACCACAAAACATTCAACCTGAAGCCATGGCTAATACTATAATAACTCATGAAGTTTATTGTATTGAATTCTGAGATAGAGACATACCTCAACATAGTTTACATAAGGATAACCCCTTATATATTACTACCTTAATTGGAGATGTAGCAGTTAAAAGAGTCTTGATTGATAATGGTTCATATTTAAACATCTGCACTTTTGACTTCTACCAAATATTTGGGTTTAGAAGTGATGAAATGAAAATAACTGATATGATCATAAAAGCCTTTAATGATGAAACACAAGAAATGTGTGGAGTTATTACCATTCCATTGCAGGTTGGTCCGAGAACCTTGGATACGACCGTGTTTATTGTACATTGCCCTGCATCATACAATATACTCTTGGGTCACCCTTGGATCAATGCAATGTGAGTTTTTCCCTCAACTTTACATCAATATGTTAAATTCAAATTTAAGAATCAGTTGGTTACCATTCATGGTGGTCCTAGACCCTTTGATATGTGTGCTTTGGTAGAACCTGTTGGAGTTCAATTTTTCCCTGCTTTATCATCCACACATCCTAATTCTCATTATCCATATAAATGTGTGAAACACACACCCACAACACCATCTACTCCTTCTACATCAGTTCCACCCCTTCATACAGCTCAAACATCCTCTAAACAAACTACATTAGGACCTCAGAAAAATCCTAATCTCACAACCAAGGCTTCTTATTTTACTCCTATAAATTTTATACCTATAATAGACTCATCCATCAACATCTCTACAACATCTACATCCATCAAAGCCATAGTTTCTACATTAGAAGATGTAGGAAATGTTCCTTCTACCTCTTATGCTCTTACTGACAAGCTCTTACCTCATTTATCTAAAATTCTTATATCAGAGCAAACGAATGCTGCTATGCAAGATTCCCTTATCTTAAATAATTTTTTGCCATCTCCTCATACCTTGGGTCTCCCACAGCCTATGGGAAGTATTTTCCAATTCAGGAGCTACGCTTTTATCTATAAGGGATATGACTGGGGTAGAATACCCAGAAACATCAAGACTCATTATGATGGATATGCTCGATGTTATTTTACTAATGATTATATTAAAGCCAAATCTATAATTTTTAAATTGG
Source organism: Wollemia nobilis (assembly GCA_028583015.1). Taxonomy (NCBI): domain Eukaryota; kingdom Viridiplantae; phylum Streptophyta; class Pinopsida; order Araucariales; family Araucariaceae; genus Wollemia; species Wollemia nobilis. The sequence continues at coordinate 3,195,389 of JAQPPZ010003177.1, read as the reverse complement.
GATATAAAGGGAAAGGTTTGGGACCTTTCCAAAATGGCATGAAAGAACCCTTTGAGGTAGAACCATGGCCTGCCCGATGTGGTGTGGGTCTATTTCCTAGTAAAGGTCAGCCCTTCCCATTTGAGGATGATGACCATCTCATATGTTACCAAGATTATTTAGATCAATGTGATGCTTTGCATTTAATAAATAATCCACTTACATGTAATATGCTATCTATAGCCTACCCTGAGATGATCACCGAATCCGACGATGAGTTGGAGGGAGATATCTTCCATGATGTCTCCATTGAGGAATTATTACATCATGAATTTTATTTTGATGGCTCTATACCTAGTATAGCCCAGCTTGAGGCCATGACTCCTCAAGATGAATTATCCAAACTAACCTTGGAAGAATTACAAGAATTGGGTGTTTCACCCGCCCCACCTAATTTTGAGAAAAATCTACACATGGAAGTAGAAAATGTCATAAAAATTAACATTGGAACTGAGGGTAATCCTCACATAATCAACATTGGATCGGAATTGAGTCAAGAAAAATAGGATAAATATATTGCATTTCTTAAAGAATATGAAGATGTCTTTGCTTGGACATATGAAGATATGCCAGGATTAGATCCTTCTATAGTTATGCATCACCTAGTAGTCCATCCAGATGCTAAATCTGTTAAACAAAAACTCAAAAAAATGCATCCTAAAGTGGCCTTACTGGTCAAAGGGGAGTTAGAAAAACTCTTAAATGTTATTTTTTTACAAGCCATTGATTATGCTGAATGTATCTCAAATGTAGTTCTAGTAACTAACAAAGAAGCTACCAAGGTTAGGGTTTGCACAGACTTTAGAGATATTAATGTTGCATGCCCTAAAGATGATTTTTCTCTTCCCAATATGGATCAGATCATTGTTTTTACTGTTGGGAGTGGAATGATATCCTTAATGGATGGATTTTCTGGTTATAATCAGATCAGGATAGCTCCTGAAGATCAGGCTAAAACAACCTTTATTACCCCTTGGGGAACCTTTTGTTGGAAAGTGATGCCATTCGTTTTAAAGAATGCAGGTGCAACCTATCAACGAGCCATGACTTATATATTTTATGATATGAAGCATGATATACTACATGATTATGTAGACAAAATTATAGCTTGTTCTAATGAAGAATTTGACCATTTAGATGATTTGAGAAAATTATTTAATCGGTTAAGGGAATATCTTATCTGATTGAATCCAGCTAAATGTATATTCGATGTTAAGTCTGATAAATTATTGGGGGTTATAGTTTCTTTACGTGCCATAAAAATTGACCCTCTCAAGATTGAGGCTATCACTGATATGCCCGCACCCACAAATATATCAGAATTACGAAGTTTACAAGGTAAGCTTCAAGCTATCCGTCACTTCATCGATAAGTTGGCGGATAAAACTGGACCCTTTCTTAAGCTTCTTAATAAGGATGTCTTTTTCCATTGGAACTATGAATTTCAACAAGCATTTGAACTCCTCAAACAATATCTTCTTAACCCACCAATACTTTTGCCACCTAGACCTGATCGCCCATTTATCTTGTATATTTCTGCTTCAGATCTTGCCTTAGGAGCTATGTTTGCTCAACTTGATGATGAGACAAAAGAATGTGCTAATTATTATATCAATAGAACATTAATAAATTATGAAACCCGTTACACAACATTAGAGAAGTTATGTCTAGCAGTCGTATTTTCTACATAGAAATTATGCCATTATATGCTCAGTCAGAAAACCTATGTTATTGCTAAATCCAATCCTTTGTGGTATCTCATGAATCGACCGTACTTATCTGGTCGCATAGCAAAGTGGGTTCTTGCCCTAAGCGAGTTTGACCTCAGTTTTATAGGACAAAAGTATGTTAAGGGTCAAATCATAGCAGATCAATTAGTTGTTGCACCCTTAGAGTCTACCCATCCCCTCATCATTGAGTTTCCTAATGAATGCCTTAAACTAGAGGCAAATAATTCAGAGCAATGGTCCTTATACTTTGACAAAGCCCGATGCATGAATGGGGCTAGTGCAGGTATTATTTTAATATCTCCATAGAAACATCTTATCCCTCTGTCCTTTAAATTAAAATTTTCTTGTACTAATAACATTGCTGAGTATGAGGCTCTAATCCTTGGATTACGAGCTGCCTTGGCACTGAAAATTAAAAATCTATTAGTTTTTGGTGATTCTCAACTTATCATAAATTAAATTAATGATGCTTATCAGACCAAAGATGATAAATTGCATCCATATAAAGCATATGTATTACAATTATTATCTCTATTTGATCAAGTTACCTTGGAAGCTATTCCTCGAACTAGCAATCGTGCGATTGACGCAATGGCTATAGCTACATCTCTTTTACCCTTGGAGTTAGAGGACGAATATGCTACCATCATTATTCATCGACTCCAAGAACTCGCTTCAAATAAATCATGCTTAGAACCTTTGGATGTGTTTCTAATCAATGAAACTACTCCTGAACTTTGGTACACTGATATATTCAGTTTTTTTCAAAATGGGACCTTCCCTAAAGGTTTTAACAGAAACCAACACCAGTTATTGCATAGATGAGCAAGTCGCTTCGTCATAATTGGCAATACGTTATATAGGAGATCTTTTGAAGGTATCCTACTGAGATGTTTGAATCTAGAAGAAGCTAGATCAGCTTTGAGTGAAGCCCATGATGGATCTTGTGGGGGAAATTTTAGTGGTAGCACCATTGCTAAGAAAATCCTTAGGATAGGATATTTTTGGCCTACCATGGAAAATGATGCACATGATTATGTGTGCCATTGTGACAAGTGCCAGAAACATGCTGAGCTTATCTATGCGCCTGCACAAGAGCTATAAGCTATTTCATCTCCTTGGCCCTTTTCAAAATGGGGCTTAGACATCATTGGAAAAATCAACCCTGTGTCATATGATGGACACAAATTCATCATAACCGCCATCGAGTATTTCACGAAGTGGGTTGAAGATATGCCCTTAGCTTCTTTCACTAGAACCCAAGTTTCCAAATAATGGAACTTGTTTCCAAAATAATGGAATTCCTACAAATCTCATCTCAAGTAATGGAACTTGTTTCAAAAATAAAGATGTCAAAAAATTATGTCAAAAATATAAAATTCAACATCGTTGGTCCACTCCCTATTATCCTCAAGGTAATGGCTAAGCAGAAGCATCTAATAAAACATTAATTAAAATCGTCAAAATGATGGTCAATAAATCTGGCCGAGATTGGCACATTCAACTATATCCTACTTTGTGGGCTTATCAAACTAGCATTTGTACCCCCACAGGCACTTCACCTTTTATTTTGGTTTATGGCGTTGAAGCAGTTTTTCCCTTTGAATTAGAAGTTCCTTCTTTGGCTCTGCTACTTCAAGATACTGAAGTAGGAGATGAATATCGTGCTAGTAGATTTATTCAGCTAGAACTCCTAGATGAGAAGCGCATAAATGCTTTGGAACATCTTCAAGCCTACCAGAACAAGCTCAAGCGAGCATACCTCAAGAAATTTCATTATTGATCCTTTGAGATCGGTGACCTTGTCTTGAAAGAAAATCAAAAAAATACTAATGCAACTAAAGCTCTTAAAGGTAAATTTGAGCCCAACTGGCTTGGACCGTATATCATCACTGCTAAATTTGGATCGGGAGCATACCAATTAGCTACCTTAGATGGTAAATATCTTAAAGAATCTATGAACATTATGCATCTTAAGTGTTATTATTCATAAAATCTGGTCATTTCATCATTGTATATATTGTTATTTTGTATATTGTTCCATTTTAGTCATTCATATCAAAATTTCAAAAACAATCACATTGTGTATATTTTCAATTCATAAATCAAAATCAAAATATAAAAACATCAAAATCATCAAAATCTTCAAAAACATCTTTTATTTTCGTACCTGTCAATTCTTGAAGTATTGCAGTTATATTTTTGGTTATTTTGGATAAATTAACATTTATTTGGAATCTCGCACTTTCACACTCACATTCATAAATATCTTGATTTTATTTGGTATGATTATTAATATTTCTTATATCAAAGTCCATAGTTGAATTAAATAAAGTTTTGAGCATAGAGAATTTATCTTGTTATTTATTTGAACCAAGTATATCTCTTCACATTAAAATGATTTCAATGCAAATTCGATATGATGCTACATAGTAGAAGTGGTTTCTTGAAAGAAGAAGTTTCCCCTACTATCCTATCATGCACATGGTCTAGAATATTTGAGAATTGACAAAAGGACAAGCTCACCCCTGCCCAAAATAAAAATCCCTTGCTCTACAGCCAATCCGAGCAAGTATCCCTAGTATAGGAAGAAAAAAGAGAAGTTAAGAAAAATGAGAAACAGAAAAATATTATTTTGTACCATCGTAGCAATATTTCAGCATTATCTCAGTTCCAAGCAAAAATACAAAAAAAAAAGAGAAAGAAGAGAAGAATAAAAAGCAAAAAGTAATAAAATTTCATTCCCTACCCCTTGAAAAAGAAAATAAGGGTGAATGAGCTTGAATCCCTAGAATTTTCAATTATTTGAAAATTGTGAGGTAAGCCCCATAACAGGTGGTTTTTGCCCAACCCGCTTGGCCTTGGGTAATTCCTAGCATGGTGATATGTCTGTCACATTAGCAACCTTATTTTGTATAGACCTATGTCTACTTATGGATTAGCTAGCTCTTGATAACCCGACTTACATAGTAGTCTGGTACGGTTACATGCATATAAATTATGGTCAACGAACATTCATTTGGTTAATTCAAATTACTTGTATCAAATTATCTTGCTCAAAATTGGTAAATGAAAAATACAATTGCACACACATTTACATTTGAGAGATTTTGTATCATTATGATAAATCAAGATCGGAAATGAACTCACATATGCACATGAGGGTTCCTTATAAATCTACATTTTGTCTTTGAGATAATTTAAAATATTTTTGCAACTCTTTTTGGAATAATTTCATCTTCTTATTTAAGAACATCTGTTTCATATAAAACCAATTACATACATTGTTTTCAATAATCCAACATTTTTTTCAACAACATATTAAAAAATCTAGCTATAAAGTCACGTTTATATATTTTTTCTATTTATCTCAAAATAAAAAATCAATTATGCAATAAAATTATTTTTCTTGGATTTTGCGATGATGGTATAAGTCTATACCTATAATTCTATGCCTAGCGCAAACCATTATTCTAATTTTATTTCCCATTCATTATTTTTTATAAAAACATATGGCTTATATCATTATGTTACACAATTGTGCTTTAAAAAGAACGAACACATTTTTGTATTTCATTTCATTATGTCAACATTCCATTTTTGCAACCATGGTATAATTCCTAAGGAATTGTTCAAAAATTTATCACACTTAGGAATTTTATGCCTAAAAAAAATCATATTTTTAATATTTCATGCATAATATTTTTATGAAAATCTGAAAACAAATCATCACCATCATCATTTTTCATCATCACAACACAAAGTCTTAAGACAGTCTCTTAAGCACCCTTTTACTTTTAACAATATTTCTATACTGGGATTAGCTTGACGACCTAGCGAGCGGCGACTCCATGAAATGGTCTATAATAGTGACAATGTCCTTTGAAATTATTGTTAGAAGTCCCTTTATTTTCATCAAATCACACCACAAAACAACCAATTTGTTTACATCAGATTATTTCATTTAAATTTTACAGCATGACATAAAATTATACTATTTCCAAATGACATAATTACATGAATAATCAATCAACAAATCCAAAATTGAAGCATCATAAAACATGTGGACAAGTCATATCACAAAAAGATCATATATATATCAAAATATATGTACATCATATCACAACTGGATTGGTATGCCACAATCTATACCCTAGCATACTCAATCCTCTCAAAAATATATCCAATCTAAAGTCTATAGTATCTAGTCTCGAGAAGCCCTCGAGCTCTCAGCCTCATCTCCTCTCCCACCCTGGCATGGAGGAGGTGGCCCCATAGAGGTTCGTGCTATGTCTCGAGTCCTTGCTATCGATCATGAGGATGTCCTCGATGATCCCATCTTGATCATCTCTGCAATGCTGACTGGTAGCTGTAACCTCTGGCCCTATGGAACCAACTAGAAGTATGCTCCCTGATAGAATGTGGTCTGAGCAATAGACCACACCAACTCCTGCATGCTTGTCTCTTTGTTCTAAGCCCTAAGATGTGTAGCCTCATCCTGTAGAGTCTGCACTTGACATCATAGGTGGGCATTCTCAGCCCAGAGATTTGCCATCTCATTGCTCTCCCCCACCTCAATACCCTTGCCCTTATCAAGCAATGTTGGCCTATCCATATACTAAGAAGGGAGTCCCTCCTCTCTCCTCTCTACCTATTGTGGTCTCTCTAGAGCCTGTGGCACTCTATAGCATCTCTCCTAAGGAAACTGTCATTGCTCCCTCCCCTCATGACCCCTCGTTGCATTGATAGCAGCCTGGCATCGCCTCCCCATCCGTCACACCATAGTGTGCATCGAACCCTATGCTCTCATCATCCAAGGAGGGTAGATGCCTACGTACTAGGCATCATATCTGTCTGTCACCTCTATGTCATCCCCACCCACTAGTTGAATGGGGGCATCATCTACATCCTAACTCTAGAATCACTTCATATCTGGAACCCCGCTTAGTGTAGTACTATCCCGGACAATCTGAAAGTACTCATAATCCTTGAGAGAAGGAATCCCCTATTGTAGACCAAACTACCACAAAACTTGGTCATAGCGATGGAGCTCTACCTCTCCCCGCTCCATCCTCAGCCAAAAGACTCGCCTGATGTGAGCCAACTCCTGTCCGTTCTCTCCCCACCTTGGATGCTCTCTCCATAGCCTCCAGGTGATTTGGTCTAGGATGAGGTCATCTAGAAACCTTCGAGACATCGACAGATCTATCTGCCACTGTGACCCTCTTTGGAGCCACCAATAGAAAACCCAGGGTCTCTCTCAGTCAACCCTTATCAGTGGAAGCCCTACTGGCCTCCGCTTCACAATGTGCTCCCAACACCAAACCTGTAGTAGCGATGTCAAAACTAGATATTGACCTCCCTTGTATACGACCCCGTACAAGATCCTATACAAGCAACATAGCACAAAGCTCCCCCAAGAAAATCTATAGCTATGGTCTCTCATATCATAGACCACATCTGAGAGCATCCATGGTAACCTGCATTTGCTCTAGTGGCATAGTAGCAATCCACCCACCACCCCTACCAAAACCCAAGTCAATCGAGATGCCCTAGGCATCTGCCACAATGTCTCGATGTTCACCCCACCCTTATCCAAGGTGAAGCTAGGATCTCCACATAGGCGCATCATGGCATGGCCTTGATTGGCCACAAGAGTCATAAACCGCCCTTGTATGGGGATCCTCAAGATCCTCCATACGTCCTCTAGAGTGGGAGCCATCTCCCTTGTTGGTAACCAAAAACAAGACGACCCCAGATACCACCTCTCTGCTAGGGTTGTCAATAGCCCCATGTCTATCAGTATTTGTGGCATCTCTGCCACATGCTATAGTCTAACCTTCACCAGTCGGTCTCGCTCCACCTGGTCGAGCGCGGCTACGTCATCTCTGAGTCCCCCGTATTTCCACTCTCAACTTTTTAGTAATACCCTCTACAAAATAAATAATCAAACAATAAAAATCATCAATATATAATCATTAAAATCAGTTAAATCAATTTAATCTTCTAAAAACAATGATGATATCATCCACCATTGGATGATATCATCCTAAATTAGGGCAAATCATCCTTGGTAGGATGAAATCGTCTTCGATTTCGCAACTTGAGGATCGCCCCTTGTTGGACGGGGTCGCCTCTATTCCGTTGATTTCACCCCTAGACAAAATCGGCGATCTAGGGATGATTTTGAAAAAATTGGGACGATTTCATCTGGACGTCGTCGAAGGCATAAAAATGGCCACGATGCCCCAAAATAGTCAAAATTTAAATAAAAAATTACACAAATCCAATTAAAAACATAATTCACTAGGTTTAGATCCTTACCCGCAACCCATGCTGGACCTCTGTTGATCTGTGCACTATTTCTACCATTTTGCCTATAGAGCTCTAAAAAAAGTGAAAATAAACAGTAAAAATGAATTAGGGTTTTACCCTATTTTTCTTAATTTTATTAAAAACAACATTTTTTAAAATTTTTGCTTTTCCACGCTTTTACCTCAAATGTTCGATTTGGGTAAAAAATCGGAGGGGGCACTATAGCAAGAAGTTGTACGATTCGACCTATAATCGTCGTCTAGAAAATTAAGTAAATTTTTGCTTTCTTGTAAAATGAGAAGAACTCGTCTTTAACGCATTTTCTTCGAAAAATTCACTAAAGATAGGGCAAAATGTAGCACCCTAAAATTGGCATAGTTAAACCCTTCGTAAAAAGATAAAAATTTGAATTTTAACCCTGAAACTTCCCGTTAACTGCTCACCCCATTTTTCACGCCATTTTTAGGAGTTGTTTTGACCATTGGATGATATCATAGTCGATCAGACGAAATTGTCCTAGATCGGACGAATTCATCTGGAACAGAATGTCCAGACAATTTCATCGCAAAACCAAATTTTCATAATTAGCTTCTATTTTAACAGCCTCTCCAACTTGGGCAGAAGCGTGTCTGCGTAGTTGGAGATTCCTCTGCTGAGGATCTCCTAGATTGGGATGATCCCCAACCTCCTAACCTCCCCCTAATCGTATATAAACTGATATTTTCTCAGTTTATCCCCCTGTTTGGGTGATCCCATGATTCCCTAATTGATTTTCCCTACCATTTAGTTTTGTTGTTTCAAGACGTCCTATCCACCATTGTCTACACTCGTAGTTTTAATTTTTCATTACAGGTTTTCACTGTGCTTCAGTTGGAAAAAGCTCAGATCGGCACAGGTGATTCCATACGATTTCGGACGATCAAGTCATAGATCAACGATGATATCGTACGATTGGAGGCAATCTCGACTGTAGTTCATATTGGGGGCAACCAGGGCCCTGAGTTTGCATTCCTCATTTGTCTTATTTATTTTACTATGCATTAGTTTGATTTATTTTCATTCTGCATCCTAGAGTTCACCTCATTTAGCATAAAATGCATGATAAAGTTATTAAAATAATGCATTTCTTTTAATTTGCTATCTATATTTATCAGTTAAGTATTTATACTATCATTTCTATCATTTTGCATTATTCTAGTAGTAGCATTTTTGTTATTTTGTGTCTATTTCTGTGATTGCAGGTTTCTGACAAATTCATCTGACGAATTCATTAGATCAACAATGATCTTGTCTGATCTCAGATGATCACCTATGATATGAGATGATTATATACAATTGTAGATGATCCTATCATATTTGGGATGATATGGACTCTTACAAGCTTCAGAATCTTCATCAGACATCCGAAATCAGGTGCATTATTTCTCATTTCATATAATCTTTACATTTAGGATTCATTTCTGATTTTTGTATTCATATAAATTAGAATTTTCATATAGAATAGCTTAGATTCATTCTGGCCAACCTAGGGATATGAATGATTAAAGTACAAAATGAACACATCAAACCCATTCTCAACCTAGGCATGGAAATTGCCACTTAAAGTTTCCTGGTGAACCCCACCATCCGCAAACAATTCACCCTTATACCTCTCCCTCAAGAGGCGTGACCTTCAAAGGGCCTCTCAGTCTGAGGTATTGTCCCATACTTCTCGCATCCCCCTTCCGGGCATGGATCCTATAGCCTAAAGGTAAGGATGCAAAAAATTTGGAGCGATACAATAGGGTTAGAGTGTTTGGGGGCTTGCCTTGGTCAGGCCCCATGTTGATGAAAGATGATGAAAACTAGGAAATAAAAATGTACTAAAATGCATTAAAAACTATGGGAAACATCATAAAAACATGAAATAATGCTTACCTAACAAATTTGGGGTGATTTGAGTCCTGTAGACCCAACTCGTAGGCCGAGGGGTGAATTGGTGCCGGATTCGTAGGTCGAGGGGTGAATTCAGCTGTAAGTGGTTTTTGCTGGAGATCCTTGCATGGATGGGCTCCTCAGGTGTTGTAATATTGTTGGTATGGATCAGATGTCCTTTCTTGCACTTTTGGTTGCATTTTGATAGAGTTTTTATACTTCAACTAAAAGGGGAGAGAGAGGTAGAATGAGGGATTAGGTCCACTATTTATAGATAAACCTAAGGTGTAGGGGGTGTGGTTAGGAGAACTAAACCCTAAGGTCAGGTTCTATGGTGGTTAGGTTAGGGTTTGTGAGGTGTCATCCCCACATTCCCTAAGGAAATATCTCATCCTCACACATGTGTGAGGAGAGATTAGGGTTAACTAGGATTAGTCAACTCTAAGGTTAGATTAGGGTTAGGTTAGGGTTTCCTAAGAAATATCCTAACCAACTTTGTGCACACACATGTGGGAGGGAATAATTAGGACTAATTAGGGTTTAGGAACCTAATTAACCTTTTTAATCCAAAAAGTGCACTTTAAGTGAAGTCACTTTAAAATTAGAATTTGAATTAACTTTAATTAAGACTTTTTGGGAACTAATAGTCCCGTGGGGTCCTAATTAAGTCTAGGAAGGGCTTAAGTGGCCTTAGGTGATTGATGAGTGGTCCTTTGATGGATGCAAGGTGGTTATGACATGGATTGAGTAGTTTAATAGGGTTTTGTACCTATAAACTAGTGAAATGGTCTATGTAAGTCTACGATATGCTACGCTAATCTAGAGTGATCTACGCTAGTCTACGCATGTCTACAGTAGTCTACGCATGTCTACATATCTACGATAGTCTACGTAGGTCTAGAGGGATCTACAATAGTCTACACTAGTCTACAATAGCCTAGAGGTGTCTAGGATGGCCTATGTAAACCTACAAGTGTCCAAAAGGATCTACAAGTACGTAGAGGTAGCTATGTGCGACTTTTAGGTGTCTACATTTTACCCCTTTTTGTACTATACTGTGTGAAACATAGTTTAATACAAAAATGTGAAGGGATGTGTAGGGGATAAGGGAAATAAGGATAATGGAATCCAATCAAAGGTATGTAGCCACTCGAAGCATGACCATACAACATTGAAAGGAATCCAGGGGAAGAAGAGAAAAGAATGGAATCTAATCAAAGGTATGTAGTCCCTCGAAGCGTGACCATACAACATTGATTGGATCCAGGAGAGAAGAGAAGAGAATGAAATAGAATAAAAACAGGGGAAGAAGAGAAAAAGAAAGAAAATAAAATGAAAAACAATGTCGGTGAATGGAAATGGATGATTGCGGATGCAACGCGATGATTTTTTTGAGTCTGTATGACATTTCTCGATGTCATACTGGTTGCTTGGGGGTGGCAACTTTTGATTGCTTTGCTTTTGCGACCAATGCAGGATGGTCCAAAGTATGAATAGAACAAATACCTATTCAAATTTTTGTTGTTGATTGATTGATGAGTGCATGGTGACAAGTGTCAAACCATTTGAGCTAGTTAACATATGGATTATTCAAACGTGTCATTCATTATGTATCATGAATGCCAGAGTGACATCTCCAATGTTGCGCATGGGTTATTCAAACGTGTCATTCATTATGTATCATGAATGCTAGAGTGACCTCTCCATTGTTATACACAACTCTCATGATCTAACAAATATCTGGTTGGGATTGAGATTATTATCATAAGATAATCTTCAGCAAAAAAATTGTAGATAGATGTGATATCCATGATTTGGATGTTTGGTTGTTTGGTTGCATGCAAAGCTGACTTTTGGATATGAATACCCCCTCAAATGAGGAATCAACAATGAGGTGAATGGAATGTGGTGATGTGGTGATGAATCGGTTGATAGAAGAAAAATGCATGATAGTAGTGATGAAAAATTAGATGGGTAGGAAAGGGGGTAGATTTCCTAGGGTTTGGAATCAAATTTGGGTGATTTTGGGGCTTCTAGGCTCAATTTGTAGGTCGAGGGGTGAATTGGATTTGGATTCATAGGTCGGGGGTGAATTGGTCTAATTCATAGGTCGAGGGGTGAATTGGGTCTAATTCATAGGTCGGGGGTGAATTGGACCTAATTAGGGTTTTTAGGTATATTTAAACCTTTTTGGAAGCATGGGGGGTCATTTTGATGGTGGCAAACTTGGAGAGTGAGGAGTGAGTGACGGTTGGTGATGCGGAGCGCTTGTAGTTGATCAGTTTGAGTAGCAGGATGGTGAGAGGATGCACTAGTGCTGGAGCTCGATGTGGAGACCCATCGGTAAGTGCTCTTTATTTTATTTATTTTCCAATTTTATTTCTCGAAAAGCATGAAATAGGAGGGGAGGTTTTCATGTTATTTTTAAAATTTAGGTAAATTTTAATTAAAATTGGAACACAAAGTGTTAAACAGGCTTAATGGGTACCCAAAAGTGTGATCGCTTTTTAGGTTTGACCAGTTTTTGTTGTAGTTTGACTGGGTGACAGGTAGGGTAGTCTCGTAGTTTGACTTTCCATTTTTGGAGCGATGGTGCACTATTTTTGAAATGTGGTTGAATTTCATCTGTAAAAGTAGGAAATGGGTATTTGATTGTGTGACTATGTTTTTGTTTTATCCTCGTTTGGTGTGTTATCTGAATGTGAGTCGTTACGATGTAAATTAAGAAACTTTGACTGTTAAGTTTTCCACTATGGGTATACTATTTTTGAAAACCGTTGACACTTTCATTGTAGAAGGGTGAAATGGGTATCCAAAAATGTATGTTGTTTTGGTGTGTGATTGCATTTGGTGTATGTTTGATTTACGTGCCATGATGTAGATAGGGTTGAATTTAAAATTGGTTGTTGGGAGCCCGATATGTACTATTTTTTATTTTTGTTTGAACTTTCATTGTGAAGTGGCCAAATGGGTGTTCAAAAATGTGATTGTGTTTTTGATGTTGTGTGATTTGGCATGTGCACTATTTTGGTGGGGTTGTGGTGACTTTAACCTCAAACTTTGTGCATATTTGTATACTATTTTTGAAACTTGTCGACACTTTCATTGTGAAGTGGGCAAATGGGTGTTCAAAAATGTATTTTGTTTTTGTATGTCTAGCGGATTGATATGATTTTGAATTTCGTGCCATAGTGAGTATGTGGATAATTTTAAATTTGATTGTTGGGAGCCAAATATGTACTATTTTTCATCTGTTTGAACTTTTACTATGAAATGGCAAAATGGGTATCCAAATATGCGATTGTGTTTTTGATTTGTTGTGATATGTGGATTGTGTATGTTTTATGTCTTGATTTGCATGATAAATTAAATAAATTAATTTGTGTGTGAAATGTGTTTAAATAAAATTGAATTTTATTTAATTGGAGGATTGTGTATTGAACTAATGTGAATTTTTGTTGTTGTTTGTGTATGAATAGGTGAAGATGATCGAGCCACGTCATCGTGTTCGTATGATGAAAGGTGAGTTGGATGAGCTGATGAGGAATGAGGTGGATGAGGAGTGGTTGGATGTAGTATGGTTTAGAGGTGTGTGGGAATGCAAGAGCATTCATGCCAATAGGGCCTATATATCTACTTTGTGTGAGTGATGGGATGCAGATCATAACACTTTCCATTTTCTAATGGGTGAGATGACTATCACCCTGGAAGATGTTTATAGGATATATAAATTGCCTATCGAGGGTGTGCTAGTGAGGGCAACACCAGATGATAGTAAGGAAGTTGTGATGGAGTGATTATTTGGTGATAAGTGGGAGGAGGTGGATATAAAGAAGATGGATTATGAGCTGTTGTGGAATAATGAGATGATATCTAAGCGCTAGTGTGTAGCGATGATGATGATCTCCACTTATGCTTTGCCTGACACTTCTGGGGTATTGTTTACCTAGAATATGTTGGATGTGGTGAGTGATATGGTGGAGCATAATGTTGTGTTTGCATGGGCACCTATGTTGTTGGCCCAAGTGTATAGGGAGTTGCATGATGTGGTGCGTGTTGGGCGAAAGGGGTTGAGTTGGACTCCTTTGTTGTAGGTATGGGCATGGGAGCATATATCTATTGAGAGGCCATCATTGTTGCCCTATAAGGCGCATGTTGAGGGATAGACACATTTACCTTATGCTCTGATATGGAGGACATGAGGAGAAGGGTATTAAGAGGCCACATGAGGGTGATCCTCTATTTTGGAGGGTCAAGTTTGGGGAGTTGATGCCTAATGATATTGAGTGGAGGCCTTGGATGGGTGGGGTGACATGGGAGAAGGATGATGAGTAGTTGGGAGCCATTCATCGAGGGAGGTGGTTGGTGGGATGATATACTTAGTAGGCTAAGTTCTTTTAGTTTGGTCGAGTTATGCGATAGTTTGGGTTATGATAGGATATTCTAGAGGTGCCTATTGTATATTATAGGTGATGGGGTGATAGGGGTAGCCACCTATAGTTTTACCATGGATCGATGAGAGGGACCCATCGATGGTGATCCTAGATGTGGGTAATGTTGGGATGACACCAGAGTTTGATGCCTAGTGGGTGATGCAGAGTTAGGAGCTAGGTGTTGGTGTAGTTGATCGATGGGTACTACTTGGTGGTGGGGTACCTACAGTAGGGGGTAGGGTAGTGAGAGGTACTTGGGCTAGGTCATAGGATAGATCTAGTAGTGAGATAGAGGTACCTCTTTGATGATCCAGGTGATGATTGGGTGGCACCTCGAGTTCATCTGTAGAGAGAGTGGAGGAGGTTCCTGTGAGTGGTGGAGCATAACCTATGGAGGAGAGAGTGACCATGGAGGAGGTAGGTGGGGGTATGGCTATGGGTGGATTTGATGACACCATGGAGATGGGTTTCTTTTATGGGATGGAGGAGATTCCCATCGAGTAGTAGGAGATGTAGGAGGTAGAGGAGGTATTGTGAGATCAAGTATGATAGTTAGAGGGAGAGCTCTATGAGAGTGAGAGGTATAGGCTGGTAGAGGTGATGAATTTAGAGGAGAGTTTGATAGCCTTGGAGATTACTGGTGATACTTCTTAGAAGACCTTTGAGGATAGATGTGCTAATATGGTAGAGGATATGGAGTAGTTGAGGGTAGAGGCATAGAGAGATCGATCTATAGTGGTAGCTTGAGATGTAGATATTGCAGAGCTATGAGCTGAGATGGTGAGGTAGTAGTAGATGAGAGGAGGTTGAGGGAGCCTAGGTGGTAGGGGAGGTTCTAGCTAATGTGGTTGCTCTGAGGGTAGAGTTAGAGTAGAGGGGTAGTGAGTTTGGGAGAGGGTTGTTGGTTATGAAGGTAGCAAGACAATGGTAGCTTGTGAGTATTCTCTGGGATTCATGGGATCTTACTCCTTGATTATGACCAGGTGGTGTCATAGTTTGGGACACAGTTGTGAGTATAGACATAGTCTTAGTGGAGTCATCAAGTAGCTTCGGTGGGTCGAGAGGCATGAGTATTGAGGCACAAGATGTGGCATAGGGTGGAGATGTGGTTGCTAGTTTGGGGATAGTGTTGTCTCCTATAGGGGCTTAGGGATTAGGAGAGAGGGTAGAGTCTAGTAGTGGCACATGGGATAGCACCGAGGAGGGTGAGCCATGAGGGGAGTGGAGAGGCTCCTAGTGGTAGTTAGGTTGATTACCATTGTAGCCTATGGGTAGTTTTGGATTATGTATGGTGGGCATGGTCCTAGGTTGTAGCCTATGGGTATTTTTGATGGACTACATATATATACCTTTTGGTTTTGGCTATTATATATACATGTGTTATGATGTTGATTTGAATGTGTTTGAATTGTGTTTGCATAGATAGCATAGTGTAATGTGTGAGTAAATGTATAATGCATGGATATACATATGTGGTAGGGTGTAGATGTATGATCATATTGTAGTGTAGATATATTGTAGAATGATGTGAAGGATTGTATGTTAAATGCAATGCAATGTGATGTGAATGAAATTTGTAGTAAATGTATGTAAGATAAATGTATTGATGTGATGTTTGATGACTCTATGTAACATAGATGCATAGATGCATGTATGAGAGGACTAAAATGCGCAAAGGAAGCACTTGTATCATTGCATGTACCTATGTGAATGTGATCCATTCCATAATCTTAGGGATGTAGGATGGTATAAGGTATATGTAATGACTTTGACCAACATAGTTTTGGTAATCAAATCTCAGACCCAAAACTGTGCAAGTATTTGTGACAACTCATAACTAATCTGACTGGTTCAAAGTCTATCATGGACCTATGTGTGTAAATGAGTGAGGTTCATTTATCCATTTTGAGGGAGGTAGGATTAACCCATTGTAGACATGGCCAAACTAGCTAGCTCATCCATAAGCGAATAATGATCTGTACAAAAGAAGGTCACTAATGTGATAGATATATCACCACTTGTAAGACTATTCCACTGGTAGGCAGGCTCTTGGAGCCTATTTCTAGCGATGGAAATCATCCCATGATGTTATGTTGAACCTAAGGACCAAAGGTGATGAAGCATAACAATGGTGATATCTGGAGGCTTTTCCTTTTGTTTTCTACCCCTCGTTTATTTCTTGTGTATGTTTTGTGGTGCTCTTTTTCTTTCTTTTCTCTTTTTTTTTGTATGGGCATTGTCTTTTGTTTTCTACCCATTTGTCTTATTTTTGCTTATGCTTATCCCTTTGTTTATCCCTAGGTCGTATGTTGACCATGCAAGTGATAGGATGAGTAGGGGAAACTATTTTCTAGATGGTGATATCTATGCAAGGTGTTATCTTCCCTAGACTCAAAACTTGTTTAATGTGTAACCTGTGTGAATGGTCCATGAGAGAAGTTGAACCAGCCTAAAGAACTATAAGGAGTGTGTAAAACCTGTCAGCTAGAGGTGACATTTGATTGACTGAACTAGTGAGTGGTCAAAGCTTAACATGACACCTATGTATACCCTAATCCTAAAAATGGGGAATGGACATCCAGGTGGTGATGCTAACAAGTGCATATGTTACTCCTATTGAAGGCATATTTTTGGGGGAAGAATATACAAACTTGAAATGAAATTATAATGAAAAACATATGGATATATGCAATGGGTGTAATGTAAATGATGCAAGTGGGGGAATGCAATATCTACAAGAGGAAGCTCATGAAGTGTAGAGGGAGAAGTTTGGAAAACTTATCTATAGATGAGTATGGTGTATCATCATGATAAAAGTGAGATGATGTGATAATGGTTGCCCTAACATGTGGGGTGTGTGTAATAGGTAAATAAACTGTGACCTATGGGAATGTATGTGGTAATGACAAAAAGAGGAAGGATGTGAAGGTGGGATTTATAGATGGAAGAAATGAGAAGAAATAAGCATTGGTAACCAACAAGATGAGGGGATTACCAAAGACAAATGAAGATAGAAGAAAGAAAGTAGATCAATGTAGGTATGTAGCCACTCGAAGCATGACCATACAACTATGTGAGGAAGTAAGAAGAAGTAGAAGAAGAGGTAAGGAGGAAGATGAAGAGAAACTACTAATGGGTGAAGTGATGTGGGTCAGGTCATGAGTGAGGAGGTGAAGTGATGATGTTGCTTGGGCTTTGATGGTTTGTGTAGTTGGACATATGGTGAATGTAGTGGGATGGCACTATCAAAGATTTATGTGATGGCAAAGTTTGAGGGATAATGTGATGTGGGGGACTTTGAAGTTGGGTGGATGAATGGGAATGCTCAGATGATGGGATATGATCACCAATCAACATGTTGTCTACCAGGGTTTCAAATGTATGGTAGGTATCAATGTCATGACCTGGCTGTTGATGGTATATACAAAACTTGTGTTCATGGTAATTTTATGGTTTGGGATATGATGGGTCAATAGGCCTGATTTTAGGTAATACTAGGAGGCCTTGGTGAAGGAGATGGTGAAATATTTTGGATAATGGTGTAGATGGGATAGGCATGGGGTAGATGTAGGGATCCATGGGAGGTGTGTGGGAAGTGGATGGAGTGAGGTTAAATGGTGGAGGAGTGGGTCAAGATTTGGACATGGGGTGAACCCTAGGATGAGGAATGGACCTGGGTGGAGGTGAAGATGTATGGGCTATGGTGGACTGGTGAGTAGATGTGAGGCAATGATAATGGCTCAAATGTAACTCGAGAGCCTCGAGTCGAGCTAAGATGTGTTGGATATCAAGATGTGGAGGTGATGAGATTGGAGAAGGTGGAGAGTGAGACTCCAATGGATAAGGGGTGTGGTATGCATGTGAAGAGGAACTTGTGTGAGGTGATAATGGGGGTGAGTGGAATAAATTTGTAGATTGTGAGGTTGGCTGGAATGGTAGGCCATGAAGTGGTGAAGGTGGCGTTTGGAGGATGGGTGGTATAGGAGATGGCTATGGATAACAATGTGTGGGATGGAGGTATGCATGTAGAAGTGTCTTGGGAAGCATGTGACTGAAGGGCTTGAGCATATGGAGACATCCCACTCAAAAGTGGGGGAGGTAGGCATGAAGGACGTGTAGGATGAGGTGTGTATCCTCGATTGGGAGGGTGGTAGGTTCCTAAAGGATGGTGAGGGGAAGAGGATGGTGAGTAGGGGTTCCTTGCATCCTCAGGTGGAGGTGGAGGAGACCCTTGGGTGTGAATATGGGAGCTTTCCTCCTTTTCATCAAAGGAGGATAGGGAGACCTGACTATCTCCTGAATGAGGTGAGTAGGATGACCCTCTAAGGTGAGGTGAAAGGCATCGGGGTGGAGTGTGATGGTCTGAATGGGAGGAAGGTGAAGATTGTCTGGTCTGAAGAGTAGTGGGTGGTCTAGCTAGATTAGCCGGTGTAATCGGTACTAGGGGTGGTGTTGGATGGTCCTGCATGGTGGGATGTTGGGATGTTGGTAGTAAGTGTGTATGGTCATGTATCTCTGCTGATGGTATAGTGGTAGATGATGTGAATCCTACAAAAATAAATAGATACCAGCAACATATAAATGACATAAAAAGAAAAGTACATGTATAATGTAATTGTAAAATAAAAGGTATGCATGTATCATGATGTGCATAGTGGGTGATGTGTTTGTGAATAGCAATGTTTACTATTTGTGATAGTGAATGCCTATGTGGGCTAGGCATTGAATGTATGAAGGTGAAGGATATTAATAGGTTTAGGTTTAGTGAGACCTTCGATATTAGCCAAGTGGTAGGCACCTAAACTAAATTTATGTGTGATTATGAAGGGGCCCAACTAGTTTGGGGTAAACTTGTCTCATTGTTGGTGAGGTTGACTTGTGATTTGTTGGTTCTCTTTGAGAACTAGATCACCAATTTGGAATTCATGTTGATGCACCTTACTATTGTAGGCATGATGAAGGTGATCTTGGTAGACATGTGTGTGCTCGATGGCATGGATACGATGCTCATCGAGGAGTGTTAGTTGATCGAGGTGGGCTTGATGAGCGGTGTCATCATCAATAAATTCCTTCATAGATACCCATAAGGAAGGTATCTCGAGTTCAAGGGGTATGATGGCTTCGGTGCCATAGACCAGTGAGAAAGGGGTTGCCCTAGTGGGAGTACGTATGCTCGTACGGTAAGCCCACAAAGCTAAGGGTATTTGGTTATGCCAGTCATGATGAGATTCTGCTACTATTTTGTGAAGTATGGAATATATTGTTTTGTTTGTAGCTTCTGCCTGGCCATTACCCTATGGGTAGTATGGGGTAGAGAAGCTATGATGGATGTTAAATTTGGTGTAGAGGGCATGAATAGTTTTGTTCTTGAAGGATTTCCCATTATCAAAGATAATTTGGGAAGGAATTCCAAAGCGACATATGATATGGTCTATGATAAATATCATGATCTTAGCTCCTGTGGTTTGGACAAGTGGGATGGCTTCGACCCACTTTGTAAAATATTCTATGGCTGTAATGATGAATTTGTGATTGCTTGATGAAGTGGGTGTGATTTTTCCAATAAGGTCGAGGCCCCATTGAGAGAAATGCCACATGGACTGGATAGGTTGGAGCGCTTGAGATGGAAGGTGTGTGAGGTTTGCATGTTGTTGGCACTTGACACAGTGCCTCACGTATTCACAACAATCATGCTCCATCTTTGGCTAGTAATATCCCATGCGAAGGATGCATTTTGTGATTGCCATGCCACTAAAGTGGCCACCACAAGTACCATCATGGGTTTCTTGTACAACCCATTGAGATTCATGGGGTTCTAGGCAATGCAAGAGGATGCCATCATAGCTACGGTGATAGAGGATGTCCCCCAACAATGTATAGTGAATCACTCTTTGTTTGAATGCTCGATGATGAGCATGTGGTAGGTCGCATGGTAGGAATCCTAACTTGATATAATATTTTATCTATGCAAACCAAGGGTCATGTGGTTCGGTATCGACCACATGAATGCCACCATCATCTATAGGAGATGTAGGTGATATGGCAGATTGGGTGAGTGTGTGAATGGATACAGATGTAGTGTCTGATGATGGGTTTTATGGTATTAATGATCCTAAGGAGGCCATTGTATCTACAAAATGGTTTGATGATCATGGAGCGACTTCGATATCATACCACTCAAATTGTGAAAGAAGCTATTGTGCAATCTGTTTGTATTGTTGGAGAACTAGACAATGATATTTCCAGATCTCTTGCACTTGGTTCACTATTAAGAGGGAATCACCTATGATGTGGAGGCATTTGATATGCATGGCATGGGCCTATTTTAATCCTAGGATTAAGGCTTCATATTTTGCATTGTTTTTTGTATAAGGGAAGTCCAATTTAAATGAGAAGGGGAGTGGTTCCCCTTTGGGTGTGAAGAAAATAATGCCTGCACCCCCAACATGAGTGCATCGAGAGCCATCAAAGAATAGGGTTAGGTCAGCTGGTGTCTTTGGCTCGACATACTCTTCAACTTCTATTATGTGGAAGATGGAATCATCAGGAAGCTGAATGAGGAGAGGTTGGTCATCAAGCAAGGGAGCTTCTGCAAGTTGGTCTGCGATGACCTATCCTTTAATGGATTTTTGTGAAATGAATTCTAGGTCAAATTTAGTTAGGAGCATGATCCATTTTGTTGTTTGGGAGTTGTGATAACTTTTGTTCATCATGTACCGAAGGGGATTGTCTCGAGGCGATGACAAAGGTTGTGTGATTTAACATATAATGGTAAAGTTTTTGGGTGGCAAAGACTACAACTAGGCATAGCTTTTCCATGTACCCATATCTAACTTCGTAGCTGACTAGCGTACGACTTATGTAATATATGGCTTGCTCTTTGTCGAGCACATTATTTTGAGCTAGCAATGTACCTAGCACAAAATCTGTGGCTGAGATGTACAAAATTAGCGGTAGCTATGGGTGTGGGGGAGACATAACTGGTGGGGAAGTGAGGTAAGTTTTGATAGCATCAAAGGCCTATTGGTAGTTATCATCCCATTTAAAATTGACTCCCTTTTGCAAGATATGGTTGAATGGTTTGCACTTGTCTGATAGTTGTGCTATGAAGCGATGAATGGAGGTTATCTTGCCCTAGAGGCTATGTAGTTGTTTTAAGGTAGTAGGTGGGGGCATCTCGATGATGGCCTTTACTTTGTTAGGGTCTACCTCAATGCCATGTTGGGTGATAATGAACCCTAATATTTTTCCTAAGGTAACTCCAAAGACACACTTCTTTGGGTTAAGGTAGACATTATGCTCTAATAAATGATCAAATATCTGGCGGAGATCATCTAGGTGTTACGAGCATTTCTTAGACTTTATGATGAGGTCATCTACATAATATTCCATGCTTTTGTGCATGTAATCATGAAAGATATAATTCATGGCATGCTGGTAGGTTGCCCTAACATTTTTAAGGCCAAAAGGCATGACCTTATAGCAAAAGGTCCCCTAAGGGGTTGTGAATGATGTCTTGTGTTGATCAGTGAGGTTGATCTTGATTTGGTTGTAACCAGAGAATCCATCCATGAGGGAGATCATCTCATGGCCTATGATAGAATCGATGAGTGAGTCAATGTTAGGTAGTGGGAAGTTGTCTTTGGGATAAGCTTTGTTCAAATCATGAAAGTCAGTGCAGACATGAACTTCATTGGATGGTTTTGGTATTGGAACCATGTTGGAGACCCATTCGGGGTAATCTATGGGTACTATAAAATCTATGTCGAGGAGCTTTTGTAGCTCAGTTTTGATGAGTAATACAACTATTGGGTGCATGCATCATAGTTTTTGTCTTACAGGTTTAGCATCTTTGTCTAGCATGAGGTTGTGGACTACAAGGGCGGGATCGAGGCCTAGCATATCCTTGTAGGACCATGCAAAGACTCTGATATACTTTCGAAGGAAAGTAGTGAACAAAATGTGCTCTTCGAGTGAAAGGCTTGTGGCTAGTTTAACGATGTGGGGATTTTTGGGGTCATCATCGATATCTACATCGATGGTTTCTTCTATGAGCATGTGAGAACCATCACGTAGTTGTTCTAGAATTGGAATGAGGTGGAGGTCATCGATGGCCTCGAGAATGTCATACTCATCATCTAGATAGATGTCTATGTGGTGCACCTATGGGATGTGAGGTGGTGTAGAGGATGAAGGAGCATTTGTAGCATGTAAGACATGAGGTGAAAGTAGGAAATATTGGGGTATCGGTATGGGTGAGATGTGTATGAGATCAATGAAATTGGGGTTTGGTGTGTCATCATGGGTTGGCTGGTGTGTGTATCAAAGTGGGGAGAAAAGATCCACATCGACCATATTAATTAATGTTGTGGGGGATGTGGGTGGTGAAGAGTTTGATGATGATGACTCAATAATCTATGAGCATCCTAAGAGGCTTAATGGAGGGTGCAAGATAATCGATGGAGAATATGGTCGAGTAGTAGATCGATGGAGTTGCTGATGGATAGGTAGGAATATGGCTAAATATATTGGTGATGGTGGTGGAGATGTCATGTCATGCTCTAGGTGATGAGCATTTAAGGATAGGGTAGCAAATTGGCTTATCAATTCATCGACACAACATGATGATGTGGTGTCAGAACAAGGGGTTTCTTGGAAGAAATCACATGGAACTATGATGGTAGAGTGAGGTGATGGGTTGTCCTCTAGGATGTCCATGTCAATGTATTCTTCCAAGGTGTGTGTTGGAAGAGGGGAAGGATGTAGGGAGAGATCTTGTAGCTCATCCTCTAGTGTGTGGATGGTAGTGGGATGGTAACCTAATCTAGATTTATCCATAGGTAATTGTACATGAGGGTTAATGGGTGTATGTAACCCTTGTTCATAGTGGCCTAATCCAAATCTATGCCAATGGAAATATCGAAGGTAGCGTAAGGTGAATTAAGGGTTAGCCATGTGATCTAGTGTACCACAAAAGCTAGATTGTGGTGGTGGAGGGACTATAGGTGGGAGTGAGGAATCAACTCCTACATAGATAAAGTTGGTATGATTGTTGGGGGATCCTAATTGTATAATGGTTTTGATGGTCAAAATTAAGGTTGAGGGATGGTTGAAGTCTCGTGTGGATTGGATGATAGGTGGATGTATGTGGGCATCATGCACATTGTAATCCCTTGGGCCTAAATTTTTCATGAATATGGAAATGCATGGTGATGTATGTGATGGTGAATGAGGTGGTGAATCTAAATCAGAATATGATGGTGCAATCTAAGACTCTCTTATAGTGGTAGTGGAAGGGTGTAATAATTGGTCATCTAGGCGAGTAGCTCATTGCTCCCACTCATGGCATTCAACTATGGTAGTTGGGATAGGATGGTTTTCCTATGGGAATTATGAAGGAGGAGGAGAGGGTATTGATGTTGGACTATATAGGGAGGTGAATGACCTAGGTCATGGGTGAAAGGGAAGGGGAGGTGTTTGTGGTGTAGGGAGGATAGGGGTTTTCATAGGGGAAGATGGGTGAGGTGGAGCGGTAGGGCATGAGGGAGAAGGTGATGATGGTTGCGGTATCATGGGTGGAATTATGGATGATGATGGCTATGATGGTGGTGGTGGCCACAAGGATGGTGGTGAGAAAGGTATGGTAGTAGGGTTAGGTGCTACAGAAGGTGGTGCTAATGGTGCTAACATCGAGGTGTGTGTCCTTGATGAGGATTGTGGTAGTGAAGTGGATGTTGGGGAAGATGTCGATGCTCCAAT
The DNA here is from genome assembly GCA_028583015.1 of Wollemia nobilis. Classification (NCBI taxonomy): domain Eukaryota; kingdom Viridiplantae; phylum Streptophyta; class Pinopsida; order Araucariales; family Araucariaceae; genus Wollemia; species Wollemia nobilis. The sequence continues at coordinate 3,171,199 of JAQPPZ010003177.1, read as the reverse complement.
AGATTGATGGGAAGAGATGGGAAAGAGTTGCATGGAAGAAGAGGAAGGTGTAGGTGGGAGGTCTATGATGTTGCAAAATTTGAAGGGATCCCCATCGGTAGGAATGCAATGGACAAGTCCATCATGGACATATTTAATGCAATGATGTAGTGTGGAAGGGACGCACTGCATGTCCCTAATCCATGGGTGACCAAGGAGGATGTTATACTGCATCTCACCTTGGATGATGTGGAAAAGGATGGAGATGGTATGGATACCTACTCGGATGGGTAAGATGATGGATCCTACCGTGGGTCTCATGGAACCATCAAATGCATGAAGGTCGAGAGATGGAGTGGAAAAATGGGCTGGTGGGATATGCAAGTGATGCAATGCCACTGTGGAGATAATACTAATGGAAGAACCAGTATCAATGAGGACACGCTTGTAGGTGATGTCATTGATGGTTGCTTGGATATGGAGAGGAGGATCTACTCCTTCTCCTACCAGTTCTGTAATCTCGTGATCATGGAAACTAATGGAGGGTTGAAGGCATCATGGGATGTTCCCTACAAAGTTTATGAAGGCATTCGTGTCATGTGTCTCCAGATCGATGGAACGTAGGATGTCATTCAATGCCTCATGATGGGGTTGAGATTGTTGTAAGAGGTCAAAAATGGATAGCCAAGTGGGGGCATTACGTAATTGGTGGGTAAGGCTACCACGGATTGTAATGATATTTTGTGGTGGAGGTGGTATGGTGCTAGGAGTCATGGAGGACTACGATGATGTGAATTGGACCGATGGGGAAACAATAGGTGTTGTTTGGCATGATGGGTATCGTTGGTTGCGCGTAGTAAGGTTGATCATACCCACTACACCGCATGATGGGGGATCACGCTGGACACTATTTACTTGCCTAGGTGGCCCTAGAGGATTGAATGGTGGTCTTTGGGGGTTAGTTCCCCTATGGTCAGGTAAGGGGTTCTGGAAGATCCCTAGGTTTTGATTTTGTGGGGCAAGGGGGTTTGAAACCTGGATGGTACCCCTATCAATGAGGTCTTGGACTTGACCATGAAAAGAGTGACAAGAATCGATATCATGGCCGCGCTATCGGTGGTATTGGTAGAAGGCTTGCTCATTGTATCCATGAGGCTTAGGTAGGTTTGGATCCAATGGTCGGATCTCAGGTAGGATGATGTGACCTCCCTCATATAACCTCTAGAAGAGGGCTAGCAATGGTTTAGAAAGTGGGGTGAGATTGCGTTGTTGGGCCTATGGGTGCATGCCATGAGGCTGTTGAGGCCTAGGAGGGGAGGCACATTGGTTTGAAAGATTTGTCATTGAGGAAGAGGGGGTTGTGGAATCGGTGTGGGTGCTAAGGTAGCAGCTGCCACTTGATTGGCTTGTGGTGGTCGAGGGAAGGGTTGGTTGGGAGTATTTCTATTAAAATGGAAGTTAGAATTGTAGTTGGGCTTCTGTCTTAACTTGATTTTTCCTGACTGGACCTTGATGTCCTCAATTACTTTGGCTTGGGCAATGGCTTCTTCAAAGGTATGACTTTGGTGAAGCTACAGGGAGGTGGAAATGTGTTTGTGGCAACTCTTGGAGAAGAGTGTCACTAGCTCAGTGGTAGGGAGGCTATGGGTGAGGTCATGGATGATCGATCTCCATATCGACACAAATTCGGTGATGGGTTCATCGTCAGCCTATCGTAAGGCATAGACATCTGAGAAGTTAGTCTTCTTTTTAATATTTATGGAGAAGTGTTCTAAAAAGGAGTTGGCCAACTATTCGAAGGTATACAGGCTATGGCATGGGAGCATGTTATACCAGTCTAAGGCTTGTCCTGCAAGTGAGAGGGAGAAGGTACGTAACATGCTAGGGGTATCCAAGGTGTCACACCTTCCCCATTAGTTGCATCCCAATACATGAAGCAAATTGAATATTCTAAAGGTATCACAGCTTTCTCACTTTATTTTATCACCATAAATGTTGGGGGTACACAAGGTATTGCACCTTCCTCCTAGAATCACAAAGTAATCAAAGTTACAAAAAGGCCCAAAGGTATCCATAAACTCTTTGGTCAACCCAAAATGCCCCTAGGTGGTCTATGGCCATCTAGGTCAACCTAAAATGCCCCTAAGTTTTCTACAACCATCTAGGTCAACCTAAAATGTCTCTAGATGGTCTACAACCATCTCGGTCAATCTAAAATACCCCTAGGTGGTCTACGACCATCTAGGTCAACCTAAAATACCCCTAGGTGCTCTACAACCATCTAGTTCAATATCAAACATCCTTAGGTGGTCTACGGCCATCTAGGTCAACCTAAAATACCCCTAGGTGGTCTATGACCATCTAGGTCAACCCAAAATGCCCCAAGGTTGACAATCGTCTAGGTCATGCCAAAATGCCCCAAAGGTATCTAAAAACCCTTTGGTAACCCTAAAAATATCCTAGGTAGTCTACGACTATCTAGGTCACCCCAAAATGACCCAAAGGCATCTATAAACCATTTGGTCACCATAAAAAGCTCCTAGCTTATCTACGATCATCTAGGTCAACCCAAAATTCCCCAAAGGTATCTATAATCCCTTTGATCACTATAAAATGCTCCTAAGTAGTCTATGACTATCTAGGTCACCTCAAAATGTTCCAAAGGCGTTTATAAGCCCTTTGGTCACCCAAAAAGTCCCAATGGAATTTATTAAGTCCATTGGTCAACTTGTACATACATATATATATCAAAAACTTCAAAAAATCATTGAAATCATCAAAAAACACAAAACTATTACATCGCATTGCATTTCTTATCATCGCATTATAACATAAATTGCATTAGGCATACACCATTGCATTGTGCATTGTTAGAAGTTGATCATACATATTTAGCACCAGTTCTATACAATAGGCATCTGTTAAATTCACTGTTATCATATGTCAATGTTACCACTTGTTTACATTACACATATCATTTACATTTACACTCCATATTGTATGTTTTTTTACCATCACTTAGCCATTGTTTGTAAGACATAGCTAATGTTTTCGATCACTCAGCCATATCTAGTTTTCTTTTCAGATTTTTTAGAAAGCTATCATGATTTTTAGAAGGTAAAATCCTGCTTAGATTAGGCCTTGTATACATAAAAATCCCAACACAATTTCACATTAATAAATCCAATTTTAGCACAAGGAAAGATGAAAACTACAAAGTGGTCTAGGTTACTTTAAGCAAAAAGTTTATCTTGCTCATCCCCCTATGTAAATGGTTCAAAGATGTTGAGAATTGACAAAAGGACAATTTCCTCCTTACCCAAAAAATCAAAATCCCTTACCTCACACCAAATTGGGGTAAGTATCCAAAATAAAAAATAAATAGTGATTGTTATCACTTCACAATATGCAAAAAGAAACAGTGGTTTTTACCATTAGAAAAAATAAAATAATTAGTGGTTATCACCACTACAAAAATCCACTGCTCACCATAAAAAAAATGAGCAACTCCCTTGAAAAAATCAAATTTAAAAGAAAATAAGGGAGTCCTGAACTTGAATCCCTAGAATCCTCAACATTAGAGAACCATAAGGTGATCCTCATTACAGGTTCGGTGGCATCAAGCTAGCTTGGCAATGGCAGTATCCTTGCGCATGACGATATGTCTATCATATTAGCTTCTTGCGTGTGTGCATACCAATGTTTGCATGTGGATTAGCTAGCTTTTTGTAGCCTATATTACCTAGTGGTCTAATCTAACTAAGTACAAAACTCAGGATAATGAGACTCGCAGGGTGATCTCTAGTACACATGGGCTGCATCAATCTTGTTTGGCACTAGGGTAACTTTATGCGTTATCATAGTAATGAATTCACATGCACACACAGGGATTTTTATTATCTTGGTTATCTTAGCAAATGTATACTTTATTAAAAATTCTAGCATAGTTATTATACAACTTTTGATTAGGTAACTAGAGTGTTTGAGTCTCCTAAAAATCTCAAACATATCATATAAAATTACACTAGTTATTCCATTTCACATCATTTTGTCACATGTTTGTTAAATATACATTTACAAAATCCATTACATAATGCCATAATAACATGAAAATGATGAGATACATTTGTTGGCAATTTTGGGTACTTTGGGTACATTGCCCTTGCTCAAATGTATAAGTTGTCATTGATGTCAAAAGGCATTTTTGTGTTGATATCAAAAGAGTGTGATGTCAAAGAATATCTTGAGAAGCTTCATAATGTTAAAGGGTTTTTATTAAAACCATGGTGACAAGGTTAAAGGTTTTTCTTAAAACCATTTGGACTCATTAAGGGTTTTTATTAAAACCAAGCTTAACTTAATGCAAAGGTCCATGTTTATTATTAATAATTAAATTAACTCAAACCTTTGTCAAAGGTCCAAGTTTAATTTATTATTAATAAAATAATAATAATTATTATTTTAATTATTATTATAGGGTCTTTCAACCCTTAAGCGACGAAAGTAAAAAAGAATTCTTTCGTCGATATGATGCCATCGTTGGAGGAGCGCCGACGTCAAACATTAAGGAGAAATGGCTATATAAGTGGGGATGTTTTTCTAAAGTGAGCACCACGAATTATTTGACATCTACGATTTACGATTTGCTCTGTATCTTGCGATTTGCGCTTGGCATCTATGATTTTGCATTTTCTCTATTCTTTCAAACAGCGCTTTGTGTTTTCGATCTCTGATTGACGTCCTTGAAATTGTGCTTGTTTTGTGTTGGAAACCATGCTTGGCATATTCGGATTTGAGTTTGGGCTGCATCCTTACCTTTATGCTTGACACCGGTGGATTGGCAATTGCACCTGGACTATGGTTTTTAGACTGTGTTGTGAGATGATAAATGCAAGCATTCTGTGACTTACGTTTTGGACAGCGCTCACCAGTTTGCATGTGGCTTGTGGAAGACGTTTACGTTTTCCAGTTTCTTGGCATCAAAGGAAGATAAAAGAGAGGGCAGTGCTGTATTTCTTCATTGGGCACTTGTGACCCAACGACGGTGGCGTTTAAGCGAAAGCGCTAGATGACAGAGGTGCCGAGTTCGATTCTCTTCGTTGGGAATTTCTTTTTGGTCGCGGTGTGCAAAGGATAGTGGCTGTGAATGTGCGGGAGGTATAAGGTTAAGGTATCATATTTGTTTTTGACATTGTTTTATTGATGCTTAATGTTTATGTGGAGTAATAAGGTGTAAAGAGGTTTTACTTTGTATGTATATTATACTTCTGGTGGTTTTTACTAAGTTGGAGAAATAAGGTGTTATTTTGGATCTTTATTATTGTGTATTATTGTATAGTTGCTAACTCTAATTGGTGGCAAATTGAGAGTTAGTGTTGTGACAGATTTTGAGTTCTCCTTCTTCATCAAAGTAAAGGTATGGGCAACTTCTTCCATGTATGTTGTTGATGGTATATTTTCTGAAATTGAGTTTGGAGTGAAAAGGTTGTCTACTAGGTATCTTTGGTGTAAATCTTATTTTTTGGATATTGAAGATTGTTTATGCATTAAAATCATTGATGAGTTTTTGGGTGAATGCATAATTCTGGTTGAGGAAGAGGAAGCATTTTTGCACTAGGGTTTATGTTAGTAAGTCTTGCTACTTGCATTGAGATGATGAAACCCTTAGTTGGCTGTTTTGATATTGATGGTTGAGTTGCTTCCATAGAGGTTGTTTTTGATCAAGTTAGTGCTTTACTTGATACATGATATTGGGCTTACTCCATTGAGTTGATTTGAACAAGTTATTATTTGCAATTGGTGATATTGTGTTGGTGGCTGTTTTGTTCAAATATCCTTGGAGGGAAAAGGATTTCTACTTGTTTCCTTTTCTTGTGATGATTGGTTAATGCTTCAAGGTTGATGTTGAGTTGAATGTGTTGGTGGACTAAACCTTGTTTGATGAGCATTGTTGTTGAAACTCTAATTGTTGGTAAAAAGAATATGAGTATCATTGTTATATGAGATATTGCATGGTTGGCAATTGTTGGGTTGTGTTTCATATTCTTGAGAAAAGCATACTACATCTATCTTATTCTTTTGAGATTGAGATTGAGTTGAGATTGAGATTGGGAGTTAAGTATAGAACATATTGGGTCTCTAAAAATTCTCTTTATGTTTCTATGAGATTTGAGATTGAGATTGGGAGTTAAGTATAGAACATATTGGGTCTCTAACAATTCTCTTTGTGGGTTCATGCTAAGCAAGTTTTTCTTGGTGAGCTTGCTGAGGTTTTGGATAGGTTCTAGTGGGGACTTGTGAGCAGGTTTGGACAGGTTTCGATGGGGACTTGTGAGCAGATTTGGACAGGTCCTAGCAGAGGACTTGTGAGCTGAGTTTTTGAGAGTTCTATCAGAGAACTTGAGGACAGAGGTGCATTGGTTCTTTGAGAAGAACCTGAGGACAGATTTGGCAAGTCTTTGAGAAGGCTTGTGTGCAGAGGATTGATTTGTTCATAGAGTTGGACAGATCTGATAGACAGAGGAAGACTTGTACTAGACCGACTGATTGTGTTTGGTACAGGTAGCTGAGCTGCTATGGACGTGATCATAGAAGGCAGAGGTCTCTTAGGCTAAGCATTGAGGATAGGAGGTCTTCGATGGAAAGGAGTTCCACGTGCTGGAAAGAGGTAGAGGCAGTTGATCTTCTGAGGGATCATTTCCAGAGCAGAGGGGAAGGTATCTCCTTTGAGCAGAGGCTCATAAATTTAGATTGGGGGAAGGTGTCTCCTTTGGGCCGAGGCTCATAAACATTGTAATTGGGAAGGTTTCCCAAAGAACTTTGAGATAAATTTTAGAGAAAAGTTTTGTGGACGTAGCCCAAGCCTTCTGGGTGAACCACGTTAAAAATGGGCTTCCAATGTGTGATGCTTTCTGTCTTGATTAATGTTGTGTTGATGCTACTGCTATCTAAAGTTAAAAATATTAAATGGTTAAGTCTTATACTGTTCACCCCCCTCTCAGTATAAGTCCATGTTCTTCAATTGGTATCAGAGTGGGTCTCTCCAGAAAGAGCCTAACAACTTGGAGAAGGATCTATCAGAGGATCATACAGATTCAAAAAGAGATGAAGAGGTTGAGTTCGATCTCAAAGGTGAATTCTTCTTGGCTTTGAGAAAGCTTGAGAAATTCAGGGAAGAGAATTCTGTTCTCAAGCATCAATATCAGGAAGAAAAGATAGCAAGATCAGAATTGGTTCAAAGTGTTATAGACTTCAAAATTCTAGTTGAAGAAGGGAAGAAGGTTGAATAGGTTCTAACAGAGGTTCTCAAAGGAAAGGAAGCTGATTGCAAGAAACTAGAAGAAGAAGTTATGTCTCTTAGAGTGAAGTTGGATCAGTTGGCTCTCAGATAGAATACTCCGTGTGAAAAGCAAAAGAAGGATGGTATCACCATTCAAGAAATAGGGTCTTCGAGCAAGATCAATCTTCATCCTGAAGAGCGGTGGATTCCAGTTGGTCACAAGAAGAACAATCATCCAAGGCATCAAAAAAGGTTACATAATACTTTCCATGGCTATTGTTTTTCCTGCAAGAAATTTGGTCACAAAGCTATGCATTGCAATAAGTCCATGAATAGACATAGTAAAGAAAATGGTAACTCTTTTGCACCTCTTATGAATAAAGATGTCATGTGTTACAAGTGCAATAATTTTGGGCATATTGCTAGGATGTGCAGTTTGGATAGATCTAGCCTTGAGTTCACTAAAAAGAAAAATGAGATCAAATCTAAGTCAATGATAGCTCAAACTGCTTTTCATGCTCTAGACAAAGTAGAAAAATGGTATCTTGATAGTGGTTGTTCAAAACATATGATTGGTGAAAAGGAAAAGTTTTTGGTCTTAAAAGAAACAAACAGAGGAACAGTCAGTTTTGGAGATAACAAGTCGGCTAAAATCTGTGGTAAAGGGACTCTTAGTTTGGATGGGAAATCCAAAATAGAAAATGTGCTTTATGTAGAAGGCCTAAGACATAATCTTCTAAGTGTGAGTCAACTTTGTGATCAAGGGCACATAGTATCTTTCTTTTCAGATAGATGTGAGATAAGTAAAGAAAAAAATGGAAAACTCATTGCTAGTGCTACAAGGACTCCAAACAATCTTTACATGCTAAGTGAGATAAAAAAGGAAAAATGTTTTCTAACTCAAGAAGATGAGAGTTGGTTATGGCATAAAATATTGGGGCATTTGAGCTTTGATAATCTTGTCAATATTAGTAACAAGGAAGCGGTTAGAGACTTGCCCAAAATAAAAAGGCCCCATAACATCATTTGCGGTCCTTGTCAACATGGAAAATAGACCAGAACCAGTTTCAAATCAAAAGGGTATACTTCTTCAAAACCATTGGATCTTATTCATACTGATTTATGTGGCCCTACCAGAACTCGGAGCATTCTAGGGAGAAAGCTACTTCATGCTTTTTATAGATGATTATTCTAGAATGACTTGGGTTACTTTTCTCAAAGAAAAATCTGAAGCTTTTGAAAAATTTAAAGCTTTCAAAGAAATGGTTGAAAATGAGACTGACAAGAGAATCAAATGTTTAAGATCAGATAGAGGAGGAGAGTTCACTTCAAATGAATTTGTGGAATACTGTGAGCAACAAGGAATCAAAAGAGAATATTCAGCAACAAGAACTCCTCAACAAAATGGAGTAGTTGAAAGGAAAAATAGAACTATTGAAAATATGGCTAGAGCTATGTTGAATGAGTCAAAACATTTCAGATGGCTTTTGGAAAGAGGCGATCAAGTACATCGAGTCTACATTATCACCAGGGCCCAACTTAGAGTCAATCATCATAAAACTCCTTATGAGTTGTGGAAAGGAAGACCAGCTACAGTAAAATACTTCAAAGTGTTTGGGAGTAAGTGCTTCATCAGAAGGGAAGATCAGAATTTGGGTAAGTTTGATCCTAGATGTGATGAGGGAATATTTCTTGGGTATTCCAGCAAAAGCAAGGCCTATAGATGCTTCAACAAAAGAACTCATACAGTTGTAGAGAGCATAAATGTAATTGTTGATGAAAAGACAGGGATAAGAGAACCAATCCAGGAACTCAGTGATGAAATTTGTCAAGAAGAATTCAGAGAGGTTTCAGATGAAGAAGAGGAAAGACAACAACTGCTTCCCAAAACTCCTTCACGATATGTTCAAAAACATCATCCCAAATATTTGATCATTGGTGATCCAAATAGGAGGCAAACAAGAAGAAGAGTCATTCCCTCACATGATTCTACAAATGTTTCATTATTATCTCAAATTGAGCCAAAAGATTTCGATGAAGCATGTGCTAGATAAGTTTTGGGTAAAAGCAATGGATGAAGAGCTAAATCAAATAGAGAAAAGTGAAACTTGGGAATTGGTTCCAAGACCTAAGGACAAGAATGTCATTGGCACAAAATGGATATTCAGAAATAAACTCAATGAGGATGGAAATATTGTCAGAAACAAAGCTAGGTTAGTTTGCAAAGGTTATGCTCAAGTAGAAGGTGTTGATTTCGAAGAGACGTTTGCTCCTGTTGCTCGTCTTGAAGCTATCATAATGTTTTTGGCCCTTTCAAGCTTCAAATATTTCAAGGTGTATCAAATGGATGTAAAGTCAGCTTTTCTAAATGGGGTGTTGGAAGAAGAAGTCTACATAGAACAGCCAGAAGGAGTGTCTCTCTCAGAACAGTCAGACTATGTGTGTAAACTGAAAAAGGCCTTGTATGGGTTAAAGCAAGCACCTAGGGCTTGGTACTCAAGACTTGATAGGTATCTTCATGAGCAAGGCTTCAGGAAAGGTGTGGCAGATAGCAATTTGTATATTAAGGATGAAGGTGATGATATGCTGATTATGGTTGTCTATGTTGATGATATTATTTTTGGGGGAAATAATACTCAGATGTGCAAAGATTTTGCTAACACCATGCGAAGGAATTTGAGATGTCTATGATTGGAGAGTTGTCATTCTTTTTAGGTCTTCAGATTTCTCAATCAAAAGATGGTGTATTTCTCTCTCAAGGAAAGTATATCAAAGAAATGTTGAAGAAATTTGGGATGATAGATAGCAAACCAGTATGTACTCCAATGATTACAGGATGCAAGATGAGTAAAGATGATGAATCTCCAGCGACAGATCAGAGGTTGTACAGATCAATGATTGGCAGTTTATTATATGTTACAACTACCAGACCAGATATCATGCAGGTAGTTGGGTTAGTAGCAAGATTTCAGGCAGCTCCTAAAGATTCTCATGTTATGGCAGTTAAGAGGATATTCAGATATCTGAAGGGCACTATGGACTTTGGGCTTTGGTATCCCAAAGGTGATGATTTCACCCTCACAACTTATACAGATGCAGATTGGGCAGGTGGTATTGATGACAGGAAAAGCACTAGTGGTGGAGCATTCTTTTTGGGAAAGAGTTTGGTTTCTTGGCTAAGTAAGAAACAACCTTCAGTTTCCTTATCTACAATAGAGGTTGAATACATAGCAGCAGTGGCTGGGTGTACACAGGTTTTATGGATGAAAACCACCTTAGAGGATTTCAAAGTCAAACATGAACAACCCATCTCCATACTTTGTGATAATACAAGTGCCATAAGTATTTCCAAAAATCCGGTAATGCACTCAAGGACAAAGCATATTTCCATCAAGTATCATTTTCTAAGGGAAAAAGTGCAAGAGAAACAGGTCAAGGTAGAGTATGTGTCTACTAAAGAGCAGATTGCAGATATCTTCACCAAACCTCTTCCAAGAGATACGTTTGAGTATCTAAGGGAGAAATTGGGAGTTGTACTCCCACCCCAGAATTAATCACCTCATCAGGAGGTGGGGGAGGGACTAAGCTAAGAGGCTAATTCTTAGTCCCGAGCCCCAAAGGTGGCCCTTTGCCATTGATGACAAAGGGGGAGAGATATGAGTAAGGGGGAGAGCTTCAAAGTGAAGAGGAAAGCTTCAAGTCAGGGGAGCAAAACTTCAAAGGAAGATTCTCAGTTGTTAGCATAGTTGGTTTCAGTTGGTTTCAATTTTGGCTCTTGAGAAGTGTTTTCAGTAAAGGTTTGCCATCAATGACAAAGGGGGAGATTGTTGGCAATTTTGGGTACTTTGGGTACATTGCCCTTGCTCAAATGTATAAGTTGTCATTGATGTCAAAAGGCATTTTTGTGTTGATATCAAAAAGGGTTTTTATTAAAACCATGGTGACAAGGTTAAAGGTTTTTCTTAAAACCATTTGGACTCATTAAGGGTTTTTATTAAAACCAAGCTTAACTTAATGCAAAGGTCCATGTTTATTATTAATAATTAAATTAACTCAAACCTTTGTCAAAGGTCCAAGTTTAATTTATTATTAATAAAATAATAATAATTATTATTTTAATTATTATTAAAGGGTCTTTCAACCCTTAAGCGATGGAAGTAAATAATAATTCTTTCGTCGATATGATGCCATCATTGGAGGAGCGCCGACGTCAAACATTAAGGAGAAATGGCTATATAAGTGGGGATGTTTTTCTAAAGTGAGCACCATGAATTATTTGACATCTGCGATTTACGATTTGCTCTGTATCTTGCGATTTGCACTTGGCGTCTGCGATTTTGCATTTTCTCTATTCTTTCGAACAGCGCTTTGTGTTTTCGATCTTCGATTGACGTCCTTGAAATCGTGCTTGTTCTGTGTTGGAAACCATGCTTGGCATATTTGGATTTGAGTTTGGGCTGCATCCTTACCTTTATGCTTGACGTCGGTGGATTGGCAATTGCACCTGGACTGCATTTTTTAGACTGTGTTGTGAGATGATAAATGCAAGCATTTAGTGACTTACGTTTTGGATAGCGCTCACCAGTTTGCATGTGGCTTGTGGAAGACGTTTACGTTTTCCAGTTTCTTGGCGTCAAAGGAAGATAAAATAGAGGGCAATGTTGTATTTCTTCGTTGGGCACTTGTGACCCAACGACGGTGGCGTTTAAGCGAAAGCGCTAGACGACAGAGGTGCCGAGTTCGATTCTCTTCGTTGGGAATTTCTTTTTGGTCACGGTGTGCAAAGGATAGTGGCTGTGAATGCGCGGGAGGTATAAGGTTAAGGTATCATATTTGTTTTGGCATTGTTTTATTGATGTTTAATGTTTATGTGGAGTAATAAGGTGTAAAGAGGTTTTACTTTGTATGTATATTATACTTTGGTGGTTTTTACTAAGTTGGAGAAATAAGGTGTTATTTTGGATCTTTATTATTGTGTATTATTGTATAGTTGCTAACTCTAATTGGTGGCAAATTGAGAGTTAGTGTTGTGACAGATTTTGAGTTCTCCTTCTTCATCAAAGTAAAGGTATGGGCAACTTCTTCCATGTATGTTGTTGATGGTATATTTTCTGAAATTGAGTTTGGAGTGAAAAGGTTGTCTACTAGGTATCTTTGGTGTAAATCTTATTTTCTGGATATTGAAGATTGTTTATGCATTAAAATCATTGATGAGTGTTTGGGTGAATGCATAATTCTAGTTGAGGAAGAGGAAGCATTTTTGCACTAGGGTTTATGTTAGTAAGTCTTGCTACTTGCATTGAGATGATGAAACCCTTAGTTGGCTATTTTGATATTGATGATTGAGTTGCTTCCATAGAGGTTGTTTTTGATCAAGTTAGTGCTTTACTTGATACATGATATTGGGCTTACTCCATTGAGTTGATTTGAACAAGTTATTATTTGCAATTGGTGATATTGTGTTGGTGGCTGTTTTGTTCAAATATCCTTGGAGGGAAAAGGATTTCTACTTGTTTCCTTTTCTTGTGATGATTGGTTAATGCTTCAAGGTTGATGTTGAGTTGAATGGTGTTGGTGGACTAAACCTTGTTTGATGAGCATTGTTGTTGAAACCCTAATTGTTGGTAAAAAGAATATGAGTATCATTGTTATATGAGATATTGCATGGTTGGCAATTGTTGGGTTGTGTTTCATATTCTTGAGAAAAGCATACTACATCTATCTTATTCTTTTGAGATTGAGATTGAGTTGAGATTGAGATTGGGAGTTAAGTATAGAACATATTGGGTCTCTAACAATTCTCTTTATGTTTCTATGAGATTTGAGATTGAGATTGGGAGTTAAGTATAGAACATATTGAGTCTCTAACAATTCTCTTTATGCTTCTATGAGGTTTATGAATCACATTGGGTCTCTAACAATTCTCTTTGTGGGTTCATGCTAAGCAAGTTTTTCTTGGTGAGCTTGCTGAGGTTTTGGAAAAGTTCTAGGGGACTTGTGAGTAGGTTTTGGACAAGTTTCGATGGGGACTTGTGAGCAGATTTGGACAGGTCCTAGCAGAGGACTTGTGAGCTGAGTTTTTGAGAGTTCTATCAGAGAACTTGAGGACAGAGGTGCATTGGTTCTTTGAGAAGAACCTGAGGACAGATTTGGCAAGTCTTTGAGAAGGCTTGTGTGTAGAGGATTGATTTGTTCAAGAGTTGGACAGATCTGACAGACAGAGGAAGACTTGTACTAGACCGACTGATTGTGTTTGGTATAGGTAGCTGAGCTACTATGGACATGATCATAGAAGGCAAAGGTCTCTTAGGCTAAGCATTGAGGACAGGAGGTCTTCGGTGGAAAGGAGTTCCACGTGCTGGCAAGAGGTAGAGGCAGTTGATCTTCTGAGGGATCATTTCCAGAGTCCAAAAATAGGGCTAAAAACCCACCAAAAATACGGATCCTCAGACCTCATAGTCCAAAAATCAAAAAAATCAAAAACAACTTAAAAAGATAAAAAATAGGGCTAAAAACCCACCAAAAATACGTCAAAATGGTCAAAAATAATAAGGGATCAATATTGAATCAAAGGTATTTATGGATGCTTTAAAGTCTTTATTTCACTCCCAAATAAGGCCTCTATGGATGGACCACTCCACAGGAATGAAGTTTTTAGTCTTTTGCTTCCATGAATGCTCATCAAAACGATCAAAATCCTAGAAAAACAGGTATATATTACAATGGGTAAAACAAAGATTTATCCCAATTTAGTCATATATGTCAAGCGACTTATCAATTTATCATGGTTCATGCCCTCATCAACTTGTTTCTTGAGGGGGTAGTCATAATAATGATTTCATAAATCAAATCAACACTAAAACACTCAAAAGTGCAATTTACATACATTCAAAAGAATATTTGCCAAAGATAAAATTTCAAACCCATGCTAGGGAAAACAATCAACATAAGCAACAAAAAAAGGATTGACCTCCTTGAAGCCTTAGGAATTTACCCATGTAAAGGCTTACAAGAACACAAGGCACCAAGACCTAGTATACCCTAAGCCCCTAAAATTGTCACTATAGTGCGGTTGAAAAGTATACCCAAAAATAAATCCTTCAACTATGTCAAAAGCAAGGATTCCAAGAATGTATGCTCTTTCCACAAAGGAGGCATCTAAATTTGGTTAGGTTAATGAATCACATCAATCATTTAATGATTTAGTCATCTATTTTTTCTTAGTGCTTTGTTGCACATAGTGCGTCATAAAAAGGGACATCTATAGACACCAAAATCGTGCAAATAGGATAAGACTACTAATGCACCTCTTGCACCACTCTTATTGATATCATATGGCCCCATTGGGCAACCCTCTAGGGTACAATAAGGCTCCAAAACACTTTTTGGAAGGTTTACACTAGTTTTGGGAATTTTTGGGTCATATCTTTATGACTGTCCCACCCTAGGATGGTCATAGAAAGTGACCCTCCCACCCAGGGACGGTCACCCAAAACCATCCATGGGTTGGACAGTCCCTAAATATACCTTGAAAAAGTCAAAGGTCATGTGAAATGGCAATAAATTCCTACAATTTCCATACCCAATCATCCAAAATTTATTTGGAGGTTGTCATAGAAATCAAAGACTCCAAATTAGAGGTCCCAAAAGGGCAACCTCTTTTACCAATGCATGACAAGGAATTTGACAAGTGGCGGTACATGTCTTGCATGCCAAAACTTGTCCCTTTGCCTCATGTTCCCTATTTGGGCTATAAATTGAGGTTTTCTCACCAAATTCAAGAGAGAAGAGTTGAAGCATAGACCATGAAATGCTGCCCAATTCTATCCTTGCTTTTGCTTTGCATTTTTACCTAGTATTTTTCTTGAAACACTCTTCATTCAAAGGCGCTTTTAGGGGAATTCCAAAATATACCTATTCCATTACAAAATATGTCAAATTGGAGAGCAATTTGACCACATTTTTTGACACAACATTTAGGAGAGTTCCAAAGCAGATCCCATTGGAATTGGTGATAAATTCCACTCAGTTTGGTAATCATCCCACCCTGGGACGGTTAATAGTGGTAGTTGCACCTTCTAGGTATGGTCACAAAATAGTTATTAATTTTGGTGCAATTCCACCATAGATAATTTCTAAATGCTTATATTAGCCTTGAATTCAATTTTGGTCAAGTTTTGAGTAGTTTTGATAGGTCAATTAAGAGTTTGGTGATTGCAGGTTTAGTTGTCCCTACCAAGGATGGTCACTATTTATGCTCACAATTTCCTTTCAATTCATGCTCAGATATTTAAAAAACCATATTAATAATTTCATATTAGAATTTCAAGTCATTTGGGAGTGTTTTGATTTATTACAAATAAGTTTTGGTATTTCTAGATGCATGCTTTCTATGTTTTCCTAGTTATAAATCATCAAACACATATGCTTTTAATATATTTCAATCTCTTGTGTGTAGGTGTAGGTATTCTAATAGGCACATAAATATAGGCCTAATATTATCTCTCAATTGTGGGTTGTGATAATAACACTGGAACACGCCATCAAGATCATGGAGGGATTTGATCCCTTTGCAAAATTGTAAATTGAGTGTATCAAATTATGAAGCCCTCAAGGGGATGTATTGTAATATTATTGAATATCATGGATTAATAAAATACAAGGATAAACCCCCCTTTTTATCTCAAACAATCCATTTTTTGCAATATATTATACATTTACATCTTTGTGAACATTTCCCTTTGAATGCTTGTTTAAATCCGTTTTTACATTTCATAATGAACCCTCAAGGCGTGCCATTTTTTACTCTTCTTCAGGATGTTGATATGGAAAATTGATTGTTTTGAAGAGACTCATACATACTAGTGATATAAAAAAAACTCACTAAATACTACCTAATTATTCTAAGACCAAATGTGTGTGTAGTGAATTCATTTACTGAATCATGAGCATGGTAATAACTCAAGGTAATCAAGAACCAATGTGTGTGCAAGTGAGTTTATTAACTCATATTGAGTAAATTGGGTTAAACCTATTATGGATGAGACCAAAAATCTATCTTGTCCTTCTGTGAGGTCAAATATCTCTTTAAAATAGATGTGTCACCACACATGAGTATACTCCATTGCCAATCAAGCATCTATAGCTCTGGTGGAGACTAGATCCATAGTACAATTACTTTATCTTTAGGCTTTGGGTATGACTACCTAACCATCTAAATCGAAATGTAGTATTATCCTTATATATTGAGGATCTATTGTATGTTGTCATGACCCTCCCATATGGACTTTTGAGCATGGAGAAACAATGTATTAAAGTAGGATGCTTTAATACTTGGTTTTTGTGCAATAAAGTAGTTATGCAATATTATTAGACAATGGAGAATATGTTACTGCTAATAAATTACCAATGTGTAGGATCATGTGCATTCGTAAGTGGAATAATTTGATTCATCCACTAAAGATGAGGGTACTTGAGGTTGGGGGAAGTGATGATATGGCAACTCAAAGGTAACAAAGATAGATACCTTCATATAGGCATGCATTCGGTTAAGGGATAATCATCAATAGAAAGTCACCTTGAGCCCTAGAATGATGTCCTAGTAGCTATAATAAGTTCTCAAGGTTGACACGAGTGACTAAATTGGTGGAAAGATCTCCCTCTTTATTTGTGCACCTACTTAATTATCTTTCACTTCAGCACTTCACCTCAATCATGTGGAAAATAGGAATGAATGAATTGTCTTCATAACTTCTTGGATATTCTTGAATAAAAAGAATGATTTATTTTAAATAGATATTCATTTAAATAAATGGTGGATCTAAATCATAAATAGATTTTATTCTTGAAAAAAATTAATTTATTTTAAATAGACATTCATTTAGATAATGGTGGATTATCTTTAAATAAATGAGTGATTTATCCTAATGGTGGATTATATTTAAAAATGAGTGATTTATCCTAATGGTGGATTATATTAAAAAATGAATGATTTATCCTTAATTACAATGGATGTCATAAAATTAGAAAAATCTATCTTGCGCATGAGAACCTACCTCGGAATTGGGCTAGCCACCCAGGGGCAGAGCGTAGCTGGCAAGGAGGTATAGTCCCATTAATGCAAGGGATGGATCTACCAGAGTGAGGGGATGGTTAATCTACATGAGGAAGGAGGAGACTTGAATGCAAACTACACCGTGGGAAGATGGGAAGAAGAAACGTATCCCCTACCACTTGAAAAATATGTGTGGAGTAATGGTAATTAGGTGATGGGTGGAAGTCTAGGGAGAAGGAGAGATACCCAAAGAAAAAAATAAGAGTTCAGGAGAAGAAGAGTGGGGTAGAAGAAATTTGGCAGAATGGAGATCAGTAGAAGAAATTTGGTAGAAGGGAGATCAATAGAAGAAAGTTGGAAGAAGGGAGCTCGGTAGAAGAAATTTGGTAGAAGGAAGCTCAAAAGAATAAAGTTGTAGAAGATATCTCAACAGAAAAGAGTTTGATAGAAGGGATATCGATAGAATAAGGTGAAGTAGATGGTCAGCGAAGATGACCAGGTTGGTCTAGTTTCTCTTTTAGTTTTCATTGTTCCATAGTTGCTCTTTTTTATACCTTAGTTTTTCTTGTTATCCATAGCTATGAGAGCATAGCTCTCTGCTCTTGTTAAGAGCATAGTTGCTCTTGTTATACCATAGCTAGAAGAGTATAGCTCTCTACTCTTTTTAAGAGTTTAGTTGCTCTTGTTAGCTATAGCTATGAGAGCGTAGCTCTTTGCTCTTGTTAAGAGCATAGTTGCTCATGTTATGCCATAGCAAGGAGAGCATAACTCTCTTCTCTTGTTAGCCATAGCAAGGAGAGTGAAGATGCTCTTATTATGCCATAGCTAGGAGAGCGTAGCTCTCTGCTCTTGTTAAGAGCGTATTTACTCTTGTTATGCCATAGCTAGGAGAGCATAGCTCTCTACTCTTGTTAAGAGCATAGTTGCTCTTGTTTATGCCTTAGTTTCTCTTGTTAGCCATAGCTATGAGAGTGTACATATTTACTCTTGTTAAGAGTGTAGTTACTCTTGTTAATGTATCTAGGATAGCATAGCTCTCTGCTCTTGCTAGTCATAGCAAGAAGAGCGTAGCTCTCTGCTCTTGTTAGCCATAACACGAAGAGCATAGCTCTCTTCTCTTGTTAGTTGTAGCAAGGAGAGTGTAGCTATGAGATCATAGCTTTCTACTTGTTTTAGAGTAGTATTTTGTGAATGTAAATCCATAGCTATCACAAGAAGTGATGCGAGTGCCACCTTAAACCTGTTCCTTGTACTTATCTTGTGTGCCACCCGCTTAATGCTAGTTTTGGTAGTGGGCATTGCCCATGAAAGGTCATAAGGTGTTGGGTAGGAACCCCCTGTTCTGCTCCATTATCGAGTAGGAAAGTTGGCTTGTGATAGGATTTCTTTGAGTTTTAGGTTCATTAATTTAAATAGTTAGATTAATGAAATGCATAGGGTTTTATGGAAATTAAAGTAGATGGTTCTAATTATGTTTATGGTTCAATTTTGTAAAATGATGGTATGGGATTTTGCTTTATGAAATAAAAAGGGTTTATGGAAATTAAAGTAGATGGCTTTAATTATGTTTATGGTTCATTTTGTAAAATGAGGGTATGGGACCTTGCTTTATGAAATGAAAAGGGATTATGGAAATTAAAGTAGACGGTTTTAATTATATTTATGTTTCATTTTGTAAAATTAGGGTATGGGACCTTGCTTTATGAAATGAAAGGGTTTATGGAAATTAGAGTAGATGGCTTTAATTATGTTTATGGTTCATTTTATAAAATGAGGGTATGAAACCTTGCTTTATGAAATTAAAAGGGTTTATGGAAATTAAAGTAGATGACTTTAATTATGATTATGGTTCATTTTGTAAAATGAGGGTATGTGACCTTGCTTTATGAAATGAAGAAAAAGGTTTATTTGAAAATTAGAGTAGATGGATTTAATTGGATAATAAATATGATTATGGGTTGTTTGTAAAATAAGGGTATGGGACCTTAATTTATGAAATGATATGAAATATTTTGTGATAAAATTAAATCATTTTGTTTTAATTAGATAAGATGAAATAACCCGGTTCATTTGACAATTAAGGGTATGGTACTTTAATTATTAAGTGAGGGTTGGATCATTTATTGCAAATAAAGCATATGGTGGGTTGTATGGTGGAATGACTCTCAAGAGTAGATGAGATGGGTCATAGAAAAGGGTAGTTCTATGATAATAGCTATGCATTAAAAAGTTGAATTGCTTGTGTTATTTGTATAATTGCAATTTCATAATAAAAAAAGTAAATGCATTTAGAAGCATGTCTATCTGAATCCATGAGTCTCCTGATCCCCTAATATCCTCACTTAATCGATGGAAGAGTGATAGGACCAAATTCATGAGATGGACCACTTCATAAGTTTACTCTCTACCTTACTTCTTGCTTGATTATGCAATAGATTAGATTTATGGGGAGATTTCCCCAATGGAATAAATGTAAAGTAATTATTGAAAGTATGGGGTTTGCCATACATGCTTATGTATTAAATGAACATTTTTATTTATTATATTTTTATAACCTTATTTATTGCAATATTATTTATTCGTTTATCACATGTTTTTACTTTTAATTAATGCTTTATGTTTTGGTTAATCTTGCCTATTTATTACTGCATAATTTTGTTAGATTTAGTATCTAGATTTATCCTTTGTATTCTTATGAGATTTTAAAAAAATATGAAGTCTAGTTCATCAAGAATTATGATATGGATGGACTTATGTGCATGACATGAGACAGGCCTACGTATAAGAGACTTGTGTGAGGGGAATCTCATGTGGTATAGTTCTTGAGAAACTTAGGGGATACCAAACATTAAGTTAGTCTAGGGTTGGTTAGGGATTTATGAATCCTTCTCCTTAGTGTATATATATACATTTCTTTATATTTTTGTGTGTTTTCTTGTTTTTAGGATCATTAAATGTGTGATGAAAGATTTAGAGCTTTGGGGAATCATATTCTCAACCTAAGTGTGATGAGAATTGTACCTTATCCTTACTACTCTATATTTTAAATTTGGAAGCAACTATGATAGTGGTGAAAACCACTATTTTTTTGGACATAATGGGACAAGCAAAGGTTACCCTTTTCACTTTGAGGTTAAAACCAAATATGGTGTTATCCCTCTTTGACACAAGGTATTTTTAAAATGTGTGATTGTGTCTTGTTCAAGAATGTTTTGGAGTCACTTCCCAAAACTCAATATTTTCTTAGTGAAAATTATGTCTTGGTCCTAAAAGAAAACTTGACATGTATTTTGAGGTTGTTTAAAACACTAGGAGTGGATGAGTGATTGAAAACACCTAGGAAAAATAGACACGTGATTTTGCTAATGATAATTTAATTTTATAGAATGGTGTAATAAAATGGATGGTGTTTTGAAGGTGCCCCTGATTAAGACAACATAATTTTGTTGGACCAATTATTATCGAAATAAAATAAATGATCCCTAATATGAAATGTGAAATGTGTGAAAATGATGGTGCGAATGTAATGAATGAAGTGTGAGTTTTGAAATGAATTGTGTATAACTGAAATGTATGCACATGAAATGTGTAATGCAATGTATGCAATGCAATGTTATTTTTTTGTGTATAACCATGTATATATACATATATATAAATCACATTATGCATAGAATGCTCTCAAGTGTATAACATTAAGTGGTCTAGGATATTTAACTTCCTCTATATTGGCAAGACTATAAGTTCCTTTACCCAATTTTTGAGTAACAATGTATGGACCTAACCAATTAGCCGTAAATTTATCATGGAGATATGGTAAAGCATTGGTGTTTTGTTGATTCTATTTAAGAACAAGATCTCCTACTTGTAATTCATGTAGATGAACTTTAGCATTGTAAGAACACTTTAGGCTATCACAATAAACTTCTAAGTGCTCTAAAGCATTGACTTGCCTCTCATCAAGGAGTGTGAGTTGGTCAAGATGCGCTTTCCTAGCAGTGTAATCATCTAAGAATTCTTGCAATGAAATTTTCAAGGAGGGAATATCAAGCTCAAGACGTATTATTGCTTTGGCTTCATAGACCAATTAAAATGGTATTGCCCCAGTAGGTATGCAGATGCTTGTTTGATAAGCCCATAATGCCAAGGGAATTTGTGTATGCCAATCTCTATAATTTTCTTTAACAAGTTTCTTGAGAATAACAATTAAGGTCTTATTGGTAGCCTCAACTTTTCCATTTTCTTATGGGTAATAAGGAGTCGATAAGTTGTGTTGAATATTATATTTCTCGCAAAGTGCTCAAAAATCCTTGTTCTTGAAAGACTTACCATTTTCAAATATGATTTTTGAGGGAATACAAAAATAACAAATGATATGATGAAGTATAAACTCCAAAATTATAGATCCTATCATATTGATTAGAGGAATTGCCTCAACCCACTTTGTGAAGTATTCAGTTGCTATGATGATGAATGTATGTTGTCCCAAGGAAGAAGGTGGAATTTTTCCAATTAAATCTAGACCCCATTATGAAAAAGGCTAAAGGGTTTGAATAGGTTGTAATTCTTGTGATGGCACATGAGTTAAATTAGCATGCTCTTAGCATTGCTTACAATGTTTGACATATGTGAAACAATATCATACCATGGTGGACCAATAATAACCCATGCATAAAATATGCTTTGCAATGGCCATTCCACTAAAATGACCACCATAACTACCATCATGAGCTTTAGCTATGGCTCTTTGTACCTCAGTAGACTCGAGACAATGAAGGAGGATTCCATAATAACCACGTCTATACAACATGTCCCCCAAGAGAGTAAAATGAACTATATTTTGCTTATAAATGCATTTAGTAGTCTATGACATATTTGACAAGAGTGTTCCAAACTTGAGAAAGGCTATTATTTGGTTTTACAAAGGCTCATATGGTTTTGAATGGATAAAGCAAACATTATTTTCATCCTTAGATTCAACATGAACAATTGCAGATTTAGAGATCATTGTGATAATGAGTGGTTGTACCTCTCCTAAGGTATCATTTGAAATCAATTATCCAAAATATGCCATCACATCTACAAATATATTAGTTGAACGTGGAAAACTATTAATTTCATACCAATCAAATTTAGAGAGCAATTTCATTGCTACTTCATGGTAAATTTTTATGGTAGATTCTTTGCATTGGTATTCTCTTGTTACTTGTTTAACAACAAGTTAAGAATCACAAAAATTCTTGATATGCTTTATGCCCATAGATATAGCTACTTGAAGACTTAATATTAAGAATTCATACTCTACGTTGTTGTTTATGCATTGAAAGTCTAGTTTAAATGATAAGGGGATAGGCACCCCTTGGGGTGTATGAAATATGAATATAGTACCTTGACCTTTTTTGCACTTAGAACCATAAAATAATAGTGTGATATCGACATATTCCTCTGGAATGACATCTTCTTCTTGTTTTGTGATATTGAATATCGAATCAACTGGGAGCTCATTAATCAAGGATTGATCACTAGGTAGTGGAGCTTCTACAAGTTGATCGGCTATGACCTAACATTTAATGGATTTTTGGCTTATGAACTCAAGATCAAATTCAGTGAGAAGCATTATCCATTTAGTAGTACAGGTGTTATTATAAGTGTAAGATATCATATAACACTGAAGATTTTATCTAGCTATGACATATGTGGTGTGACTAAGCATGTAATGTCAAATTTTCTTAGTGGAAAAAACCATTGCTAAGAAAAAAAATTCTATGTAAGTGTATCTGGTTTCATAGCTTACCAACGTTCGACTAATGTAATAGATAACTTGCTCTTGATTGTTTTCATTATTTTGTGCAAGCATTGTCCCTAATGCAAAGTACATTGTTGAAACATAAATATGGAAGGGGACCCCCAAATGAGTAGGATATAAGAATGGTGGAGAGGTGAGGTATTTCTTAATGTCATCAAAGACTTTTTTATATTCATTTGTCCATGAAAATAGTACCCCCTTTTGTAGTAGGTGATTGAATGACCTAAAATTGTTAGAAAGTTGTGCAATGAAATGATGGATTGATTGAATCTTATTCCTTTAAATTTATTGAGGGAGGCATCTTGATGATGGCCTTGAATTTGTTTGGGTCCACCTCAATGCATCTTTTGGAGACAATTAACCCTAGTAGTTTGTAAGAGGTAACACCAAAGACACATTTATTGGGGTTCAACCTTACATTATGCTCTAAAAGTTAGTCAAAAACTTTTTTTAATACACCAATGTGTTCTTGTCGAGTTTTAGATTTTTCCAAGATATCATCCACATCATATTCGATGATATTATGCATGTAATAGTGGAAAATGTATGTCATGGCATGTTGATAAGTGGAACCTGCATTTTTAAGGCCAAAGGGCATCGCCTTGTAACAAAAATTCCCCCAAGGTGTAGTGAATGTTGTTTTTTTTTGTCATTAGAATTTATTCAAATTTGGTTGTATCTTGAAAAACCGTCCATGAGAGAAAGCATTTCATGACTAGTGTAGGTATTGATAAGAGTATCAATGTTTGGAATAGGATAATAATCCTTAGGATACGCTTTATTAAGATCTTGAAAATTAGTGCAAATGCATATCACCCCGTTAGGCTTACGAACGAGTACCATGTTTGAGAGCCACTCAGGATAATTGATAGGAACTATGAAGTTCATGTCTAAAATATTTTGAAGCTCTTCTTTGACCAAGAAGGCAACAGTAGGATGCATCCTTCTAAGTTTTTTTTGACTTGCTTAGCATCAGAGTTTAAGGTGAGATTATGGACAACCAAACTAGAGTCAAGATCAAGCATGTGTTTATAGGACCATGCAAAAATGCCCTTCTTCTTGAGAAAAGCAATTAATTGCTCTTGTTCATATGT
The DNA here is from genome assembly GCA_028583015.1 of Wollemia nobilis. Lineage (NCBI taxonomy): Eukaryota > Viridiplantae > Streptophyta > Pinopsida > Araucariales > Araucariaceae > Wollemia > Wollemia nobilis. Next base: position 3,146,990 of record JAQPPZ010003177.1, on the reverse strand, counting down.
GGATAATCTTTTTCCAACTTTGACAATTTAGGGATTATCTATGTCTGAACTAAGGTTCGCATTGATAGTATCTTTAATAGATATGTGAGAACCCTCCTCAAGTTGATGGAGCGTTGGGATTAGATGAATTTAATTTATGATGTCATCAAAATCTTCTGACTCAACCTTGTCTATATTTGCTTGGAAAACCTTAGGATTTGAAGGTGAAGGTGAAGGTGAAGGTGAAGGTGGGGGTGATGGAGGAATGTAGTTGGATGAAGCCATTAACAATTCCTCAAACAAGATAAAATCAAAAAAATATGGTGGCAAGAAAATTTGATCCGTATCAATAAGACTCATGTCTTTGTATTCATGTTGATTCAAGGGGAAAATGGATGGTTGGAAAATGTGAATGGATTGGTGGATCCTATTTGGTAGAACCAATGCTATAACTCTATTAAATCTGAACAACAACCATCAATACAAAGAAATCCAATGTACATGTAAGGAAAAATGTTTTTGTTTTTTATTTTTTATTTTTTTGAAATTTGTTTTTTATTTTTTTGTTGAAATTTGAGTTATGTACATATATTACAAGTAAAATGTATGGTTATATGGATCAATGTAATGGAGGTGGTGGTTCATCAGTTGTATTAGCTCACTCTTGGGGTAGAAGCAAGTGAATGATGGGTTAATGGATGGGAAATATTCTAAGGTAAAACTCATCTTGTTTAGTGTGTGGGAGGATGGGGTTTGACTCCTCTTTATATTCATTAGTAGCTATTGACATAAGGTCAAATTATTAATATATTGCATATTTGAAGTCATCAATGTGATGGATATCTTCTCCTAAATTCAAATTTAATCTTTGGAAGGCTTGTTCAAGAGAAGAAGTGGATAAAAGTGGATGACAACCTAAACCCAAATGATCATGCATTTCTCGATATGAAACATCGATAATTTTGTGCATTCCCTATTCATACCATCCTAGGCCATGTCCTTACCATTTAACAATGTGAAAATATTGGGATGAAAAACCTGACATATGTTGTATATTGGTAGGTGTTAGTGTTTTGGGTTCATCTGGGGTAACTAGATTGGACAATGAATCAATATCCCCATATACAAATTTAATGCTATTAGGCACTGAAACCATGCTATATACCACTCCAATAGATAAGGGTAGGTTACGTGGGATATCGTAATACTTAGCAATTTGAATATTAAGTGGTGTAATTATGATGTCTTGGACCACATATTCACCAATACCAAAATTAGTGAGGTGTACCTTGACTTGGGATGATGTGGATGGATTGGATTTAGATGGAACTGGCTCATGGTTGGCTGATGGTATCTCACAATCTATCATTTTGACTTGTGATACATTGGCTTATGGGTATGGAGATGGATTTGGTTGGGTGGGTAATGATGATTTAGAAGGAGTTATTATGGTAGGTGATGATGTTGATGATGTGGCTAATGTAGATTTAGTTTTACCACATGTGCATGTAGTTAATGGTGATGAATATACATGTGTAGAAGTGGATTTTTGATGTGAATTTGTTATGGGAAGCTCCTCTAGAATAGGGGATTTATATGAAGATATGGATGGGTTGATTGATGAAGTGTTTGATGAGGTGGTTTATGAATTGAGGAATATATGAGTGGAAGGTAACATGGACTCATAGGATTTTGAGATAAAATTGCAATACTTGAATGGTTCAACATGCATCAGTATGCAATGTACTTGTCCCTCATGTATGTATTTCAAGCATTTATGTGATATAGAAGGGACACATCTCATTTCACCATCTAAGGAGCACATTATACACCATGGACCCTTCCAAGATGTGGAACATAGTATGCAATATTTTGAACCCCACTTTAATAGGAAAAAAAATATTGCCAATAGTAGAGTAGAGAGCATCGTTAAATGCTTTCAAGGTGAAAGTGGATTTGGTAATGTGTTATGTTGGAAGCTTGAGATGTTGATGGAGGAGTAGATTTCAATTAAAACTCTTTTAAAAGGATTTCTATCAATTTGAGCCATAATATGTAATGGGGGGTCCACTGATTCTATTGATATTGGTTTGATATCAAAATGATAGAAAGTGATGGAGGGTTCCATACATATTTAGATACTCCCCACAAAATTGCTAAAGGAATTAGGATGTTGGAATTGAAGTTCAATGGATTTTAAAATATCCATTAGTGCCTCGTGATGTGGAGGATATTGTTGAATGAGCTCGTATATAGACAATTTTTTTGAAGTTATTTTAAGGCTTGTGGTTAACCAACTGCTCAAGGATGTGATTTGCCTTGGGGGTCAATTTATGGGATGAATCGAGGGATTTGTATGACTTGGAATATGGATGGGTTGAGATGGATTGGCAAAAATTTGAATGGGTGATGATGAATTTTTAGGTTGAGACACACTTGTTTGTGGAGGTATAGGCAATTGACTAGACTACAACTGTGCATTTTGTTGATTTGTACGTTGTTGTTGACCTTGGGTTACTACATGAATAGCACCCATAAAACCTTGGTACTATTGCACATGATTAACTTGATTTGGGGGAGTCTTGGTATTAGACCCTCTTTTTGTTGGTTGCACTTCCTCATGATGAGGAAGTGTGTTTTGAAAGATACCAAGATTTTGGTTTTGTTGAGCTATGGGGTTATCAAGCTTGATGGCCCTAAATTCAATGATATTTTACACTCTATCTTTAAATACATGGCAGCTATTAATATCATGTCCATTTTACCTATGATAAGGGTAAAACAAATGCTCCTAGTAATGTTTACCACATTTATTAGGATCATCTGGTTTAACCTCAAGAAAAGAAAGTTAGTTAGTGACATATAACTTATGTAATATGGAAGCATAGGATTTGGCTATGGGGTGTACTGACAAGGTTGTCGAACAGATTATTGATGTGGTCAATTTTCCATAATTATAACCATGTTTTGACTTTATTGAATTGTTGAGGGAACCACATGATATTAAGTTGTCACGGTTGTTGTTGCACATTTTATTGTTGAGCCATTACTAGATGGATCATCACCACTTGATTAACTTGGTTATATTGGTTGGCCATATTGGCTTGGTTTGATTTTTACTAGCCAAAATAATTATCTTTATATTGGCTCTTACTTTGCCATTCTTTCTTTTTAGATTTAAGCACACATTCTTGGATTTTTATTTCCTCAATTATGTTGTCCTGGGAAAGAGCTTCCTCAAATGATCAATATTGTTGCAATTGCAACAACCAAGAGATGAGTTTTAGGAAAATCTTAGTGAATAGTTTAGTAATCTCTTCCAATGGTAGGGCAAATGGCAATTTTGTGATAACAACACTCCAATGGTTGTCAAATTCATAAACAGACTCATCATCATATTATTTTATACCATATATATAGGATAATGAGACTTTCTTTCTAACATTGAAGAAAAATATTTCAAGAAATTGGTCAATAAATTACTCAAAAGTATAAATACTATGATGAGGCGAGTGATTATACCATTCTACAGCATCTCCCCCAATGTCTGAGGAAATGTTCTAAGTATAAGAGCATCATTGTTTTGGATTCAAAAGCATGAATATATGAATGTGCTCACATATTCTTTAGGGTCCTCAGTCCATTAAAATTTATCAAACTTTGGTACTTGAAGTATTTTGGATATGGTAGTGATAGTACCAAATTATGGATTGGTTGATTGATCAATTGATGTAAAGTGGGCTTCTGGTTCATCAAATCAGGAGTATGTTGCATCAGACTATCAATCTGTTGTTGCATAGTTTAGATTCTAGGGTCTTCACTTGGAATGCGAAAACCCTAAATCACTTGATGATTTTGTGAATTTGGGGTGGAAATATGTTTAGGCATAATGATATTATGATGAGGTGAAGTGGATTGAAACTGATGATAATGAGGTTGGTGAAGATATTATGGTGAATATTGAAATGGATATGATGTATGAGGGCTATGATTATAATTATTATTGATGGGAATGGAATGGATATGGGTTTATGGTGGTGTGGGAAGGAAACCACAAAATATTATGGTACCCATGATGGACTCTGGGTGATAAAGGTGGGTTGAGTGAAAACAGGTTGAGGCTTAGGATTGACCACTTGAACTTGTTATTGAGTGTTTCGTTACTTCTTAAGCAATTTGTTAAGGTGTTACCATGCTTCATGTATTTCTATATCTGAAGTGGAAGGTATGGATGTATATGGAACTGATGATGTGGGTGGATGACAAGTTGCAACAATAATTACAATTATATTGGTGACATTGGATGAGGTGGGTGTTAGTATCTATGAACCAACATTGACATGTGTTTCATACAAATGATTGACATAGGTGGATGTGTAGGATGATGGGATGGATGTGCTTGGAGCATATGATGATTGAGATACATAACAATGTTGGGAAGGTGTAGTTGATGCCTCAAAAAGAGGATTGTTATACACCAGGGTAAGGCTTGAAGGTTGGGAGGAGATAAGTTTATGTTGGAAAGAAGGATCATGCCTAGGTGAGTTATGAAATGACTCTAAGACATAGTTAGCATATCTCTGGAGAGCTTCTACTTGGGCCATGTCTATATGGGTGATGCGGTGATCAAAGGTAGGTGAAGATGACTCAATTTGTGGAATGGCCACGTGGAATGACTGTGTGGATGATATAGTGTGTGAGGAACCTATAGACAAATCTGAATGACTTGCTTGTATCACACTAGTGGTATTTACCACAAAAGTGGTGGGGAGGGATGATGAATTATCCATGGATGCAATGTGTTGTGAGATGGAAATTTGATTCAATGCTTCATTTTTTTTTATTTCTATTTAAGACCATAAGCTAAATGAATAAAACAATACAGTGATGTAAATAAAAAATTTATAGAAATCAAGTAAAAAAACCTAATTCTAAGTTTATTCAACAAATGTGTCTTAACTTATATTCTTTTTATCTCATTTTAATGTTTTTTCTTTTTTTTGTGTGTTTTTATGTACTAATCTGAATTATGATGGGTGAAATCTATGGCTTGGATGGGAAATGAGATTCTTCCTAGTGATGAAGTCCAGGAAGTTTGCTCAGGGGTATCCTAAGGTGGATAAGTTCATAGTTTGGTGGATGGATATGAAGCCCACCATCACCAAATCTCAAGCAATGGTTGGTGATGAAATCCAACACATTACTGTTTAATGTGATACGTGTTGTGTGTGATTCCTTTTAAAAATTATAGTTTTTTATGGTGTACATACAATGTCATAAATAACTAATTTTCCTAGTCTAAATCAGAAGCCAACAATAGAGATATAAATTTCTTCAAAAGAAGTATAGTACACCGCTTAAGACTGCTCTCTAAACAGAGGAGGGTTTGTCTACTCTTCTGCCTTGAATCACCAAATGTGGGAGTAATTTTTAAAAACTGATATTGTTCCTACTTAGACAAGCAAAAATATATATTCCTAACCCTATAATGCAAACTATTTCATGCAATTAACAATTCATATGAAAATAGAATGCAGGATTTCAAGTGCACCACACCAGAAAACAATGAAATTTTAATTGGAAATGTGAAATTTGTGATTGAATATGGATGCAAAAATTATTCTAAATGACTATGATGCAATTTTAATTTTCTTTTTTTAACAAAAAATTAATGATGTTATTTTTAGCATTATATATGAAAAAAATATAAAAATACACAAAATAGAGAGGTTAGGGTTTTGAATCAGACTTATAGATAAGCCTACATATTTTTCCTCTTCTCTATGAAATGCCCCTAGGAACTTCTAAAATACACTAGGGTGTCTTCTAAACTCTAGAGGGTGCCCCTCAAGTGTCGCAAGGCATCTACGTAACTTTTACAATTCTTCAAAAACACTGATTCTACAAAATTTCTGCAATCCGTTTTTTTGAAAAACCTACAAAATGAAAATACAAAACCACAAGTCAATGAAAATATAATTTAAAATTTAGAATCCTTTGTGGATCCCACTGTTATCACCATTTGTGAATTCAAAATCAAGAAACACCAAATATAGAATATTGAAATAAACAAGCAATATAAATACACAAATGATTGCACAAGGAATAGATTCTTTTTATTAATGTCGGTGGATCTCCAATATTACAATCAAGAATACCCCAAATGTGGGGTTTACAAATATTTTTATTTGATACAATTATTACAATACACTAGGGTTCTCCGAAACCCTAGTTAACAAATTATTGTGGTGTCTTCATGCCTGATATGATCCCAACAAATTGTAGATGGGCTTTTGATATCCTTTACAAGGCCACTCGAGCTTCAAAAACCTTCAATAAATATTGCTCTCATACCTGTACACAACAAAAAATGATAAGATTTAGTAACACCTATGAGGGCTCCACTATGTGAGACCCTTAGAAATGAGATCACTAACCCTAATATTGCATAAAATCTATAAACAAATGATAAGAACATAAAATGATGTGCACACAAAGATTTACCTTGTCTTTGTTGACTTGAAATTTTTGTATTCATTATCATTGCAAAGGATGATTACATATATGTGTCCTAGTGGCACTTGAGGACCCTAGGGATGCAAAAATTGGATTGGAAATACTCATGGGTGCATGGTGTTGTCCTGGGTGCTCGAGAAGCTCTAGGAGGAATTTGACGGCTGAAGGGAAGGTCACAAAACTAGATATAGTTCATGATATGGATGATGGTGAATGCAGTGGATGTGAGAGGAAGCAATGGAGGATGGGAGTGGTAAGTATGCTTGGATGCTTGAGGACTTAGGGCACAAGGGCTCAAGGAACTCAAGACCTCAAAAAAATGGTAGGGACTCCAAAAACTCAAGAAACTTAGGAGACTTTAGGACTCCAAAAACTCAATGAATTCAGTAGACTCAGGGGTTGAGTCATCAAAATAGCTCCTATTTATAATATTCCCTTGGTCACAGTAAGGTTTCAATGACACAAAATGTGTGTCTAAGATTATAACATAACAAAGGGTGGAGATTAAATCTAGGCAAATGGCATGGATTAAGGTGGATGAATGACTAGGATTAAATCATGATGGATGGTTGGTATTAATTCATATATATATATATATATATATATATATTTAATAAATATATAAATAAAAATATATAAAATACTATTATTTAAATATATTAAACAAATATATATAAATATATAAATAATGGAAATATGTAGTAGGAAACTATGGATAGATGACAAGTGTCTAGATTTTGGTGTCTACACTTACAAATAAACAATCCTCATATCTAAAGTCTATAGGACATTCAAAATATTAAACTAACTTGTTTCAAACTCTATAAATTTACATTCATTACCGGTCTCTTTACATTCATATCTTTGAAGAGTCTCCAAAAAATGGAACCCTTAGAAGACAAGTCCATAGATCTCTAGAAAATGGAACCCTTATCATACAAATCCATAGATATTCAAAAAATGGAACCCTAAGTAGAAAAATACATAAATATCTAGAAAATGGAACCCTTAGCAAGAAAATCCCACAAAAAAATCAAATTGGAAAATTTTTCACTTTGAACCTCACAACACTTCCAAAAAGTCACAAATCCACACATCTCCAAAAATGAGACCCACATTAGACATGTCCATAGATATGCAAAAAATGGATTACTTAGTATACAAGTCCATATATTACCAAAATATGGAACCCTCAACAGATAAATCCATAGATCTCCAAAAAAAATAACCTTAGCAAACAAATCCATAGATCTCCAAAAAATGGATTCCTTAGTAGTTAAATTCATAAATCTTCAAAAAGTAGAATCCTCGGCAAACAAGTCCCTCAAAAACTCAAACCAATATATTTCTCAATTTCTTACAGTTAAAACTTGAGAAATCCCATAGATCTCCAAAAAAGGGACCCCTTAGCATACAATTCCTTAAATATCCAAAAATTAAATTATTGTGGATATTCTAAAAATTGAAACTTTTACCCATGGACTTGACTTTCTAAATTTTCTCCTCCCTTTACCACTAAATAGAGTAAATCTATATGGATCCCATATAGCTATATTCATATTTTATCTTCCTCTATAAGAGATCCCCAATTGGCTAGCCAATCGACCATTCTATTTCCTTTTTTATACACATGTACCACCTGAAATTCTTCTAGTGAATTAAGAGATCTTAGTGTATTTATTACTATGCCTACTACTCTCTAGATTTCCACCAACCTTTTATTGAGATAATTAACAATATTTAGTGAGTCTCCCTCTATTAATCTCTTATCCTCCAACTAAACCACCATATTTATCTTTACTCTACTAAGACTACTCTAGCTTCAACCTAATGACTAGTCATAACGCTTAAGTACTCACTCATCATTTCGATCACCATTCCCTAGATATCCCTTAGCACTAATCCTCCTCTATCCTTCCCTATATTTCCTTTAGAAGCACCATAATAAATTTATTTTTAGCCATCCTTGTTTGCGTGGTTATCACTTGGACATGCTCCTCAAGCCTCCTTGAGGATTGTCATTCACCTCAACTAGACTTAGGTTCTGATGTTCACTTAATTTAGCCTCCTCCAATGAATCTAGACTCTCATGCACTTTTAATGCTTTAACATTCTCCACTATGGCTACCACCTAAGACACCATCCAAGTATGTGCAAAAGGATCATCCAAGAGATCCAATTATTGGGAATCCAGATGAAAGACAAACAAGGAGGAAGATATTAGGAACAGGTGAACATGCAAATATTTCTTTGCTATCTAAAATTGAGCCCAAGGATTTAAATGAGGTAAGAGAAAATAAATTGTGGGTCAAGGTAATGGATGAAGAGTTGGATAAAATAGAAAAAAGTGAGACTTGGAAACTTGTCCCATGACCAAAATACAAGAATATAATTGGCACTAAATGGGTTTATAGAAATAAGTTAAATGAATATGGTCAAGTAGATAGAAACAAAGCAAGACTGGTATGAAAAGGCTATGCACATGTTGAAGGGATTGATTTTGATGAAAATTTTTCTCCTATTGCATGAATTGAAGCCATAAGAATATTTTTAGCATTCTCAAGTTTTAGAAACTTCAAAGTATATCAAATGGATGTAAAATCAGTTTTTCTCAATGGTTTCCTAGAAGAAGAGTTCTACATTGTGCAAGTTGAGGGGTTCAGCCTGAATGATAAGCTAGACTATGTATGCAAAGTAAATAAGGCTCTTTATGGACTAAAGCAAGCCCCTAGATCTTGGTATTCAAGGTTGGATAAGTATTTTCAAGAATAGGATTTCAGAAAAATAATAGTTGATAATAATTTATACATCGAAAATGAGGGAAATGACTTGTTGATTGTGGTGGTCTATGTGGATGATATCATTTTTGGAGACAGTAATTATAATATGTGTCAGAATTTTGCAAAGTGTTTGAAAAATGAATTTGAAACGTAAATGCTTGGTGAGTTGTCCTTCTTCCTTGGATTACATGTTTCACAATTAGAAAAAGGTATATTTCTCTCACAAACCAAGTATATAAAAGAAATGTTAAAAAATTCAAACAGGATGATTGCAAACTAGTGAGTACCCCCATGGTTATAGAATGAAAGTTGAGTAAATATGATGAATCTCCTTAGGCAAATTAGACATTGTATAGATCCATAATTGAAAGTTTACTATATGTCACAGCTACAAGACTAGATATAATGCAGGTAGTGGGACTATTGGCAAGATTTAAAGCAACACCAAAGGAAACACATGTACAGGCAGTAAAGAGAATCCTTGGGTATTTAAAAGGAACTATGGAAGTTGGAATTTGGTATCCCAAAAGTAACAATTTCACTCTCAGCATATACAAATGAAAATTGGGCATGCAGTATTGATGATAGGAATAGCACAAGTGGAGGAGCATTCTTTCTTGGATATTTTTTAGTCTCTTGGCTAAGAAAGAAACAAGCATCGGTATCCTTATCCATGGTAGAGGCAGAGTACATTGCAACAATTGCTTATTGTACACAAGTGTTATGGATGAAGCAAAATTTAAAAGATTTTAAAATAGAGCATGATCATCCCATATCCATACTATGTGATAATACAAGTACCATAAACATTTCAAATAATCTAGTGATGCATTCAAGGAACAAGCACATTCCAATCAAATATCATTTTTTGAGAGAGCAAGTGATAGATCAACAAGTCAAATTGGAATTTGTTACTACAAAGAAATAGATTGTGGACATATTTACTAAGCCACTTCCAAAGGAAAATTTTGAGCATCTTAGAGGAAATTTGGGAGTATTCTTACTCCCATACCAAAATTGATCACATCAAGGAGAGGATGTGGTGATGGGGCTAAGATAAGAGTCTTATTTTTAGCCCCAAAGGATAGAGTAGAAGGAAATGACAGGCAGATGATTTCTAAAGGAGATTCCAAAAGTCAAAAGGGGAAGTAGCAAGTTTGAAGTCTCATTTGGATGACTAGCCCAGATAGTAGAGAGGCCCTACGCTAGATCATTGGTAGAGAGAAGGTCTCAAGTTCAAAGTATGGTAGGGACAATTTTTGCTAAAGAAGATATCACGTCAAGTGGTAATTGAAATAGGAGTGCGTGCATTTTTGTTGTTGTGTAGGAAGCTAGCCCACGTGGTGTCCTAGATTTGTGCTAGGGCATAGGCTAGCTAGATGTGGCAGGTTCAAATTGTGACGACAACATTAGAAAAGGCACAAAGTTTTTGAATTAAAATTATTTTTAACGTGTAAGTTATGTGCTTTAATTCTTGATATTAGGGGAGACATAAGATTTGATTTTTGCATAAATGATTGGGGTCAACATACAAAATTATAAATTAGATTTCTATGTGCATTATTAGACAGTGAATGCATTGAAAATTATTATTCTTTCTAGGAGGTATAAGGTGTATGAAGTTCATTAAAAAGTTGTATTTTGTGCCTTGGGTCATTAAGTGTGTTGGTAGAAAGTAGGGATGTATAAGGTGTATATGGATGATTTAAATGTTGTAATTTTTACTTTGAGTTATTGAGTGCTATAAGAAAATTTGTGGTGTGGTGAAAATTATTTCTTGCAAAAGTAGGAGTTATAAGGTGTTATTGTGGTTTGATTTTTGGTTGTAATTTTTGTATGGTGAAAAGAAGTTTGAGGGGTTTTGATAATTGTTAATGCCCTATATTTTGAGAACAACAGAAGAGTCATTGAGCATCATTTGTCAGATTTCATTGTGCACATATTTTTGAGAAGAAATTTAATGTTGATGGTTTAAAAGAGAAATCTACTAACCATTTTTGAAGTGGCACTTTGAAAAGGAAATTCTTTTGAGATAGGTTTTTGAGGGCACATCTTCATAAAAACAAGTTAAGAGGTATGGTGTCGTTATTCCTTCTTAAAGGTGTTTGGTTGAGTAAATATTTTTGAATCATAAGGTGGAGAAATATGAATTATTTATGTGCATTGTTGGAAATATTTGAGCTAGGGTTTGTGAAATAATTTGTGCTTCATTGTTGAATGAGAATGGAAACACATGTGCCAAGTTTTGTGAAAAAGTTGTGCTTCATTGTTTGAATGAATTTGTGAAGCTTTTGGGCATTGGTTTGAGTGACATTGAATGTGGATGAGCAAGTGTTAAGAAACCAGTTTTGTGAAGTAAATTTATGCACTAGATTTGATTGATATTAAGATAAATTTGCAAAGGTTATAGGGCAATTTTATGAAGCAAGTTTTGTGCATAATCCTTGAGTGATATTTGGAAAGAACATATTGTGAAATTATATTGCATATCATTTTCTATGTGTTCTTAAATAAGAAATCTAGGTAGAATATGTCTAAAGTATTTTTATCAAAGCAAGTTTTATGAGCAGTGTTGAGCATGTGTTATAAGCAATTTTGAGCATGTGTTATGAGCAGTTTTGAGCATGTGTTAGAGCAGAATTGAGCAGAGACAGTTCTAATCAGGATGTGTGAGTAGGCTTGAGGTAGACTTGTGCAGGATTTGTGAGCAGGTTTGAGGTAGACTTGTGAGTAGGTGTGATATAGATCAGTACAAAAAATTGAGTAGATTTGATCAGATTTGTGACCATATTTGATTAAATTTGATCAGAGTTACGAGTAGACTTTGGAGCTAACCAATGTAAATGGGATAGATATATCCTATAAATAGAGGTCCATAAACTAGTGAACTGGGGATAGAGGTCTCCTATGGACAGAGATCCACAAACTAGAGTAGTGGGAACATAGGTCTCCTATGGACAAAGATCCACAAACTTGAGCATAGGGGATTGGAGTATCCTTTAGGTGGGTACCCATAAATATTGTAATAGGAATTGTTTCCCAAGATATTTATTAATAAAACTTATAAGAAATATTTTCTTAGTGGACATAGCCCACATTAGGTGAACCATGTTAAAACTATGTCTCTCATGTGTGTGATGATTTGTGCATTATTTACTGCCTTGATATTATTGTTGTTATTATTGGAAAAGTGAAACACTTGATATTATACCTTTATTAAATATCAAAGGCCTACAATCTGATCCATTGGATCATAACTAACTGAGATAATATTAGCCACACAGATTATCCTAGTAACAACTTAGGATATAATTTATTATTCAAACACCCCCCCTTAAGTGGTACTAGGATATACTAGAACCCCCCTTAAGTAATACTAGGAGGTAGTGAATAAACAAAATGAAACAAGTGGCATATCCACAATTGAGTCCTGACAACAAGGCTCGATAAGGTACTCATCTACAATATATGCATAAGAAAACCCTACTAGAGAGATGAAGAAAAAACCACAATGGAGAAAACCACCTGCCATAATAGAATAAGAAGAAGAAGGAATATGTGCATGGTGTATGGAGAGGAAGGAATATGTCCTCTTAAACCCCCATTAGGACAACTTCCATAAAAAATCTTGCAAAGGATCCATCAAATATCTCAAAAAATTAGAGACTCATCATCGAATTGAATGAAATAATACTACCAGACTGGTGCTTGTGACATAGATAAAGGCTATGAACCATGAAAAATGTCACTAAAAAACCGCCTTGAAACCAAAGTGTCTCACAAAAAGAAGATTGTGAAGATAGTGTGGAAAGAACCACAAGAATCGCAAGGGATGTCCAAATTGACTCCACAAGCATAAGTAGTGGTTTCCACCTATACAAACACAATGGGCTGATAACAAGGTCCAAACTATGTGGAAAAACAACTTACTTTAAGGGAAGCTCAAAAACAATTAAAAAGAGCACCAAAAATTCCTTATGGTGACCTCTTCATCCTATCAGAATGCATGGGTAACCATCCATTGCAATCACTAGGTAATATAGAAGATATGACTAGATACTAGGATCACATAAACAAATTTTTGGGAGTGTCGGGTTCAACCGAGAATGCACTCCATGATACAATATTTTGATCCAAAAAAATATATGGAAAAATAGTTTCAAATTTGAAAATTGACTCTACCAACTAGTGTGGCTCATAAAAACCTTTTCGACGATTATAAATACCCCTATATAGGGTGTCAAATTGATCTTCATCTACAGGAAAAACAACAAGCTTCTTCTTTTCTTCACAAAGGAATAATCCAGAATCTTCAAAAATACATAATGGTTTTTAAAATTTATCAGTTTTTTATATCCCTCCTAGGATAAATTATATGCAACAAGTGGCCTTCCACTTTAAGATTTTTGTTTTTAATGCCAAAATATCCATACAAATTTAGATGAGCTCCTCCACTCAAAGTTTTGAAATCTAAATATGGGCAATAATAAACAAAAAATTTAAAAAGTTTCCCTCATCTCTGATCCATTTTTGCACATATAACCAAATGACAGATAGGAAAGTGTTTTCAGGCCCCTTACGATCAATTGCCCCAATAAGAGCATCTGCAGGGCTGACCTAACCAAATAAGTAATTGACACTCCTGCAGTGCCCACATGCTAGAGGTGCATAGGTTTAAAACCTCCACCATAGCCGAAAATGCAAAAGTACAATTCTAAAAATAGAGGACTTAATTTGAAATGCCCAATCGACACTCTAATAATATAAACCAAAAGTCCATATTCAAAAATTAGAAAAAAAATACCCTCGATCGTCGTTGAAGACCCGCCAAGCCACTCTATTGCGTCACTCTTTAATTTTCCATTTCAAATACAAGACAAAATATTTTTGTGCTCCACGTGATTGATGATGGCCCTTTGGGGCAAATCCCTAAGACACCACCCACATGTTAGACACCAAAGGATGAATATATCTATGGTAAAATTTAAGGACTTGTCACGTGGAAAACAAATGGCACCCATTGTACTATCAGATAATCAAGGCACACTACGAGGCTACGTTAGAAAATATTCCCTCTATCTGGTATAAATCTTTGAGGGACTCCTCACATGGGAAAAACAATAATGGCAAAAAACAATTTCTTGTTCGATGCGACATGACCTCTAGTGGTTGCACGTGCTCCGCCCATCAATAATGATCTTTGTCGCAAACAACAACATTGATAGAAAAACATTTCCAGTTCAATATGATATGACCTCCAATGGTTGCACATGCTCAAAACTTAGTGGAGTCATAGTTATAACAACGAATCACATCGTATATCATCCGTAGCATCCTTTTGTTGTGCCATAACTACATATCCTCCGCTATATTCTAGATCTGAGATCTTCCCATATGAATACATGCCAATTAAATTCATTTTCAAAGGCAATGATACCATACATGAACACTACATTGAAGAAAACATAAATGGCATGAATCCAATTTTGTTCACGTGGATGGGATCACCACAAGTGGCATCAATTCACGAAGTGGGCTTTGCAACTCCTGTTACTGCTCAACTTCGTCTTGCATGCCACCGGTGCCACGACCCTTTACTTCCAAGGATTTACATGAGGGAGGATGCATCCAAAAAAATTGAATGAGAAGCAAACTTGAAAACATGCCATTACATGCCAAAAAATACTGGAGGACCATGTTTAGTGTAGCGCATTGATTTGCATAGGTTTCAAATCCGAACATGAATGGCATAATATCCATGTCATGCATGGTAATTATCCATGTTGGTCGATATTTGGATAGCAAAACACTCCAAACTAGTAACTTCATCGTAGTCAGGATCTATTGTAGGCAGAAATAAAAGTGGCCAGGGCAAAAAATAATTTGACTATTTGTATCATCATCATTTTTTTCTTTGACCTTCAGGGAATAAGAATAGCAATGGGCTAGCACAGGGTCCATTATCATACAATGTTTGAAAAAAATAATATTGTGCCAAGTCAAATGTGCATAATTCTAGCATTTCTAACATCGTAGCTGGATTATTGATGTCTCAAAAAAAATATTTCTCACCATCAAAAAATATCGTTTGCATAGAGAGACATCAAGGAGATGAGCGACTGCGCCAATCCCACCATATTCTATGCACTGAACTTCAATATGACAAAAAATATGGTCATAAACACACTATTTCTTGCATGGCATGATGTTGACGATGATGTTGATAGTCCACCACATACCAGGCTTAGGGGTTCCACAACATAATTGAGATGACGCCTTTGAATAGCCACCTTTATATGGCAAAGCCGACATATCATAGATGTCAAAATGTCAGTGATCCATAGGTAATGGTCCTGCTTCACTATCATCGAAATACCACACAAGCCAGAGGTACACCACCACCAACAGTCTTATTCCCATGCATAGAAGGAGGAGTGTCACCAGTGTCGCTTCCTTAGTCCTGGCAACAACAGCCATAGGAATGGTAATTGTTGACAATTTTGTCACATTGCACAATGGGGTAGAAAATTCAAAATTTTGTACAGTGTTTCTTTTGTAAAGTATTTCTTTGTTGATTTTGAGAATATTTGTAAGTTGCAGCAATTTTGGCTTTCCCTGCCATCCCCCTTGTACATAAAATAAAAATGAAAGAGCTTCGCTACTAAGTGGACTAAGGAAAAAAGCTTCGTTGTCGAACAAGCTAAGGAAGATAGCTTCGCCCAAAGGAAGAAATGAAGGATGAAAACTACTTCGGGCCCGAAGTCCTTCAAACAGCTACTTCGGGCGAGAATTTTGCGAAGCGGTGTTGCCGAAGAAAAAATACAAAGAAGGCGTAAAAGAAGAGCTTCGCACCCGAAGCATTTCCAGTAGCCACTTCGGGCGAAAGTTTTGCGAAGCGGTATTTCAAGAGGACAGCTTCGCCGAAGAAGGAAAGTCTGCTTCGCACCCGAAGCATTCCCAGCAGCTACTTCGGGCGAGAATTTTGTGAAGCAGTGTTGCCGAAGAAAAAATATAAGGGAAGAAGAATAAAACTACTTCGGGCCCGAAGCACTTCAAAAGGCTACTTCGGGCAAGAAACTTGCGAAGCGGGATTTGAAGGAGCGCAACGTTGAAAATACTTCACCAAAAAACCATCGAAGCACCCACTTCGGGACTTTTCGCCAGCGAACCATTTCTACTTCGCCGAAAGTCGTTGCGAAGCATCTGCTTTGGCAAACCTCCATGCGAAGTAATTTCACCCGAAGTGGAAGCAGTCAAAGCATTTTTGAAGGCAAGGATGCGCTTCGGCCAAAATCCTCCCGAACCACAATTTTGAAAGAAGATCACGGCGAAGCATTTTGATGATACATCAGCGAAGCAGTTTTGGCACATCTTCCAGTGAAGCAGTAATGAAGGGCCTCACCTTGAGGAGGAAATATGCTTCGGCACTCACCATCCCCGAAGCAGTTTTGCGAAGCTCCACCATGCGAAGTACAAATCAAGAAGGAGGATCTGCTTCGGCTCAAATCCATTGCGAAGCGAAGTTGCGAACGAAGATCTAGCGAAGCGCTTCAAGGGCACGCACTCCAAGCTGGGTATTTTCTCGAGGTGATCAAGTGCCTCATAAATGCATTTTTACGTGCCCGATAAGCCCGTTGCTCATTTTTAGCAATTGGAAATGAAGTATCAGTCCCTGAAGAAGAGCCCGATGAGCATGGCGGCCACTCGAGCACTGTACCCAGAAGCCAAGGATGCTCAGACGGCTCATTAATGCATGTTTCCATGGCTGACCCAGTCATAGTTTCTAGTTTTGGTAACAGATTTGAGAGCTCAGTCACGAGGGCTGCGAAGAGCCGACTTCTCAGATTTCGAGGGTGTACTCCTCCATTTTGTGCATTAATGGCTCAGAGGGTCGGGTCCTCTATAAAAACCCAGGCATTGTAATGTAAAAAGGGGGGAACTTTCTGCTAGAAAGCTGTTGTAACTTAGATTCCTACGATTAATACTAAAGAGCTTTGGACTCTATTTCTCTCTTTTATGCTGCCTTCTACGATTATTTCTTTTATCTTTTCTTCATTTGCATACTGTAATTCTGAACTCTGGATTTAGGTGTGTGATTGGAGTGGAACCCTGAGATTTTCTCGAAGGATACATAGGAGAGGAAAATGTTGTGTTGGCTTTCTTTTATGCTTCCTGTGGATAGTGTTTCTATTATATTCACTTTTCTTAATCGTCGTTACTCTGAACTCTGAATTTCGGTGAAAGGGAAAGGAGAATCCTGGAACTCGTCCAAGGGATACATAGGTGGGCTAATACTGTGTTCATTTCATTTATTCTTGGTGTTCTTTGCTGCTATTTCAAGTTATTGGCTAGTAATCGTGCTTCTGGTTCTTTCCCACCATTAAACTACTAAAATTTCTTCCCTTACTCTTTTATTTCTTTCCTGCACCCTCACTCTATTTATCTCTTTCCTGCACCCTTATCTTAAACATCAAAGTAGTTTAGTATAGGAGCCGGCCTTTCTCCGAAGATTGGCACGAGGGGCATCTCTTCCCTTCGGCCTTTCAATGTTGGTCCAGGTCTAGGGCGCATACACTTACCCAAATCCTTTCCTGGGCAGATTTGATGACCAACAGTTTTCGGCACGCCGGTGGGACCCGGTCAGTCTCACCTTGTGAGTAGTAGTGAGAACCGATGCTCTCATTACCGAAAGACTCTTAGCATCTGGCGACTCTGTTTACCCAAGAATATTTAAGTCATAAAGACCGGTACCGAAGTCTGTGCCTTCATGCAAACAAGATGGAGAGTTAGGAATAGAGGAGAGGAAACTGAGTTCTTTGAGCTTGATATTGATGCCTTTGGGGAACGCTCTAGGTTGGTCACCCCTGAGTCGTTGTTACATGGAACATCCTCGCAAGAGGCCGTTGTTGATGAACAAGGCCTAACTTCTGATAGCACAGTGGCTAGCTTTCCTCCTAATCCTCCCAACTCACCGAAGCATCCCAGTGCCTCCATTCCTATTGGTCGTCCTATTAGCAATCAAGGAGGAGCTTCGAGAATTCCTGTTTCTCAAAATCCAAGAGTAAATATGGCACAACAACAACAACAACAACAACAAATGCAGCAGCAACCACCACCCAGATTATTCCCAGCATGGAATTCTTTGGGACCGCTAAATCTAGCGGGACAAGGGCAAGTGCCGCCTGCTGCTATAAAGAAGATCCCAACGTTCGATGGAACTGGGAAGACTGCTCTGGAGCACATCCAGGACATAGTTTCTCTGGCGGCGATCCATGACATCACAGAGGAGCGAGTTATGGTAAAGCTTCTGGTTCTGTCTCTTAGAGGGAAACTCCTCTACTGGTATAGATCTTTACCACCCGATACCATTACGGGATGGGACCAGTTAGCCGGATAGTTGATGCGAAGCTTCAATGAGTCCGTCGATCCGACCTCTCTCCTGCATCAGTTCACGATGATCCAGAGACATCCACAAGAAGAGATCACAGACTTCAATGTTAGGTTCGCTCGAACCTGGCAAAGAATACCAGTTGGACTTCGGCCATCTGATGAAGCTACAACATACTATTTCCTTCGGGCTTTCAACCCCGATATCAGTGTGATGGTAAGGTATTCGAACATCAATACCTTCCCAAAATTATATGAATTAGCCCAGAAAGCGGAAATGGATCTAATAGCTATGGGTAAGCTTCCCCAAAGGATGTCGATGCCCATACTTCCCGATTTCCATCAATCCCAGTATGCGAGCACAACCGCTTCACAGATCTCCACAACCCCTGCATACCCGATCTCATCTTGGAACCCGAATCCCATTGTATCCCAAATCACCGCTCCACAAATTCATTTTCCCACTTTTTTGACTCCGTAGCCCACGGTCACTTCGACATTCCCTATACTGCCAGCACCACCTCAACACCCCGCCCTACCTCCAATACCCATGATGGCTCCATTGCCACCTATTCCTAAGACTGATGATATGCAAGCCAAAATATTGCAAGAAGTTCAGTCCCTGAACTCCATAGTGCAGACCCTGTCTAATGACATGACCATTATGAAGAAGAAGCAAGCGCAACAAGAGTTTCTACCAAGAAGGTCTTATCCTACACCTGCGCTTACTAAAGATCAAGCGGTCCAGCAAGGAAGAGCTTCGGCTAGAAACGCTGCAATAGACGAAACCCCGAGCACTTTCGATTATATACATTGGTGCTCCACGTGTAATGACCCTCACGAAGAGAATACCTGTATGTTGCACCAACACTATGTACAAATGCTGGCGAGCAGTAGTCATGGCGGTCAAGTCAACGTCATCATGCAATTGAATCAAAACCTGGTAATTGGTGAAGAAGAGCCAGTTGCAGTCCTTACCAGAGGAGGCAAAAGGTCGATAGAAGTAGATGCTACTCAAATGGCTCCCTTAAAGGTGCATGCTCATCATGAGAAAGGACAACAACCTCCTCGGCCCCGAACGAAGCTCGACAGCCTACACCAGTCAAAGAGAAGGCCCAACAGGCCCCTGCAAATCCACCATAGGTGGAAACTAAGGAACAGGCTAGAGAGAAGCTCAAACTTCCTTCGCTGACCAAACGGTAAAGGGTCGAAGCTACGGAATAGTATCACACCAGATATGAGCCGAGGAAGGAACCTGAGGTGCCCAATTCCCTAGCGTACAACATTGTAGATGAGCTAAAGAAGATTCCAGCCAAAATCAGTCTGTATGATGCACTGCAACTACCCGGACAAGTGGACTTGTTGCAAGAATCATTGAAGATAACCAAAGCAAGAAAAGCAGCACCGCTTGCCCTAGTGTAGACCCTATCCACATCCATTATAGGGAAGAATCGACCACCTCTGTTCTACCTATCTCTACAGATGGAAGGGTATATTGTACACAACTGTATGATCGACTCTAGGGCCGCAACAACAGTCATGCCCAAGGCAGTGTGCGAAGAGATAGGGATGGAATATACGTGAAGCAGTCATGGCGTACTCTAGTTAGATGGTACTCCTATGAAGACTGTAGGAGTGATTAAAGATATTCCTATCCGACTACACAAGATGCCTCAGATCACAGTTATACAAGAGGTGGTGGTCGTCGACCTTGAGCCATATTTCAGTATGTGCTTGTCGAGAGAGTTTACGACGAAACTGGGAGGATATCTATCTATGGATTACTCGCACTTGGAGATTCCATTCAAAGGGAAGAAGATAAAAATTTACAACGAGAAGCCTTCCACCTTCCTCGTAGAGAAGATGTCCGAAGGAGAAAGCAACGATCCTGTGAATGCAATAGTGGAAGAGATAGAGCAGGTGGACCTAGTCGAGGAGTCCCTCGCACAGTTAAGTTGTGAAGATGAGTTTTCATTGGCAGACTTTAATGCCATGATAGAAACCGAGATGGGATGTTATGCCATCGCCAAGCCTGAGAAACACATCAAGATAGAAGATAAGGTCTCCTCCCAAGGCGAATTATGGAAATTATTCTTCGATGGCGCCCGATGCAAAAATGGCATCTAGGGTGGGCATTCTTTTAGTATCACCTTCTGGAGAGCAGAAGGAATATTGTTACCGGTTGGTATGGAGCTGCACCAACAACATAGCAGAATATGAAGCATTATGCCTAGGACTCAAGAAAGCAAAAAAGTTAGGCATAAAGCATCTCCAAATCTTTGGAGATTCTGAATTGGTATGCAATCAAGTCACAAACAAGTGCACTTCAAAGAAGCACTATCTCAAGTCATACCGAAATAGGGTATGGGACTTGTTCGACCAGTTCGAATCTCTCAATCTGCAGTCTATTCCAAGAGAAAAGAACCGACATGCCGATGTTCTAGCATCCATCGCAGCTAGGTACTCTCCAGCAGAAGATATAGTGCACAAGCCTAAAGCTGTGAGGATGATTTACAGGCCCTCCATCCCAGACAGAGATCTGCATTGGCAAGTTTTTGATAGTGATGAGCAGATTGTGAATTTTATGATTCAAGAAGCAGCCACAGTTGAAAAGAGAAGCCCTGACGATGAGGAATATGATGGGCTAGTTCAATTAAAGAATAATCATGTGCCTAAGGGATTAATTACTCTTGAAAGCCTCTTTGATCAGAATGATCGAGCAGTTTCTCACAGGATCAAAGTTAATGCAAAGCAGTATCAAGATTTAGAACTTGAACCTAGGAAAGCAATAAAAGTTGGAACAGATTGCACTTCAGAAGAGCTAGAACAGATCCGATCTCTATGCAGAAGGTATCCCGACATAGTGGCTTGGTCTTATCAAGACTTAAAGGGATACGATCGACAACTGATCCAGCATACAATTGAGTTGCAGGAAGGGATCAAACCTTTTCGATAGAAGCAAAGGCCTGTTAATCCGAAGATCGAGGTCCTGATGAAGGCCGAACTCCTGAAGATGCTCGAGGCAAAGATAATTTATCCCATCAAACATTCTTCTTGGGTAGCGAATCTAGTCCCAGTTAGAAAGAAGAATGGAGATATACGATTATGCATGGACTTTCACAACCTGAACCAGGCTTCTCTCAAAGATCACTACCCTCTCCCGCAGATCGATCAGATCTTGCATTCGATGGCTGGGGCTCAACGCTTCTCCCTACTCGATGGTTTCTCAGGATACAATCAAATCTGGGTTAGGGATGAAGACCAGCATAAAACCGCATTCACTACCAAGTGGGGAACATTTGCTTACCAGCGAATGCCATTCGGCCTTTCGAATGCGGGTGCCACTTTCCAGAGGGCCATGGATCTAGCTTTTGGCGAACTCTTGAATAAGGTTATTGTTATCTACCTAGATGACATGACCGTCTTCTCCCGAAGAAGGGAGGATCACCCCTTACACTTACAACAGATTTTCGAAAAATGTCGAGAGTTTGGCATTTCAATCAATCCGAAGAAATCCATATTCGCAGTCAGCGAAGGGAAGTTGCTAGGACATGCGATATCAGAGAAGGGTCTCATTGTAGATCCTGACAGAGCTGAGGCTCTGATGAAACTCCCACTCCCAGTGGACAAGAAAGGACTTCAGTATTTCTTCGGACAGATCAACTTCGTGAGGAAGTTTGTCCCAGATTTTGCCCAGGTCATCAAGCCGATGTCCAAACTTTTGAAGAAAGGTGCAGAATTCATCTGGACGAAGGAGAGAAAAGAAGCATTCAAAGAAATAAAAGCCCGAATTGCTCAAGCACCGGTCCTGACCAACCCTGACTACAATCGGGACTTCATCCTATATGCTATAGGAGAACCTGAGAGCTATGTTGCGGTCCTAACACAAAAGGGGGAAGATGGCGAAGAGCGCCCCATCGCGTTTCTAAGTCAAGTGATAAACCCCCATGAAGAAAAATATAATTTCATAGAAAGACAGGTGCATGCAGTAATGAAGTCTCTTAGGAAATTCAAGCAGTTCATCTCCCAAAGTCGGGTTACAATCTTTGTCATTCACCCTGATGTGCGCAATTTCATCATCCAAGGAGAATTGGGTAGTAAAAGAGCCGGTTGGGTCAGCAAGATACAAGAATTCGACATCGAGATCAAACCTACAAAACTGGTTCACGGTCACGCATTGTGTCAAGAACTGGCGAAGAGCGTAGCGGCCGAAGCTATAGAATCTCAGTGGGATGACTCGCCAGTAGAAGGATGCTTCACAAACCAGGAAGAGGACGAGAAAGACTGGGTCAGTGAGATAGTCGAATACTTCAACACCGACAGATGTCCTTTACATCTAAATGCTTCACAGCGAAGGCATTTCAGGATGCGGTCCTCCCGATATACCTTGCGCCCCGAAGGCCTATTTTTTAGAAACATTGATGGCATCCTTCTCAGGTGCATAAAATATGATGATAAAAGGAGAGTCCTAGGAGAATTCCATTCAGGATTATCTGGAGGTCACTTCATGGGAAGAACGACAACATTAAAGATCATCAAGGCGGGTTACTATTGGCCCACACTCTTCGTCGATGCCTTCGTAGTTTGTCGCAAATGTGAGCAGTGTCAGAAGTTCATCGGCCGAAGCAGAAATGCTTCAATGCCTCTCCAACCGATACAAGTAGAAATGCCCTTTCAACAATGGGGATTGGATTTCATAGGGGTCATATCACCGAACTCCTCCGTTGGGCATAAGTTCATCCTAACCGCAACCGACTACTTCACCAGATGGGCCGAAGCAACACCCACGAAGAATGCTGATCAGGAGACTGTCATCACTTTCCTAGAGGGATTGATCACACGGTTCGGCATTCCAGAAGCAATCATCATGGACAATGGTCCTGGCTTCACAGGCACCAAAATCAATGAATTCCTCTACAGATATGGGATATATCATAAAGTATCCTCCAATTACTATCCACAGGGCAACGGATTGGCGGAATCCACCAACAAGACCTTGTTAAGGGTGCTAAGAAAGCTCATAGAGAAGAACAAAAGGACTTGGCATCTCCTTCTAGATCGTGCCTTGTGGGCCGATCGAATTTCTGTCAAGAAGTCAATCAAGACTTCACCTTATGCCCTGGTCTACGGCAAGGAGGCCATCTTACCTACCCACGTAGAGATCCCTGCATTGCAGTTGTTAGACGAGGAAAATGGAGTCAATCCTATGGAGAACAGACTAGCTCAGTTATTATAGCTAAAGGAAGATCATGAGAAAGCCTACCAGAGCTTCGCTAAGCATGCTCAGGTCACCCGAGATTGGTTCAAGAAAAAATCATCCGATCGCACATTCAAAGTGGGAGATCTGGTATGGAAGTGGGACTCCTGGAAGGCCAAGCCTGGGAATCACGACAAGCTGGATGCTTTCTGGGATGGACCTTTCAAAATCATGAAGGTGAACTCGGCCAACTCTTTCATTCTCAAGGATGCAGATGGCCAGGTTTTGCCAATTTCTGTCAATGGTCTTCATCTGAAGACTTTCCATCGCTGAGGCGAAAGGACTCTAAAAAAAAAAAATGTGTGCGTGTGTTCAAGTTTTACCTTGTATATAATTTTTCATTCTTGTATATATACCATGTTCCAAAATGACAGAGGAGTTAAGTACCACATCGCCACAATGATAAACTCTAGCTTCGCCAAAGCATAACCAAAATCTACTTCGAGAACTTTTGATGCGAAGTAACCGATGCAAAGAGGTTCGCAGCGAAGCACTTTACCCTCAAAAGGCCAAACAAACTTTGAAACCAAGGCATAAAAAATGCTTCGCAAAAAGAAGCATAGGTGAAGCAGTTTTTGAAGCGGATCCAGCAAGTCATTTTTCAAAGAAGAACGAGCTTCGATAGGCGGCCTTCACGAAACAAGGCGGCAGCGCAGCGAGGAACAACTACTTCGGGCCCGAAGTGTTGAAAAACATCCCACACCAAAGGTTCACCGTGAAGCATTTTCAGCGTCTATTCCTACTTCGCCAATCCAACGATGCGCAAGGTGGGGGCATTTAAAATGTGTCTCGGAGAACGTGTCGATAGCTACCTTAAAAGGAGTTCGAAGCGGATGAATTTAATGCAAAGGTGGTGGAGTGCATCCCGAGATGATTCGGTTAAGAAAAAATCCCACTCCGAGGTACAAGGTGGCAGCAGGTCACGTTCTCGATGCGAAACATAATCATAAAAGTGCATGGACCTACGTACTACGCCATCGTGAAACCAATCAGAGGGCACGACAACCTTCCTCATTCGAGTTGAAAATTTAATTATGGCAGGTGCCATAAATTTAGGTAGTTGCCTTTTAGGGCTATAAAATGCAAGGTCCTAGCAGGGAGAAGGTTATTCATCCATCAGTTCATGCAAGATTAAGAGCCTTTGCTGTTACTCTGCAAGTCTTACACCCTTTGCATCGAAATCCTTCACTTCGAAGCTCTCTGCATCAAGGACCCTGTCGCCGCCAATCTCCACAATGGGAAAGAAGAACTCTAAGGAGAAAGGGAAGGAACCAGAAGTCACGGCCCCCAAAAAAACAAAGAAGGGCAAAGAGGAGCAAAAACATAGACCTAAGAAGATCAATCTCAATCCCCGCCCAGAAAAGCAGCCGGTGGAAGAGAGGGAAGATTCTGAAGATGAACAGCCCGAAGAACCACCAATTGATGGGTGGGAGAAAATCAGGGACACCAAACTTTCAAAGAGCATGGCCGAACTCAGATATACCATTGAGTTCATGAGGAGTAGGCTCTCAGCAGAAAACAAGAGGGCCGCTGCATACTACTCTCAGATATATTGGTATCTGACCCCGCCCGCGCATCATTGTCCTGAGCTGATCAATGCCATCGCGTAGAACTACCAGCCCACCTCCAGACAAGTGTTAGACGTCGTTGGTCACAAATTGTTCTCAATTTTGAAAGAGGATGTGCAAGCAGCCTTCGCGTCACAGCAAAGGGCCACCTAAGGGGTATACGGTTCGCAACGTCATTCTGAGCGAACAGATGGAGAGGTTCACCTCCAACAACTACATGTTGAAATTTTTGCGCGAGAACCTCAAGAGTGGGCTCCCTTCAGGCAAGCTGCCTCAAATGCCCCTACCCTTGGCAGCCTTCAAGAACACTGATATTTTCTCTATCATTGCATGGGTGGCGGGCCTGTCAACCGATGCTTCGGTGCACCCTTGGCAGGTGTCTTTGGCCGAGTGTATTTCCAGAGGGGAGTTTTATGCTCCTGATGCTGCGAGGCCGAACACCAACCCAGTCTTCTTTGACTGGGTAGAATGGGTAGCCCGAACCTTGCACACACGGCTTACCAGCATGAAGAACACTGGAACGGGCCAGTACTTTGGGCCCTGCTCTTTCCTTGTTTGGCTATTCTTCTACCATGTACATAAAATTTTTCCCCACATCGCCATTTCACCAAGCAGCAAGGATGGAAATCCTCTGCCTGTGTACCAGTGGACTCCCCTCCTATTGAGGAAGGAGTCTTATTATTCTTTTAATCAACAATTTTTGGGACCCGCTATGCATTTGTTGATAGGGTCATGCCCTCGGGTACCCCTCAGTTTAAGAGATAGAGTGGTGCAGGAGAAGAAGGGAGATGTGTTTCAACTGACTCAGGGGCTTGTGATTCACCTATTCGGCTTCATAGGGAAGCCCTTCCTACTACCAGTCTACCCCTCCGAGTACCAGTTCGCATTGGAGGTCGCTCGACAGAGCGACGTAACAAACGCCGTGTACGGCCACGGTCGAAAATGGGCGCACACTTGCGACTTCCCCTTCAAAATGGGGGTAATTGAAGTGTTTGCCCTGAAGCAAAATGTTTTCTTGGAGGAAAAGCTTGCCAATTTTGGTTTGCTCTAGATTCCTCAACAATGGCTCTATGATCCCTTGGGAGTGATGAGGGATCACCTAAAATTCAAGAATTTTCATATCTGCCCCCACCCTGAAATTGTGGAGCAAAGAAATAATCCCAATGGGAAGGATCTGGAGTGGCATCTAGAAAGGATGAGGACATTGCCTCCCTGGCATGAATTTTACCCTATGGAGGTCGAGTTTGACCCTGACCAGCATCCCTTCCCAACTCCAGACTCCACGTTTTGGAGAAAGGCGAAAGATGATTTGAAGGAGGAATTGAAGAATTGGGGCGAGGAACAACTAAGGGAGTGGTGGATAATGAGAGTCCATCGCCAAAAGATGAATTCCTATGGACTCTTGACAATGGATAAGGACTTCGCAATTGTTTACGAAGCCAACGCTGGGACTTGGAAGCCCATATCCTTCATCGACTTTGTTCCTCCAGCTACCCCAGGATCGGGCGAAAGCCCAAGAGGAGCTGACGATGCCTCGAAACAAGAAGAGGAGGAAGAAGCCAAAGCTACCCCAGAGGCGCTACCACAGAGACCGTCGGAGGGCCACGACACAAGTGTCGGGGGATCGACACAACAAGCAGAGAAGAAAAGGAAGAGGCAAGAGCAAGTTCAAGTGCCTCCGAGCCACCCGAAGAGGCCCCGCACGAAGCTTCCAAGTGCTCCTGCCGGACAACCTACATCAAGCCCGACCGAAGCAAACATTGAGGGTGCGGTGGCACAAAGTACTGAGGCAGTCCCAGATATAGACATCATTGATGTGGAGGAACTCCTCCAACAAGAGGGAGGCCCCAAAGTAGAAGTCATGGAGGTCGAAAGTGCCGAAGTCCAAAAGGAGCAGGAGCCGATTACACAAGAAGTCACCACGGCCGCTCTGCCAAGAGGGCACGCAGGTACGCACTCTCCACCCTTTGCCTTGGTCTCTCACACGTCCGTTGTGGTCCCGGTCGAAGGTTCTCATCAGTCTCTCTCACCCACGCAAGGTCAATCACCTCCTCGTGTATTACCCGTTGCTATTCCAACTCTGCCTCGTGTTCCCGCTAGCCCCACTCCACTCGAGTCGTCCGACCGGGACAAATCTGTTGATGCTACTTTGTCTCCCCATGCAACCATTCCTTTGGTCCTTAGCCGGGGTGAAGACAGTACCCCAACGCCGAACCCTGTTCCTCATTCCCCTGTCTCACATGGCATTGTTTCACTCGTTGGAACTCCTAGTACACCTGTCGTCGAACCTACTGGTGAGGCATCCCCCATTCATTCTTTATACTTGTTTACCCCTTCGGTTGGAGATCCATCCTCATTTGAATCTAAGCTATCCTTAATTAAGGAATGCCCTCTAGCTGAAAAGCTACTCCAAGCCCGACAAAACACAGAAAAAATGTTGAAGGAGGCGAGGAAGAAGAGAGGGCGCTCTCTGGCCCAGGTTGAAAAATGCGTTGTCTTCGATTTGAAGGCCGAGAAATTGCATAAGGTAAAAAATATCCCCAAGGTCCAGAAGCCCCTGGATGAAATGACTCCAGCGGACTATGATTACCAAGATAAATCCAAGGACCTGGAGCATTTAAATGTAGATAATGAATCTGCATCTATGCACGTCAGGATTGAAACTTTTCGTGCGCATGCAAACATCGCCAGTCAGCACAGATTTGAAGCAGAGAATGCCAACATCAAGTTGGAAGAAGAGCTAGCTAGAATCCGCTCCAAGCTGGAAGATTCAGAGAAGCAGTGTGAGCAAAGGAAAAAAGAAGTAATCACCTTGAGACAACAAGTAAGACAACTACAGAATGCAACTAAAAGTCAGGAACAAATACAGGCCAAAGCTGAGCTAAGGGCCAAAGAGTTTGAAAGCAAGATCTTGCAGTTGCAGCAGCAGTTGCACGAAAAAGAAAGCCTAGAGCTGTTTGACAGAGGCAGAATCAAAGAGATTCGCTCACACTTGCTCAAGAATTTTAGGTCTCGGGCCTCCAGTGCCCTATCAATTTTAACCTACATCACCGAAGCACAGCGTGCCACTGTCGAAGGAGGGCCAATCATAGATGAGGTCACTCAGAAAGCTAGAGGCCGACTCAAATTAGCCTTTGATGTCCAAAGCATGAAATATCAGGACTTGCAGGTTGCTGCAATGAGTCGAACGGCTAGGGATTGGTCTACGGCCCAAGCCATAGTTCACGCCTTCTTCTCCAAGGTGAGGAAAGCTCAGAAGGTGAAGGACCTCCTGGATGTGTTTGAGAATGAGCAGCGCGCATCGCTAGGCTATTTCTAGGATCTCTCTTCCTTAGGTTTCTCGAGCTTCATGGATGATGATGGGAACCTTCTGACCAAGGAAGAGCTTAAGCCGGCATGGCTTCATTTTGAAAGTGACGTCTCGGAGGTAGACGAGTGGGCGGAGCCGATAACAGAGAGGCAGGTCATAGATTTCATTCTGAGACACTACAAAATTGTAGCC
Source organism: Wollemia nobilis (assembly GCA_028583015.1). Lineage (NCBI taxonomy): Eukaryota > Viridiplantae > Streptophyta > Pinopsida > Araucariales > Araucariaceae > Wollemia > Wollemia nobilis. The sequence continues at coordinate 3,118,001 of JAQPPZ010003177.1, read as the reverse complement.
TACCTGAACGATCTGTACACCAGAGCCAAACATGCTGATATTGGGCAGATTGATCGGTTCCACATTTTGGTTAAGGCATTGCAAGATCAAGAGCCTTTCTCGAAGGGTGCCTGGGCTCATGTCCGCCGAACCATGAAGCGCATCCATGATCGCCTTGCCCCATCGCCACCGCAGGAAGCCACGCCAGAGGAAGAAGAAGAAGAAGAAGAACAAGCTGTGGAAGCGCCCCCGAAGATAGAAAAGGGAGAAGGGTCTGGAGGTAACTCTGGCCCAATGGATCAAGGCTGAGGGTTCTCCCACCGAGACGAGCTCGTTGCCCCACGAGCCGCCAAGAATGTTGACAATTTTGTCACATTGCACAATGGGGTAGAAAATTCAAAATTTTGTACAGTGTTTCTTTTGTAAAGTATTTCTTTGTTGATTTTGAGAATATTTGTAAGTTGCAGCAATTTTGGCTTTCCCTGCCATCCCCCTTGTACATAAAATAAAAATGAAAGAGCTTCGCTACTAAGCGGACTAAGGAAAAAAGCTTCACTGTCGAACAAGCTAAGGAAGATAGCTTCGCCCAAAGGAAGAAATGAAGGATGAAAACTACTTCGGGCCCGAAGTCCTTCAAACAACTACTTCGGGCGAGAATTTTGCGAAGCGGTGTTGCCGAAGAAAAAATACAAAGAAGGCATAAAAGAAGAGCTTCACACCCAAAGCATTTCCAGTAGCCACTTCGGGCGAAAGTTTTGCGAAGCGGTATTTCAAGAGGATAGCTTCACCAAAGAAGGAAAGTCTGCTTCGCACCCGAAGCATTCCCAGCAGCTACTTCAGTGAGAATTTTGCGAAGCAGTGTTGCCGAAGAAAAAATATAAGGGAAGAAGAATAAAACTACTTCGGGCCCGAAGCACTTCAAAAGGCTACTTCGGGCAAGAAACTTGCGAAGCGGGATTTGAAGGAGCGCAACGTTGAAAATACTTCGCCAAAAAACCATCGAAGCACCCACTTCGGGACTTTCCACCAATGAACCATTTCTACTTCGCCGAAAGTCGTTGCGAAGCATCTGCTTCAGCAAACCTCCATGCGAAGTAATTTCACCCGAAGTGGAAGCAGTCAAAGCATTTTTGAAGGCAAGGATGCGCTTCGGCCAAAATCCTCCCGAACCACAATTTTGAAAGAAGATCGCGGTGAAGCATTTTGATGATACATCAACGAAGCAGTTTTGGCACATCTTCCAGCGAAGCAATAATGAAGGGCCTCACCTTGAGGAGGAAATATGCTTCGGCACTCACCATCCCCGAAGCAGTTTTGCGAAGCTCCACCATGCGAAGTACAAATCAAGAAGGAGGATCTGCTTCGGCTCAAATCCATTGCGAAGCGAAGTTGCGAATGAAGATCTAGCGAAGCGCTTCAAGGGCACGCACTCCAAGCCGGGTATTTTCCCGAGGCGATCAAGTGCCTCATAAATGCATTTTTACGTGCCCGGTAAGCCCGCTGCTCATTTTTAGCAATTGGAAATGAAGTATCAGTCCCTGAAGAAGAGCCCGACGAGCATGGCGGCCACTCGAGCACTGTACCCAAAAGCCAAGGACGCTCAGACGGCTCATTAATGCATGTTTCCACGGCTGACCCGGTCATAGTTTCCAGTTTTGGTAACAGATTTGAGAGCTCAGTCACGAGGGCTACGAAGAGCCGACTTCTCAGGTTTCGAGGGTGTACTCCTCCATTTTGTGCATTAATGGCTCAGAGGGTCGGGTCCTCTATAAAAACCCAGGCATTGTAATGTAAAAAGGGGGGGAAATTTCTGCTAGAAATATGTTGTAACTTAGATTCTTGCGATTAATACTAAAGAGCTTTGGACTCTATTTCTCTCTTTTATGCTGCCTTCTACGATTATTTCTTTTATCTTTTCTTCATTTGCATACTGTAATTCTGAACTCTGGATTTAGGTGTGTGATTGGAGTGGAACCCTGAGATTTTCCCGAAGGATACATAGGAGAGGAAAACGTTGTGTTGGCTTTCTTTTATGCTGCCTGTGGATAGTGTTTCTATTATATTCACTTTTCTTAATCGTCGTTACTCTGAACTCTGAATTTCGGTGAAAGGGAAAGGAGAATCCTGGAACTCGTCCAGAGGATACATAGGTGGGCTAATACTGTGTTCATTTCATTTATTCTTGGTGTTCTTTGCTGCTATTTCAAGTTATTGGCTAGTAATCGTGCTTCTGGTTCTTTCCCACCATTAAACTACTAAAATTTCTTCCCTTACTCTTTTATTTCTTTCCTGCACCCTCACTCTGTTTATCTCTTTCCTGCACCCTTATCTTAAACATCAAAGTAGTTTAGTATAGGAGCCGGCCTTTCTCCGGAGATTGGCACGAGGGGCATCTCTTCCCTTCGGCCTTTCAATGTTGGTCCAGGTCTAGGGCGCATACACTTACCCAAATCCTTTCCTAGGCAGATTTGATGACCAATAGTAATCAAATGCAACATCAGCTTCCTGCACCCACCAAATAGCAGATATGCATCAGAAAGCATTAGCACAAATCCCAGCTCCCATATTTAGAAATGGTAAACCATATATGGGGATTCATTCTAGTAATGGAGCCACATCATCTATGAGAAGAAGTCATTGATGGAGGGTACATGTAGGGTCGCTATCCAGTTTATATATCGTAGAAAAAATAGATAGGCGCTCATTTATCCTCTGCTCCTGGACATTCTCACTTTTTATACTTTTGCACTCGAAAACACTACTATCATGCCTGCAAGGTGGTACATCGAATGATGACTCACTGCAATAGAATATAGGGGAGTGGACATCAAAAAATACGGTGGGTACTCTTGGTCAAACGCCAAAAATTACAACCAAAAATTAGGCCCACAACTCATCTACTATGCCAATTTTGATACTGCATGGAGAGAATCACTACGCATTATTCTGCAAATACTCTACCTATTTTGCAAATTATATTTTAGCTATCCTTACCAAAGTTCATCGAGCTACCCAATGATTCCAAAGTAGTATACGAAGAGATTTTTTCCAACGTGAAGGCCTTGGATCCCCCACCACCAAAAACAAAAAGAATATCTGGCATGATTAAAAATAACGTTCATTTCTACTGCACTAGTGAAAGTAAGTGCCACCAATCTCACCAATCACATATAATGCTTATTCAAATCAAATTTGAACATCATCTGGTTAAAGCACAACTACGAAAAAAAAATCAATCACAATCTACAAGTACTGCATCTCGGTGAGGATGGAAAATGTCTAAGGATCTGTAGCCCCCCTTCATAGACCCCAATCCTTTTATGTTGTAGGGCATGCACATGCATCAAAGGGCCATACAGTCTGATGAATCATGCATATGTGCACAAACAATGGTATTTTCATTGCTCAAAATCCATTGTGGATGAGGGTGGTTGTCGTTGTTGGTTGGTTGCTCCATATACTAATTCCCATACAGTGGAAAAATAGTTGACCTTTTTCCACTATGCAAAAAAATTCCATTTGTTTTTAACTAGTGTCTTGGTACTTAAAATATGTATAGGAAAAATTGTGCGTGGCCCACCTGGCCATCTAAGGCTTCAACGGTCATGTGCAGTGGTCAAGTCAAAGCAAAAAAATGAGATCAACACACAACAACATTAAAAGGTAGAGTCGTTGCAAATTGGGTCCTCCAAAAAATACACCAGTATCGATGAAATGAACTGCAATGTAGGTGAGGGATTTTGATTGCGGATCCACTTGGAACGGTGGAAAAAAAATATGACCAAGCATTGGCATCAAAGAAATGAAATCACCATTGGAGCTCTAGCAATAGATCATCGAAACATGAAATACCAAGATGGCTGCCAAAACATGCATGCAGGTTTTTAATGCTGATAGGAGAAAACAAATACGGTAGAATTGTTGTTTCTCCATGCAAATTTGCCATTACACAAAAATTATCTTGGCAGAGATAACCAAAAATATATTGTAGCAGTTTTTTCAAAAAGTGCAACATCCCACAAAATAGACTACAAATAGGAAAACCAAAACAATGACTATGATCTACTAGGCACTATGGGAACCTATGAAATAGATCCAACAATGATGACACCATTCTACAAACCCTAAAAAATAAAAAACCTCAAAAATAAATTTTAACCATCTGGTTTCTGATCCATCAAAATATGGAGAGCATATTCCCTCAGTAAAAAAATTGGAAAAAAAATTGGTATCAGAGCAGGCTTTCCCTGCCTTGTGAGCCTAAGGAGCTTTTCCTCATGGGGGGATTTCTCTCATGGAAATCCCCCCCTTATTTTTTCTTTCATCCCCATTATTTTTTCTTAAATTTTTTTACCGAGGGAGTATGCTCTCCATATTTTGATGGATCAAAAACCAGATGATAAAATATTTTTTTTTAAATTTGGGAGGTCATTTTAGATTTTTAGTTTTTTCTATGGATTTTTAGTCTTATACTACAAATCTATTTTTTCTTTTGGTGCCTCTGAGAGCGATCAGATCTTCTTGGTTATGGTGGAAACTATTTTTCTCACCCTCTTTTGGTAGCTATGTGAAAGACAACAATGTGGTTGGTTCATTTTTTGTAATGTTTGGCTATAATAATGCAGCGTTAGCATGCAAAATGATCTGAATGGAGGTGATTTGATCCATGATGTTGTTCTCTATTCAATGCTCACCTGTGCCTGATGCTCGTAGCACTCACTAGAAGCAAATGATTTTTTTTAACTTGGATGAAGCATTAAAAACCTTCTTGTGTGATGGATGTGTTGATCTTTTAACATGGATTTGATGGATTTTTTTCTAGCGACCCTTTTTTTCTTAGCAACGTCTCCTACTGTGGCTGTTGCTGAATTTGTGGATGTCAAAGTGCAGATCTCAAATTTGGATCACGGGAAGTTTATAGATATGACACCTTTGGAGTAGAAGGATGTGATGATGTATTTTTTTATATATATGTAAACAACATCAATCCACCATGTTTTGATTCACTCAGTAATTGTCATCGTTAAAAGAAATAGCAGGACCATCTGATTTCATCTTGGTTTCTATAGAACTAGTTTCTAGATCATGAAGTAAACTGTTCATTATTTCCCATGATATTAGTTGTATTGAGGACTCCCTGTTGAGTGCGATCAGGCTATCGATAATGTTGTAAATTCCACTATAGTTTTCAGTTTTCGAGGGATGAATAGATGTTGCTGCACTATGCTGGTTTATTGGTGATGTAGCAACATAGTATCCCATGGATCTCTGATGGTGGTAAAAGCATTTTATTTGGAGGTGGTTTTTTCATTCAAGTAGTCCCATAATTTACGACACTCATCAAACATATCATTTGCGATATGGTCTACAATGGATAGTTTCATCATTGTAGTTAAATATTTTTTTGTTGGTGGGATTATGGTCATCAAAAGATATTTTTCTCTTCATCATGGCTTTCCCTACCCTATGAGCCTGATGAGATTTTCCTCATGGAAATCCCCCCTATTTTTTTCCTCTATTTTTTTTTACTGAGGGAGCATGCTCTTCATATTTTGATGGATTAGAAACCAGATGGTTAAAATATTTTTTTAGTTTGGGAGGTTATTTTTTTAGTTTTTTTTAGGATTTGTAGAATTATCAACTGGTTTTGTGCTAAAGTCCAGTCGTGCAGACTCCCATGGAAATTTTCAATAGTGCATATTATATTTGGCACATCCACCAGACTGCTACCACTGTGCATTGGTGATCCCATACCTTCTGTTTGTAGTTGGACTTTTGCCACTATGCATTGGTGATCCAATACCTTGGTGATCCCATGCCATCATGTCTAAGGCAATCCATGTGGCCAAAGTGGTCATCATATTTTTTCTATAGTTATTTTCATCTATCGTGATAGATCTGTTGAAGAAGATCATGTGGACTGATTCCTTTTTTGGCTTAGTCTGGCTATGCGCATAAGAGGTGCTCTAATTTTTTGGAATGGATACAGCTAAATCTACAAATATATCAACATGATGTATCGTAGAGCTTTGTTGAAGATTGTGATTTGTCTACATTTTTTTTGGTATTTTTGGTCAAGAAATCAAATGCACAACCACATGTTTCATAAGCGCACAAACAACATTATTTTTTGCTATTGAAGAAGCTCCAAGAAGTTTTTTGAATAACTGTGGAAGTGGTGTTGTGATGCAGGAAAATTCTCAATGATTACCCCCACCAAGACATGTATGGAGGAGATTAAGTCTTTTACTTTTTGTTGTCACCGATCAGCAGTTGGTTCCGTAGGCGTTGTGATGGTGAATGTGGCCGACGACTTGTGCATTCCATGACTTGAAAGAGAATTGGCACATAATTTTTTAGATCTAGTCATCAGATGCATTAAAATTTTTTGATTGATTTCATAGTCTTCTGGATGTGTAGTGTTATTACAGGAAACCGATGGAAGAAGTTGGACTATTATTTGATGCTCTATCAAAAAGTGCATCTGCTTTCAGTGGTAAATCTAAAAAAATTGAATCACAATGTCTACCATGGTGTTTAATGACTCAGCGATGTAGGTTTATTGGAATAGGAAGCAACACTTTATGTGTTGCTCAAGTCATAGCCGACCTACATTATCATTTTGTCAAATATTTCTACCATAATTTCGTGGGAGGAGTGAACGAAGAGGAGAACTATTTTTTTTATATCCATGACCGTGGTGCTCCAATGACTTTGTTCACCATGGCAAGCTTGAGGAACATAATATTCTGAGGGCAAGGATGCCCAATCATCATTTTTTCCTACGCGCTCGTTGGCAGCCCTGATTAGTCCTCTTAGTTGTAGATCCATTGAGTTTTTTCGCTGCACAATTTTTTCTGTTGAGTTTTTCAAGCCTATTTGTGGGAATTTCCTTCCATAAAATATGCAAGAGCCAAGAATATTGTGCTATAATGGTTTACACACTATTTTTAACTCATAGAATCTATGGAATATATCTCAATTTCTTCTCTCAGTGCAAGCATATCCCATGATCTGTGTGAAATTGTTTTGTGAAATGGAGATAAGCGACTACATTGGTGAAGAGAGATTTTTTTGTAGAACAATTGTTTTAGGTTTGAGATTGTGATTCCATGTTCTATGATAGATTTTTTGTGAAGGGTCCACTTGCGTTAAATATTGAAGTGAGGTTTGTTGATTGCTGGTGGGATGTTACCAACTTGTGCAACCTGTGTACTGATATCTATGATTAAGAAAGAAATTGTGCAAGGCCATTTGGAAACCGGTTGTTCAATGTGGTGTTTTGAAAACATGATTGTGTGGGTTGCAGTGGCAATGTTTGACCCAATAGATGATGAGCTAGGTATTTAGAATCTAGGCCTCGATATGTTTTTTTTCCAACTTCTATGGCAGTAATCTGGCAAAAACTATGCAATTATGTGCGGCCAAAATGTGGTTGGGATCATGGCATTTGTTTTCTCTTCGGGGCTAATGATCCATTGAGAAAAGCCTTGCACCAACAGATTGTCACCCGTGTATTTGATATGTGAGGCGGTGGATTTTTTATGGTGCTCGAATATATGGAGTGACCATGTGATTCTCGTTGATGCCATTATTTTCTTCATAGGAATGTTGAAGAGGAATGTGAAGATTCAGCTTCACAAGAATTCGAAGGTGACATTGATGACCGTAGAGAAGCAAAAAAAAAATTGGGAGGACAAATGATCCATTACACGTGTTTTAGATGTTCCTATCAACGGGTTGTATATCAAGAGAGGATAAACAAGATTGTCATTTATGTGGTACTATCTTACAAAATAAAATGTTTAGGTTGACCTCCTTTCATTCCAGCTTTGCATCTAGTGTACACACCAATGATGCCATGTTCCAATAGAAAAAAAAATTATGGTCTTAGTCCACGTTCTGACCTAGAAGTGGTAGAGCGACTATTTTATTTGAAGCTCATCAAAGGCATCCAACACAGGTTTGAGTTAAAAAATATTGTCACAGTTTGGTTGGGCCACCAGTGCCAATCTACGTAGAGTCTCGATTGTCGCCAGCATATGTAGGGACATACAAGAAATTAAACCAAATCGTGTCCCAGTCCCGAGAAGAAGTGCTTAGTTTAGCACCCTATGGATCTATGCACAGTCCAATGATTTGCTAAAAACTTTTTTTTAAGAATTTTTGGGCCCCCAAAATTTTGTGTATATATAAACATTTATGGTGGAAACTTTTCTAATAAGGATATTATTAGTCTTATTGATGAGGCCCAAAAATGCCTCATTATTGCACAATGTTTGACTACCATATGATAAGTTAATTGCCAAATAGTTGACTAAAATATACTATTTGTTAAGTGTTTGCATGATTTTATGTTAGGAATACTATATCTCTGTTTTTGACTATTTTCAGCATTTTGTGACTGATTTTGCTTGATTAAGTAGCAAGTAAAAACATGCATTTCAATTAACAAAATGTGGTATGCTGATATCCATTAACTTCTCAATGGTTTTTGAATGTTTTCCTGCCCTTCAACTTGTTTCAAATCCACATTGAAGCCAAAAGTTTAGGACTGTCATAAATCTAAAAATCTGGAAAAAACAGCCATATAAAAATCAGCAAGCTGTCACTTTATAGGAACACCTTGAAGTTGTCAAGAAAAGCATGAGGATATGGATGGAATGAGTTTAGAAGGACTACAGAAGACATCTGACCTATTTAGAATCATTCCCACATGGTCTAAATAGGCAGCAACAGGGTATAACAGAGCGAGGGACAATTGTGCAGCATTGTTGCACTATTTCAGCATGGTTACTTGGTGAATGAAGTGTATAAATTCAGTAGCAACTTGATGTACTCCTTCATGTTGATATTTGAATAATTTTTCCATGTTCTAATTTGTTTGAATTTGCAAGAAATGCCAATATTTTACAACTGTGCAACAGAACTGGAAAATGCAGTAATTTACCATGTAAATTCCAGCAAGCTACCAATGAATGGCAAGGCATGAAATTCACATCCAAGGAAGAATGAAGACTATTGCAATCTGATCCTGAGGGCTAATCCACCTTAGAAATGCAGCCAAAACCATTTGGAGTCAACACAGTTGGTCATTCTAAAGATCTTCGAAATGAACACAATGTCTTCGGAATGAGAATTGCAGTATCTTCGAAATGAGCCACTTATCTTCGGAATGAAAACAGAATGTACTTTTTGACTTGTTGACTGAATTTTGGCGATGGAAAAGGGGATAAGAAGGTTGATAAAGTTAAGGGAAAATATCTCCCATCTAATTTTTTCGTCCTTGCCGTCCAAAGCCACCATGCATGGAAAAGATCAATTTTGATCCTCTTCTAGGATAAACCCAGAAAAACTGCAGCATAATAGAAAGTTGTTTGCAAGATAGGAATGGCATATTATGAAGTGGAGAATTATGTGTGAGATATTTCTAGACTCCTCCCATGTACTCCCACCACTGAAGATGCTTTCTAAGGGCCAATGACTACTACTGCAACACAAACTGTCCAGATTTGCATTTATTTCAGATCCAAAATTATTGGCAAATCATTGTAAAGAAGCACATAGGCTGATTTGAGCATGGGATATGTTGTAAATATTTATATAAATAACATAGCTCCCTCCTTGGTTGAGCCAGTTAGGAATTAGAATAGAGGAGAGTTTTCAATTGCAGCAATTAGGACTGTACAGTAATTTTCTGTAACAGTTTTCAACATGTTTTGTCATCAATAAAAGTGCAGCTATTTTATCATTTTCTGTTGAGTGTTAATTAGTTAAGGAGTGCTTTTCACCTCCTTCTAGATCAGGAAGTATGGGCCCACTTTTAGATCTAGAAGGAGGGATTTTATGGCAGGTTTTAATCTATAATTTTGCTACAACAGAATTAATAGATTGCTTGCCAGATTTCATTTTCTTGTTTTTATTTTGTATTATGTGATTTATGTTTTCTATTATGTTTGTGTACAGCATTTGTGTGTATGTCAGCTGACAAATTATATTACGCATTTTTCCTTTGCTTTCCATGTTTTCCTTGCTTTAGCAACTTTCCATTTTTAGCATATTTCATTTTGCTGTCAATTCCTGTAGCAGAAGCTTGACGACCTTTTGTGGCAGGGCATTGACAGGTGTTTTTAGAATAAGTTTCATTTACAAGCATCATTTCAATTATGCAAAAGTAACTAGATTTCAATTCTGCAAATGTAACTTAGGATTTCATTTTAGCAATTTCAATTCTGCAAAAGTAACTTAGGATTTCATTTTAGCAATTTCAATTCTGCAAAAGTAGATTAGATTTCAATTTAGCAATTTCAATTCATGCAATTGTAGTTAGATTTCAATTCTTGCAACTTAGAATTAGTTTTCAATTCTTATAATTTATTTTAGTTTCCATTCTTCAGACTAGGTTTAGTGTGACACCAAAAGGCTAAACCAAAATCTGCTTCACCAATAAATGCTTGAAATCTGAATGCCTAAATTGTACTCTGCCCTAGCCTTCTATCGTAGATAGCCTTGGACACCACCCCGGATTGATAAATCATTGAGATTAAATGATGAGACTCAATGACACTCATCATTTTGGCATCGTTGTCGAGGAACATGGTGTTGTTAGAGGGTAAAAGCAGTCAAATAATTATTATTGTGCTAAGTTATGAAGTTCAGAGTTAAATCTGAATGTAATAGCTGGTATAAATAATAATTATTGATAGTTGCATTTCAGTTCATTTAGAAAACAAGCAACCACAGGGAGGTGATCTTCACACTTGGGGGTTAAATTGCCTAGTTTGAATTCTTCTCAAAGAGAGATCCCAACAACAACAAACAGGGCAAGTAAATCAACCACCACCTTCAGCCCAACCTATGGCCAATATACAGGACAGGCAACCCCTGTCTATGTAAGCTAAAAAAAAAAAAAATCACAAAAAAACTTTTGCACAATCAAAATAGGAGTTTACAACTTAATGATGATCCTAGAGTTTTCCATTATTACTTAAATATTGTTAGGATTTTACCGTGCTAAACCGCAACCTAGCAATTCTTAGCCTACATAGACAATAGTTGATCTCATTAGAGGTGATCCTACCTGACAAGTAGTTGATCTGCTAAAGTTGTACACTTCTTGTCTTATTGTGCAAACCAAAAATATTTTTTTTAGCACAACCTTGTGATCAGTCTGAATAATACGGGATAGGCAACCCCTGTCTATGTAGCTAAATTTGGTATAAAAAAAAAAAAACTTGTAGGAAATGTTATTGACTGCAGCAACATCCAACTGTGCTAAAACAAGAACTTACCTGAGCTTGAAGAGACAAAAATCAATGGAGATACACATAAAACCTTTAGTCCAAACACACAAAAATTAGCCTTGGATAAAGGAGAAAAACTAGAAAAACTGCACATAGAAAATTTACTTCCATTTTACAAAGGGGTAAATTCTGTCCTCCTAGGAATGAAACAAATTGAAGTGCAGCCAAGAAAATTCTTGAACATTATTAGTTGGTTGACTTATAAACAAAAAGCAAAATTGTTGCTATTTTGAAACAATATTTCAATCCCTTTACATGGAATTACAAGGGTATATCAAGATTTTATCTTGATGTAAACACTTAACATCTTTTGGGAATTGGTATTTAATTGTTTCAAGAACAGATTGACAAGATTTTGCAGACTAGGAGCCATGGACAACACTTGATTGAAGAAGTTTTTAGATATGGAGCAGTGCTTCTTTCTCCCATTGGTAATTCATGGAGGATGTTAGTGGTGAATGGACATTGCCTTCGGGTATACCATGCACCATTAACTAAGGAGGAGTTCTTGAAGGAGATTCCATTGGATGTACACATAATGGAAGAGAATTTCTCTTCAATATCAGATTCAGAGTGATGATAAAAAGTCTAACAAAAAAAAAAAAAAAGGAAAAAAAATACAAGAAAAGCAAAAAGAAGAATAGTCTTGTTTGTGAACTTCCTTTTTGGGTACAAGCAAGACAAGAAAATTTGAAAAAAAAAAAAGAAAAAAATTTGCAGCAAAGGCATGTCCCACAAAATGGGGATACATGAGGACAAGCATCAATTTCAGCAAGAAAGAGGAACAATGGAGCCAATACTTCATTTCCAGCAATAAGGAGGCAATCATGATGTAAGAATATTCTTACTGGTCATCTAGTAAGGAAGGTTGCATCAATGTTGCAGGTTTCAACAGAAAGAGATGGTGTTTTCATACAACAATTGACATGTTTTTGTCGAATAAGGATTGGTCTTATCCAAATAAGAGTGAGATATGTTCTCTCTCATTGAAGCACTTGAAAAAAAAAAAAAGACAAAAGTTGGTTGAAAACCAGAAATGGCAGCCTCTTCTAATGAAAAAAATGAAAAAAAAAAAAAGATGAAAAAAAAATGAATAATTCAGTAGTGAAAACCTTCTTGGAGGCGCTACTGAGTTGGCTTGCATGAAAACCAATTTTTCGGCATGCATTGCCTTGTTGATCTACCCATCATTGTTCCACCATTGTACAAATCTCACACTTGCACATGTGTTATGTTTGTTTATGTTTTGCTAACAATCATCAAAAGCAGCTTGTAAGGTGCATGACCAATTTTCAGGACAGTAAGGTATGTGTTTCTTGCATTTAATTCATAGTAAACATTTAGCATTTAGTGTATGATAGTCGGTATTTGGCATAAACTATTCATACAATAGTGACAAGTTGAAAAAAAAGGAACATGTTCAAGATGTCAAGAAACACCCCCTTATGCCCTTAATTGCATGGAAATTTCAAAACTATGCAAAAACCTGATTTTGGGACAGACATGGCAGCAATTCTATTTCAATTTGTAGGGCAAATTTTAGAAGGAGAACTACAAGTTTATATCTCACAATTTTTTGATAAATTGAAGGAGGATAATCAACAAAATGCACCTGAAGGTTCTATTTTAGTACTACTGGAATAAAACAGCAACATACAAAACAAAGAATAACATCTAAACAAAAGGATGAAGAAGGGATTTTTGATGTTATGGAAGGCTTATACACTCTAGAGATGGACCCACAATAGAATCTATAGCTAACTTTTGCATAGGAGGTCATTTCTGCATTTTTTGAAGATCTTCGAAATGAGAAATGCAGTCTCTTCGAAATGAACAGACATCTTCGAAATGAGAAATGCAGTCTCTTCGGAATGAACAGACATCTTCGAAATGAGAAATGCAGTCTCTTCGGAATGAACAGACATCTTCGGAATGAGAAATGCAGTCTCTTCGAAATGAGCAGGATATCTTCGGAATGAGCAGAAACTGTACTAGAATTGTTGAAAATGCTACAGAATAGCAAAAAGAGTAGGGTACATCAAATATTGAGGTTTATAAGGCTCTACCACAAGTAAGTACATCCCTCAAGCATTTCAAATAAAAAAAAAATAATCAATTTTGTTCAAAAGGTGCAAACAACAAAAATAAGCATTCAAGCTGAAATGTTGTTAAGAACAAAAAATTCCATCAGTAGTAGTGCATCTACCAAATACGGTTCCACAATAAGACTATTGCAAGATGAATCATATGATATCAAGCCTTTAAGAGGTACCTTGCAGCACTAAAAGTTGTAGAAAAATAGAAAAATAATCATACATGTGCTTAATTGCAAAATACTTGATATAGTGCAGCAAGGAGGAATTTCTCAGTTAGCAGGTAGCAAAGGATGTTGTTCACAAGAATAAAACCAGCATATTACTATGGCCTACTAAGATGCATGAGGGCATGCATCGGTTCAAGTTGGGGGGGATGATGAGGCCCAAAAATGCCTCATTATTGCACAATGTTTGACTACCATATGATAAGTTAATTGCCAAATAGTTGACTAAAATATACTATTTGTTAAGTGTTTGCATGATTTTATGTTAGGAATACTATATCTCTGTTTTTGACTATTTTCAGCATTTTGTGACTGATTTTGCTTGATTAAGTAGCAAGTAAAAACATGCATTTCAATTAACCAAATGTGGTATGCTGATATCCATTAACTTCTCAATGGTTTTTGAATGTTTTCCTGCCCTTCAACTTGTTTCAAATCCACATTGAAGCCAAAAGTTTAGGACTGTCATAAATCTGAAAATCTGGAAAAAACAGCCATATAAAAATCAGCAAGCTGTCACTTTATAGGAACACCTTGAAGTTGTCAAGCAAAGCATGAGGATATGGATGGAATGAGTTCAGAAGGACTACAGAAGACATCTGACCTATTTAGAATCATTCCCACATGGTCTAAATAGGCAGCAACAGGGTATAACAGAGCAGGGACAATTGTGCAGCATTGTTGCACTATTTCAGCATGGTTACTTGGTGAATGAAGTGTATAAATTCAGTAGCAACTTGATGTACTCCTTCATGTTGATATTTGAATAATTTTTCCATGTTCTAATTTGTTTGAATTTGCAAGAAATGCCAATATTTTACAATTGTGCAGCAGAACTGGAAAATGCAGTAATTTACCATGTAAATTCCAGCAAGCTACCAATGAATGGCAAGGCATGAAATTCACATCCAAGGAAGAATGAAGACTATTGCAATCTGATCCTGAGGGCTAATACACCTTAGAAATGCAGCCAAAACCATTTGGAGTCAACACAGTTGGTCATTCTAAAGATCTTCGGAATGAACACAATGTCTTCGAAATGAGAATTGCAGTATCTTCGGAATGAGCCACTTATCTTCGGAATGAAAATAGAATGTACTTTTTGACTTGTTGACTGACTTTTGGCGATGGAAAAGGGGATAAGAAGGTTGATAAAGTTAAGGGAAAATATCTCCCATCTAATTTTTCCGTCCTTGCCATCCAAAGCCACCATGCATGGAAAAGATCAATTTTGATCCTCTTCTAGGATAAACCCAGAAAAACTGCAGCATAATAGAAAGTTGTTTGCAAGATAGGAATGGCATATTCTGAAGTGGAGAATTATGTGTGAGATATTTCTAGACTCCTCCCATGTACTCCCACCACTGAAGATGCTTTCTAAGGGCCAATGACTACTACTGCAACACAAACTGTCCAGATTTGCATTTATTTCAGATCCAGAATTATTGGCAAATCATTGTAAAGCAGCACATAGGCTGATTTGAGCATGGGATATGTTGTAAATATTTATATAAATAACATAGCTCCCTCCTTGGTTGAGCCAGTTAGGAATTAGAATAGAGGAGAGTTTTCAATTGCAGCAATTAGGACTGTATAGTAATTTTTTGTAACAGTTTTCAGCATGTTTTGTCATCAATAAAAGTGCAGCTATTTTATCATTTTTTGTTGAGTGTTAATTAGTTAAGGAGTGCTTTTCACCTCCTTCTAGATCAGGAAGTATGGGCCCACTTTCAGATCTAGAAGGAGGGATTTTATGGCAGGTTTTAATCTGTAATTTTGCTGCAATAGAATTAATAGATTGCTTGCCAGATTTCATTTTCTTGTTTTTATTTTGTATTATGTGATTTATGTTTTCTATTATGTTTGTGTACAGCATTTGTGTGTATGTCAGCTGACAAATTATATTACGCATTTTTCCTTTGCTTTCCATGTTTTCCCTGCTTTAGCAACTTTCCATTTTCAGCATATTTCATTTTGCTGTCAATTCCTGTAGCTGAAGCTTGACGACCTTTTGTGGCAGGGCATTGACAGGTGTTTTTAGAATAAGTTTCATTTACAAGCATCATTTCAATTATGCAAAAGTAACTAGATTTCAATTCTGCAAATGTAACTTAGGATTTCATTTTAGCAATTTCAATTCTGCAAAAGTAACTTAGGATTTCATTTCAGCAATTTCAATTCTGCAAAAGTAGATTAGATTTCAATTTAGCAATTTCAATTCATGCAATTGTAGTTAGATTTCAATTCTTGCAACTTAGAATTAGTTTTCAATTCCTGTAATTTATTTCAGTTTCCATTCTTCAGACTAGGTTTAGTGTGACACCAAAAGGCTAAACCAAAATTTGCTTCACCAATAAATGCTTGAAATCTGAATGCCTGAATTGTACTCTGCCCTAGCCTTCTATCGTAGACAGCCTTGGACACCACCCCAGATTGATAAATCATTGAGATTAAATGATGAGACTCAACGACACTCATCACTTATATTAATCATTGAGGGGTAATTTTCCTTTATCTACTAGATTTTAAAGTGGAAAGGCCAATATTATTTAATACATTATTTTGGTTCTTTTTGGCATATAAGAATATTCTCTTGTGAGAGAAACATTTTTTCTATGACGGAAACTTTTATCTTCTCTCAAAGCAAATTCATGCCTTTTCCATTTAGAAGAAAGAAGGCTGTTGTTTTTTTTTGCAAATGAAGGCCACTTGACATCTGATTATAAGGGTGTTTATAGTCGTTGAAAAGGTTTTTACGAGCCAGACAATATGGTGTAATCCAATTTTAGTTTTAAAACTGATTTCCACACTTTTTTGTGGTTCAAAATTATTGTATCATGGAGTGCATTCTCGGTTGAACTCGACACTCCCAGATATTTTTTCATGTGATCCTAGTATCTAGTCATCTCCTCTACATCACCTAGTGGTTGTAGTGACTGGTTACCCATGCATTCCGGTAGGATGAGGAGGTCACCATAAGGGCACATTAAAAGCTACCTTGGTGCTTCATTTTTTCCCTTGTTTTTGTTGTTTGTCCAAAAATTTTTGGACCTTGTTATCAACCCATTGTGTTCATATAGGTGGAAACCACATACTTATGCTTGTGGAGTCAATTTTGGACATCCCTTGTGATTCTTGTGGTTCTATCCACACTATATTCACACTCTTATTTTTGTGAGGCACTTTGGTTTTAAGGGGTTTTTTTAGTGATTGTAGACACCAAATTGTAGCCACTAAACCTCCATCCTAACCATCCCACCACCCACTTGTCTTCCATGCCACCTTCCCACCAATTATTTGGCCCAAATCCACCTTCTCGCTATTTCCTAGCCTAATTGGGGTTATTTTAATATTATTTTATAATATTTTATATAATATTTTATTATATTTTAATATATTTATTATAAAATATATAAATAAACTCAATTAACCTTAGTCGTTCGATTTCATTTAATATCCATCCATTTTCATTAATCCATGTCACATTCAAAAAGTAATCTCAACCCTAGCATATGACTTAATATTAGCCACACGATCAAAAGTGCAAGGCTAAAACCCTTAGAAAACCCTAGGTTGGATTATAAATAGGGTATTTTGCAAATTCCCAAACCCTAGAACCTTGAGATTAAGAGATATACTTGGAGAAGCATTTGTTGATGCCCTAGTGAAGTGGAGATAGAGAGAATTGAAGATATGATTCCCTAGCTAAGCCAACAATACTTCTATCATTCCATCCATCATCCATCCATCCTCGCTCTCCATCATAGCTGTATTCCATCTGCCGCCTCCATCACCATCCTTCCTGATCTATTTCTACAGATCTACCCTACCCTACGAGCGCTGTGCCGAGCTTGCAAAGCTCATTGCAAAGTTTTCCAAGCACCCACAAGAGCTTGCCCTGTCTACAAGTGCACACCAAAGCTTTCCAAGCTCACTGCAAAGCCTGCCTAGCACCTTCTAGGGACTATGATAGTCCCATGTGCAAACCAAAGCTTGTGAAGCTCATGTCAAAGCTTGCTATGATACTAAAACGAAGATCTAAATCTACTACACCACAAAATTTGTAACAATAAAACAAGGTATATTTAGTATTATTTTATTTCATTTATTCATTGGTTTGGCATGCATTTTAAATTTATTATTAAGCTATAGTTTTGTTAATGTTTGATGGTCTCACACTATGGAGCCCTCACAGGTATTACTGATGCTCTTGTGTTTATTTTTGAATGTAGATTTATGAATTCAACATATTCTTTGATGGGTTTTGAAGCTAGAGTGGCCCCACATTGGATATTCAAAGCCCACTCAACTTTTTGGGATCAAGGACACACTCATATATGAAGACACTTATGTTATATCTAACTAGGGTTTTAGAGAACCCTAGTTCCACTGTAAATTATTGTATCAAATATCCGCATTGGATACTGATTGTAACAAAGGAGTCTATTGGCCCCCCATTGAATACATATTTCTTTTGTGCAATCTATTTTGTCTCATTGCTTTATTGGATTCTACCATTTTATTTTCAAGTGTTGTGTATTTGCATCCACAAATGGTGATCATAGTGGGACCCTACAAGGGTTTCATAATTTTATAGATCTACCTTGCTAATTTTCTATTGTTGTTGTTGTTGCAGGTTTTCAAAAAGCGTAAAAACTATTGCATTCGTTGCTAGGGTTTTTGAAGCATTATGTAGCAGTTCTAGGGATCATGTAGGTGACCTTTCATGCTTCATAGATGCTCTCCTACACCTAACCAGGTGCATAGTTATGCCTAGCATTAATTTGAAGCAAAGTTGAGGCTTCCATGTGAGTTTCGTAACCCTAGTTTGCCATTCAATAATTTATGTATTTTGTTTCTTGCTGCTATTTTTTTTACTGTTTTTGTGTTCACAATAAGAAATTGGGGAAAGAATCAGTAGTAAGTTACATCTAGGTTTTTTGTGTGATTTAGAATATAAAATATACTTCTTGTTCTAAAATTGCAAGTCTAGGTGATTTATCTACATTTTTGAGTGCATATAAAACGCAAAAGCATCTTAGAGTTGCATTTTAGGGTTAAAAATTATTTTAAACTTGCATATCTAAATAGGAACAACATTTAGAAGCATAAAGTAATCCTACCCTAGGCTTGCCCCTTTGGCAGAGAGGTGGACGAACCCTACGGTGCTCTTGTGATTTTTATCACTTGTAGGTAGGGGTTTTAAGGGTGTACTTTGCGCTCTATCGATGAAATTTGCATCTTTATGTTGGAATATGATTTAGATTAGTGAGGTTGATAATTTTTAATATTTTTTGCACACTATAAAGAACAAGGAACATAAAATTAATCAATCACACACTTGCACGCTACACTTTTTAACAGTAATAGTTGGATATCATCACCAACTATTGCTTGAGGTTTTGTGACGATGGCTTTCATATCCATCCATAAAATCTCTACCCCTAGACACCATAGGAATACCCCCAAGAAAACTTTTTGGAGGTCATTACCAAAAATAATATCATTTCCTTGGCCAACCATAGGTTTTACCTTTGTTTTTCATTAAAAGAATATTAGGCTACACTGAAACACACAAACCCAAAAAATTTAAAAGGAACTTCACATTAAAGGAAGAAAATAATTAATGAACCTGAGGTAAGCCACACAAGGTGAAATCTAGGATTGGTTGTTTTCTTTGCTTTATTTATTTATAAAGGAAATTGTTAATTTGTGTGATCTAGATTAATCTTGAATTTTTGGTTTAATTGTTTTATGGTGTTAACACGTCAACAAAAGAAGGTAATGAACCAAAATAATTTAATGGAAAATAATTCCCATGATCCTACTACTTCGACAGCCCCATCCACTATGATTCAGACTATGTTTGGATCATCCCATCCATCCCGCTCTCAATAGGAGTCTCATCCACTTAATGTGGAAGCCACCACTACCTACATAGACATGGATAGAGTGCAGTCCATCTACAAGGCCTCTAACTATGTCATGGAGCCCCTTAGCCAAGATAATTTTGAAGAACCTAAATTGGCTACCACCTACCTTACCCAAGGATATCCTAATTCAAGATATGAATATGGTATGCCTTCCACCGCAAGCCAACCACCACAAAATCCAAGTGTTCAAAACACTTACTTCACATCCACCTACACCAACCCCTTATATGAGGATCATGTCAATGCCATCTCGCAAGTCCCCAACCTTCAATTTGTAACATCAAATGCAACTTGCACCATACCCATGACCTTTCATCTATCATCCACACCTCCATCATCACATTTAGCCAACATGACCATGTCATCCACACCTCCATCATCACATTTAGCCAACATGACCATGTCATCCACACCTCCATCATCACATTTAGCTAGCATGACCATATCATCCACACCTCCATCATCTCATTTAGCCAACATGACCATGTCATCCATACCTCCATCATCTCACTTAGCCAACATGACCATGCCTAATATTCCATCATCATCAACCCAACCATCATCTCATCCAACCTCAACCCCATCATTCAACACATGGTCAAATTAGGAACTCACGAATATATTAGGGCTCATAAATAGATTGCTTTCACAACAAAAAAAAAGGAAAGCAACCGGTTAACACAAACCCTATGACTCAATGAGTTCCAACTCAACCTCCACTCGTAAATTAAAATTACTCATGGGTCCCTCAATCCTCCATAGTGACCATCCCTAACCCACCACCACTCCACACATCCACCATACCAATCAACATTGCCACCAATCAACAATCCGATAAAAGTAGTAAACTAATCTAAAAAACACAAGAAAAAATAGGGGAAGAAATACTGGCTTGGAGTGGGCCCATTCTCCAGCAGCTTCCTCCCAGCTGAATACGCACTTAGAACTTCTTAGAGTTATATTACAATTATCAAAGTATTACAATAAAAATATTCTATCTCCTCTCTCTATATTTCTATGTCTATATCTCCCTATATATTCTTAGAGAGGTCTATGTGTGTTTATATAGCACACCCGTAGAACTTCTATTACAAAGAAGTTGTAACAGTCGATTCATCCTAGACTAAACTAAGATAGTCTGGTAAATATAATCAACGTCTACTAAAACTAGAATTCGGTTCTAACAGTTTTGTGTTCGTTGATTGGTTTGTGCTTCTCCTAGCATTTGGAGGACATTCTCATACGTCGATGCGATCCCCAATTTAGCTCTACTTGACGTAGAGTTGGAGCTACACCAGTTGCATTTGTCCACATCATGCTTGTCTGGTCAATGACGAAGAACAGGGGTGCCTTCCCTATGAGGAAGGTGTCTAATTATATCGGGCACCTTCTCCATGCAAAAGGTGCCTCACTGCTGTAGGTGCCTTTCCAGAAGAGGAAGGTGCTTATCTTCTAGGTGCCTTCCTGTGAGAGGAAGGTGCTTTGCCTTCTAGTGGCGCCTTCCTATCGATGTCTTCCTTGTGGGAGGAAGGACCTTGCCTTCTAGCGGCACCTTCCTTATGAGTAGAAGGCGCTTGCCTTCTAGTGGAACCTTCCTTATGAGTGGAAGGTGCTTGCCTTCTAGTGGCACCTTCCTGTCGGTGCCTTCCTTATGAGAGGAAGGCACTTCTTTTCCTTTGGTGCCTTCCTGGAAGAGGAATGCACTGGCCTTCTATTGGCACCTTCCTAGGAGATGAAGGTGCTTGTCTTTCCTTGGTGCCTTCCTGGAAGAGGAAGGCACCTACTTACTCTTGGTGCCTTCCTAGAAGAAGAAGGTGCCTACTTACATTTGGCGCCTTCTTGGAATAGAAAGGCGCCTATCTTTTTTGCATTGATCCCAAAAGAAACAAAGTTCCAGGTGCATAAAAAGACCTCGACTGATCCAAATCTAACTAAATCAACTGCAATTCCATAAAAACACACTGAAAACACTTGAATTAGATAACACTCATATTTTGATCAAATATTTATATAATCATTCATAAAAGTATGCAATCCTTATTATACAGCCGCATAATGATCTAGAAAATGTATACAAAATATGAGCATTTCTTATGCTCATAATCCCCCCATGCCTAACATATGTCATGCCCTCATGGCATCAAAACTGTAGGTAGCCCTGTTGACCCCTCATCGTTGCCATTTCTTGGAGGATTTAGCTATACCTGTGACCCGAGTCTGCCTCTTCTATGCGCTATGAAGGTGTGGCTGTTATTTTCCTACGTGGAGCTGAGGATGCGGCTGTCGGTTGTCCTTTCCTCATTCTTGTCGCTATCAGTGGTGATATAGCCAGTGTCATATCTAATGACTAGAATGCATCTTTTGCAGCTTACCAGAGGTTAGCATCCATAGGTCTGACCATTGCTAGAGGGATATCTAAGTTATCCCTCCTAGAATGAACCACTTGGGCTTTGTATAATCTGGCTACTTCAGGAGTAAGCCCTACATTCTCCTTTGCAATGGCAGAGGCCTCCAATTTGGGGCCATATACCCCCATCATTCCAAATACCTCCTCATCATGGAGGTTTGTCCCTAGGATGACCCATAAATATCCCAGAACTGGTTGTCCTCTGCTAGATTGATACAGATACCATTGTCCCACTACATCCTTGAGGTTGCCTTCCTGGTCTCCTTGGCTATTGTCATCTCTTTGAGTAGTCATTTGAATTGTTTTCACCTTTCTCTGAATGGCTGCATATCCCATTCATCCTATTCTAGCTCGACGAAGGTCACCTTCACCTTCTTTCAAGTTGTCCTGGGCCCTTTTCCTTTGGCCTCTATAGAAAATGTGGCAGCTCAAATAGGGGTTTTCCCTTTCTCCTTGGTGGACATCTTATCGCTCTGATGGGCCTACCCTGGAGTGTTCTCTTCACTCTATGATGTCATCCCTAGGGATGCTCCTTCATCCCCTTGTCTATCCTATGTTGACCCCTCAGGATCTTCTCCTCCTTCCTCAGGTCCGGGGAGTTCCTCCTTATCCTCTGGTCATGTTTGCTACTAGAGGCCCTCGTCTTGCTCTGTATCACTCAGGACGATGACAGGGGGTATTGTGGGATTTCTCTCCCCTTCACTCCTAAAAACTGAGGAATTCTCCCCTGCCTACAGGCTACTCTATTGGGCGTCCGATCGAATTTCTCCCAAAGAGAATACTCATTCGACAGATGTGGAAGAATTCATCGAGACTTCTTTCACCCAGTCAGTTTGGGTTGATGCATCCCTTCTTTCCATTCCCCTATCCTGGAGTATCTGGTTTTCCTCCTGCAACTACCAGACTAGTTGCTCGAGCTGGATGATCCATCTGTCTCATTCTTTCAACTCCCTTGTATTCTTTTTTTGGCAATCCTCCAAAATTTGATGGGCCATCTAGCAATTTGTTTGCCATTCGAGTGCCTCCTCCAAGGCCCCGTTGACCTGGTCATTGCTCCTGAAAGTCCATATATCTTGTGGGATCTAGTTTGTCAATTCCTGGAGGGTTTGGGTTGCAACATAGACTTCCGGGTCGCTCTGTTCTTCTTCTACTAAGAGGAGGAGTCACCGTAGGCATTTCCTCCTTGGGACTAGTTTTGTTGGCCAGAACTTGGTCTCTTTGCTAATAAGCGATGCTCCTTCCTCCTCATGCTCGGGCACTAGGGAATGCCTTATTTCCTCTATGTTTTTGGGCATTGGTGACTGCCCTCTTTCTTCTATGAAATAGGGAAATTCCAATTGCGTGATACTCATCATTTCATCTACATGGCTTTCTCTCTTCTTGCCTTGCTTCGACAATAGTATCCTGTCACCTTTCTTGCCTGCCATCTCCCTCTATGTTGAGGTTCTACCTCTAGGCTTCTGCATGGCAAAATAGTGCTGATATCAGTCCATGGTAGGCTAGGGATGACGGTGCTCCCTTCTGGTACTGAGTCATTTTGCCCTTCAGAGCATTTTCCAAGTAGAAGGGCACGTTCAACCTCCTTCCATGCACCAGGTGATTGAGAAACTGCACATGGTTGGCGTGCAGATGGGTATATTTCCTGATGCATGTGAAGAATCGAGAAACCTTCTTGAATATCTTTTGTAGATTCATGGGAAGGCTATTTTTGGGTAGCCCCTCCTTGTCTATATGCACATTTCCCCTGGCATCAGTACTTCGATGTACAGCTTCAGTAGTACGCCTTTGTATACGCATTCCCCTATGAGGGGCAATCCAGTCGCCTACGAGATGTATTAAGGGGTGACTGGAATTTCTACCCCTCGCACCTGATCTACGTCACCTATCAAGGAGGTAGCAAACTCCTTGGCTACCTCCATATCTTGGCCTTGACTGACCAGGGTACAATATTTGAGCCATCCCTCAGCCTTAAACTGTGTCTTCATCGCCCCCCTAATTCCTTCCATATCACTCGGTTCATTCTTCTTCACTACGTGATTCTTCGACCTTCCTCCCATGGCGCATTCCCTTACTACTACTATTTTTATGTTCTTCCTTCTTCAGGAAGGCACCTTCTCATAGGGAAGGTGCCTAACCCTAGCAGTTATGGAAGGTGCCATATCATTGGCACGCGGTTTTGGCTATGGGGGGATATGATTTTTATGACGACGGTATTTTTTTGGTACTGCATATCTTATAAATAATTATATAAAAATTTGAATTAGCATGCGTGTACCTTATTTGATGTTTCAAGCATTGTGAAGGGTGCTGCTTCACTGATCTATGACATGGGGGATGGGTATGGTCATCTGGTGTCACTCATTTGTGTCATGATTTCATTCTGATCAAGGCGTTTGGGAGGTGTAAGTGTTGGTTGTACGTGGAAGGCACTCTTTAGTACCTTCCCCATGTGGAACGCATTGATGTGGCACCTTCTCAATGTGGAAGGTACTTATATGGCACCTTCCCAATGTTGCCGATGCTTTTTGAATGGATGTGCCTTTCGATGGTGGAAGGCACCTCTGATTGGATGTGCCTTTCGATTGTGGAAGGCACCTTCTGAATGGGTGCACCTTCCCGATGTGGAAGGTGCCTTGGTCTGCATGTACCTTCCCGATGTGGAAGGCACCTCAGTTTGTTTGCATCTTCATGATGTGGAAGGTGCCTCTGTCTGCATGGGCCTACTCGATGTGGAAGGCACCTTGGTCTGTATGCGCATTCCTGATGTGGAAGGCACTTCCGTCTGCATGCGCCTTCCTGATGTGGAAGGTGCCTTGGCTCTTTTTTTTTTTTGTATGGCACCTTCTAGCCACGGAAGGCGCCTATATATATCTATATATTTTTTCTTCTCTTTTTTTTTTTGTGTGCGCCTTCTTTATAAGGAAGGTGCCTTCTTCTGGATGGGTTCCTTATTTATAAGGAAGGTGACTTATTCTGGCGAGGTGCCTTATTTATAAGGAAGGTGCCTTATTCTGGCGGGGTGCCTTCTTTATAAGGAAGGTGCCTTCTTCTGGCTGGGTGCCTTATTTATAATGAAGGCGCCTTCTTCTAGTGGGGCACCTTATTTATAAGGAAGGCACCTTATTCTGGTGGGGCACCTTCTTCATAAGGAAGGTGCCTTCTTTCATGCCTTCTCGATGTGGAAGGTACCTTATTCTCAGCAATCATGTTGTGTTTGACTGGGAAAGGGTGATCAAGCCTTCTTTGTCTTGCTTCATGCTACCTCAGCTTCTACCTACGAGTGCTAGTGTCAGAATGTTGAGCCGAATCAGGCCTGGTTTCCCAGATACCTATTCCTCATGCTTTCAAGTCCTCCACCTACAAAAAGCAAACGAAAAGAAAGAAAAATAAAGGCAGTTAGATGCATTCCATACCTATTAGACCTTGGGTTAGGATGTCTGTAGCTTGCATGCAAGCATCGTCCCTGTAAAACACACTGTAAGAAAAAACTAAATTAACTAATTTTGGTGAGCACCTCCATGCCCAACATTTTTCCTAGTAAGATTTTGGTCTAGATCTAACAAGATGGGGTCTCCCCCACGTCCATTCTGGATTCCACCTGTAAGGTTTTGGATGTGTTATAGGGGCACAGTCGATGGCCATTGACCATTAACACGGTGTTGCTACCATCAATTGTTCTAACATGCACTGCCCCATTCTTGATGAGCTCTACCACCTCATACGGTCCCATCCATATTTGCATTAATTTACCTTTTCTTTCTTGGAACCGAGAATCGTACAATAGCACCCATTCTCCTTCTTGGAACTACTTTAGTTTAATGTGGTGATCATGCCACCACTTTCTTTGCTTTTGTATGATTTCCATTCTCTACAGAGCGTCCATTCGAATTTTATCCAGCTGATCGAGCTATCGAATCCTTTCTTCTTGAGTGTCATCCAAGCTCAAGTTCAACTCTAAATCCATCCTCAATGTCTTGATTTCAAACTCAATAGGCATCATCGCACTCTTCCCATAAACTAGTTGGAAGGGTGTGAAGCCTGTGGTGGATTTCCACATGGTATTAGATGCCCAGACTGCCTCTGGAAACCGTGTAGCCCAATATTTTTTATGTTATTACATAGTCTTCATCAGGATGTTCCCTATTTCTCTATTCGTCACTTCCACTTGCCCATTTGCCTATGGATGGTAGGGTGTAGTTTTATTGTGCCAAACTCTGTATTGCTCCATCAGCTCCTTGATCAACCTGGAGGTAAATTGAGGCCCCTAGTCTATTTTTATCTCTTTAGGGACCCCAAATCATGTAAAAATGTGAGCAAATAAGAAATCGGTGACTGTTCTTTCTTTTGAATCTCTCAACACTTGAACTTCAACCCATTTGGTGACATAATCTATACAGACCAAAATAAACCTCCGCCCTATTGAATGTGGATTAATTGGTCCCACGAAGTCCATGCCCCACTTATCAAAGGGTTCTGGTGTACCTAAGGTTGGAGGGGCATTTCCCCTCAATGGGTTGGTCTATCCATTCTTTGGCATTCATTGCACTTGCTGGTGTACACAGCCGCATCCTTGAACAGAGTGGGCCAAAAGTACCCAGCCTGGCAGATTTTGTAGGCAGTTTGTTTCCCTTCAAAGTGTCCTCTGTATGGTTCATCATGACACGCTTTGAGTACTTCTAAGAACTGCTCTGCTACGCATCTCCTTATAATCTGGTCATGTCCTTTTTTGAATAGGAGGCCATCAACCCATAGGAACAATGCATTTTTATCTATGACCGCCTGCTTTTCTCGAAAAGAGAGAGTAGGTGAGGTTCTTCTGGTGGCCAAGTAATTGGCTATATCTACATACCATGGGATTTTCTCACTAATGGTGAACAAATGTTCATCCAAAAATTGGTCTTCCACTGCTGTATGGTTTTTCGGTATCAATATGGATAGAAAATCTGCTATGATGTTGTCCTTGCCTAGTTTTTTGACTGTTATGATGTTGAATTCCTATAGTAATAGGAGCCACCTGATAATTCTTCTGCCAATGGTTGGCTTACTCATCAAGTATCTGATAGCTATGTGGTCCATGTGGACAATTACCTTCTACCCGATGATATAATTGTAGAATTTCTTTATGGCATGGACAACCACAAGGAACTCCTCTGTCACTGTGTAGTTGAGCTCGGCTCCTACCAAGTTTTTGTTGATATAGTAGATGACATAAAATTCTTTGCCATACTTCTGTCTGAGGACTTCTCCAATTGCATTGTTGGATGCATCACAGTAGATATGGAATGGTATGGCCCAATTTTGTCCTCTTAGAATCAGTGCAGATATCAATTTTTCTTTAACCAACTAAAATGCTTCCTCACAGTCTTTCGTCCAATTGAACTCCACATCCTTAGATAATAGAGTGTGTAGTGGTTTTGCAATTTTTCTAAATTCGAAGATAAATCACCGGTAGTACCCGGTTGATCCAAGAAAACTCCTTACCTCTCTCTGCATTCTAGGGCTGGGTAGGTCTTAATGACCTAAATTTTTCTTTTATCAACCTTTATTCCTTCTATGAAGAGGTGGTGTCCCAATACGATGCCTTCTTGCATCATCATAAAGCATTTCTCATTGCTCAGGGAAAAATTTTTTTCCTTGCTTCTTTCGAGCACTCTTTCCAAGTTTGTCATTGCTTCATCAAAGGTTTCTCCATAGACGGTGAAGTCATCCATGTATACTTCGATCGTGTCTCCCATCATGTCTAAAAATATGCTAAGCATCACCCTTTGAAAGGTGGCAGGTGCGTTGCACAATCTGAAAGGTAATACCCAATAGGCAAACGTTTCCCATGGGTAGGTGAACATTTTCTTATCCTGATCCTCTTCTCCTATCTGGATCTAGTTGTATCCACTGAATCCATCTAGGAAGGAGAAATACTTCTTCCTCGAGAGTGTATCCAAGACTTGATCAATGAACGGGAGCGGGAAGTGGTCCTTCTTGGTCGCTTTGTTTAATGCTCTGTAGTCCACATAGATTCACCACTTCCCATTCTTTTTAGGGACTACTACTAATGGTGATACCCACTCACTATCAAAAATTAGATAGATGAATCCGACAATCAAGAGTTTTTGTAGTTCTTCCTTGACAATGTCTTTCATTGTCGGATTCATTCTTCTCTGTGGTTTCCTACTTGGAGTTTCTTGATTATTGAGGTATATACGATGGGTACAAATTTCTAGGCTGATGCCTTGCATATCTATGTAATCCCATGCAAATTCCTATTGGTGTCTAACCAGGAGCTCTTCTACTTTTGTCAATTGTTTGGGAGTCAACCTACTGCTGACATTCAACATTCTTCCTAGCCCGACGTGTATCTACTGAATGTGGTGATCTTGGGCACCAGCTAACGGTGATCCAAGTGTGGAGATGGAGGACTCCCCATGGAGGAACTCCACAATAGCACCATCCTTGTCTTATTTTGCCAACTCATCCAATGTCATCACCGGTTGGATCATGGATAGTTCAAGATTTTCATGATCGGTCAACATGGGTTCTCCTACTAAGTCGACGGACTGAACTGGGGGTGAAATGGTCAATATTTTAACATTCTTCCCATCAAATATGGTCATAAACCCATCTCGACAGCTAATGTGAGCATCAGCTATTGCCAGCCATGGCCTTCCCAAGATGAGCAGTTAACCTCCCAACCTAGTTTTAGAATGCAGGACTAAAAATTTGACTGGGTATTCCCATGCGTTGATTGTTACTATTACATCTTCCAACATTCCTTCTGGTGCCATTGTCGATCGTTCGGCCATCTGTAGCACTATCATAGTGGGTTTCAGGTTCATGACCTATAGCCTCTGCATGGTCTCCTGAGGCATTATGTTGATGGCTGCTCTGAGATCGACCAACATATTGGACAGGGAATGTCCCTTGATTTTTATAGTCAGCATCGGGCTGCCCGAGTCTACATACTTCGGATGGCACATTTTGCCCATCATCAAATCTGCTAGTTTACCAATGACATTGATAGTCTCAGTTGCTCTTCATCCTGGCTTCCTTAGACACATCTCTCTTATCACCTTGGTATATATCATAACATCTTAGATGGCTTGAAATAATGGGATTATCACGGTGAGGTTCTTCAATCTAGACAAGATATCAAACTCTGGTTGTGTTACTTTCCTCTATTCTTGCAGCTGGTTGATAAATGGAGCCTTCACTCTCTCAGGTGTTTCTTCTATCACCTCTTCTATAAGAGGTGTTTCTACCTCTTCCTCCTCTTCTACCAGTGGAGGCGTTCCTACTCCTAGTTTTCTACCAGACCTAAGTTGAATATGGTACATTAGATACATCTCACCCTCCACATTGTATGCTAATTGGTTCACCCTGTTATTCATATTTGTCATCGGTTGTATGGGTAGCTACGCAAGTCTCACTACTAGCAACGCCAGTAAATTCTATTGGGGGTGAGTTGGTGCTACATTCTGTGGAGCTTGATTCCATGGAGTGTGGCCTCTCCACTACTTCATAGGATATGGATATGGCATCCATGGCTGCTGGCTCGGGAATGTTATTGGGGGTGCGTTGGACCAGGGTGATGGCCCCCACCACCCCATGTTATGTGGTTGAGGTGGGCCTTGGTTCATGTAAGGTCCTCCCCCATATGATGGTATTCCATTTGGCATATTCCCCATAGGGGGTTGTGGCCAACTCTTTTGATTGCCTATGAAATAGGCATCCGCGCTTTCAACATCCTCTTGATTACTGGGTAGTTGCAGGCACAATCAAATTTTATGGTTCAGCCTACAAAATGTGCATACTCTAACTTTGTTCTTCAAAAATGCATTCTTTGCATGCTTCCCTCTACATTTTGGATAGAAATAAGCCAATGCTGCTTCATTTTCTTGCTTCTTCTTCTCTAACAGTAGGGTATCCATTTGCAATGCTAGAGACAAGAGTATTTCGCTCTTTAAATCGTCCAGCATGTTACCTATTTTTGTCTTCATGACTGAAGTAGTCGCTTTCATGGTTCTAGAAGTGGTCGTGCCTCTCCTTCTTGAGTAGTTTTTGCATATTTTTTGGATGTCTTCCATAGCGTGCTGGTAGACATCACCTCCAAAAATCATGTTAAGAGCCTCTAGTGATTCATTGGTAAGTCCTCTCAAAAATATGCTTTTTAGGGACTTATCAGATAGTCTCGTGTGAGGAGATCATTGAAGATTGAATTTTAATCTCTCCTAGTATTCCTCAAGAGACTCATATTCTTTTTGCGTCATGCTCAGGACCTCTTCTATGGAGTCTCTTGCTCTCCTGAAATATTGGTATTGCTCTAAAAAGAGCCTCTTCATTTGATCCCAAGTGGCAATGTGTTTGTCTCTCAGACCGATGAACCATCGAAGAACTGCATCATCTAACATGGAAGGAAAGAGTTTCAACTTCTGCATATCAAATTTGTAGTCCACAAACTTGCATAAGACATCAAAATTAAATAAAAATAGGTCAAGGTCCTCAATTGGGTATCCTATGAAGGTCGAAAGGTGAGCAGGGGATATGTTTTTCATTTTGGTATCTCCTACTCCTTTCTCAATCGAGAAACTAAATCTAGATGAGACTTCTTTGTTGTCAGCAATTTTTTTAGGAAATGTGGTCTCTAATGCAGTGTTTATAGCCTTATGGAAATTTAAGACTTTATGAGTCAAGGCTCTAAGGTTTTTTGGTGTTATCATCTGATTTTCTATAACTTTCCACAACAGGGCTTCCTCTAAGGGTATCCTATTAAACAAGGGATTTATGATGATTCGTTCTTCCCCACATTGATGGGATGAGAAGGCACTTTGGACAAAGTGTGGCTCCTCACTCCAATGGATTTTTGGAGGTGGGTCGGGCGAGTCTAATTCAAATTTAGAATGCTCGGTTGACTCATATTTTGATGGATTAGTTTTTATAAATTGATCATTTGGTCCTCTTCTTCTCAAAGAACTCATACAAGGTCAGATGGAAGGTTTTCGGGTATTGTAAATAATCTATTTGAGATTCTTCCCCAAAAATGGTGCCAAAATTATTGCGGACCAACAAAGTGAATTTCTTTCCTACTTTTGTCACATGCCCATGCATTTAATTTATCAAATAGGGAGCTTCGTAAACTTGTGAAGGGTTTGAATAAGATTGCTTACAATACCACTTGAGATGAGTCTGCTAGTTTCTACTATTGGGGGGTGTTTCAAACAGTTGTCAATCATTCATTGACTCCTCAATAATTTATGTAAAAACAATTAAATCTATAGAAAGGAAATGATCACACATTCCTAGAAATGAACCTATTGCAAATACTGGAAATAACGATGCAATGAACAATCTGATAAAAGCAATAAACTAATCTAAAAAAAACATAGGAAAAAATAGGAGAAGAAATACTGGCTTGGAGTGGGCCCAGGCTCTAGCAGCTTCCTCCTAGTTGAACACACACTTAGAACTTCTTAGAGCTGTATTACAATTATCAAAGTATTACAATAAAAATATTCTATCTCCTCTCTCTATATTTCTATGTCTATATATCCCTATATATTCTTAGAGAGGTCTACGTGTGTTTATATAGCACACCTATAGAACTTATGTTATAAAGAAGTTGTAATAGTCGATTCATCCTAGACTAAACTAAGACAGTCTGGTAAATGTAATCGACATCTGCTAAAATTGGCATTCGATTCTAATGGTGGCATGTTCACTGATTGGTTTATGCTTCACCTAGAATTGGTAGGATGTTCTCATACATCGGTGCGATCCCCAATTTAGCTCTACTTGACATAGAGTTGGAACTGCACCTGTCACTTTTGTCCACGTCATGCTTGTCTTGTCAACGACGAAGAATAGGGGTGCCTTCCCCATGAGGAATGTGCCTAAGTATATCAGACACCTTCTCCATGTGGAAGGTCCTCACTGTTGTAGGAACCTTCTTGTAAGAGGAAGGCACTTATCTTCTGTTGGTGCCTTCTTGTGAGAGGAAGGCACTTTTCCTTCTAGTGGCACCTTCCTTATGGGAGGAAGGTGCTTGCCTTCTAGTGGCACCTTCCTTATGAGAGGAAGGCACTTGCCTTCTAGTGGCACCTTCATTATGAGAGGAAGGTACTTGCCTTATAGTTTCGCCTTCCCATCGGTGCCTTCCTTATGAGAGGAAGGCGCTTCTTTTCCTTTAGCACCTTCTTGGAAGAGGAGGTCGTTGGCCTTCTATTGGTGCCTTCCTGGGAGAGGAAGGTGTTTGTATTTTCTTGGCACCTTCCTGGAAGAGGAATGTGCCTAATTACTCTTGGAACCTTCCTAGAAGATGAAGGCACCTACTTACGTTTGGCACCTTCCTGGAAGAGGAAGATGCCTATATTTTCTGCATTGACCCCGAAAGAAACAAAGTGCCAGGTCCATAAAAAGACCTCGACTGATCCAAATCTAACTAAATCAACTGCAATTCCACAAAAACACACTAAAAACACTTGAATTAGATAACACACATAATTTCATCAAATATTTATATAATCATTCATAAAAGTATGCAATCCTTATTATACAGCCGCATAATGATCAAGAAAATGTATACAAAATATGAGCATTTTTGATGCTCATCAATGGCATCGACCAAAATTTTTATCAATGAGCTCATTCAAAAATCCCCTAGGCATAGAGAAGCTATTATGGAATACTCAAGTCAATTGAGTTATAAGCCCAAGACTCCAATGCCTTCAAAAAAATTTTAGGGAGTGTTAGAACATGCATGGACCCATCAATCACCTTTTATGACTTTGAGATAAAACCAATGAGTTCAAAATCGGTGGAACCTCCATTGCATATAATGGCCTTAATAGACATAAAGCCCTTCAAAAGAGTGTTAATGGATACCATCTCATCAATAAACATCATTACTACCATTTCCCTTATCCATATCAACTTACCGCCATCCCACATTACCAATTCATCACTCACCCTTAAAGTATTTAACGATGCTTTGTGTACCACAGTTGGCACTGTCGTTTTAACTATATAAGTAGGGGCTACAATGTTGCACACCATGTTTCACATCTTGGAAGGTACCATTGTTTATAATATACTCCTTGGTAGACCTTTTATGAGGGAAATGAAATGTGTCCCATCAATTCGTCATCAGTGCTTAAAATATGTTCATGATGGATAAGTCCATTACATCCCTGCAGATGTTGAACCCTTTAAGTATTGTAACTTCATTTCAAACCCCTATGAATCCATGTTACCTTCCACACATTTGTTCTTGGCACAATCATCAGATCCATAAACGTCATCTTCCAATCCATATTCTTCCTCTAATCCACTTTCATCTTCTTCTAAGGCTCCCATCATAGAGGAGCTACCCATCACATCATCTTCTCAATCATCCATTTCTTCTTGTACATGTAATTGTGGATAAGCTTCCATTAGCACATTATACATCACAAAAACTTCTTCCACTATAACCACTTCTTCTAGGCCATCTCATCATTCCACACCACCATCTCAACATGCCCCACCACCATCCAATCCAACTCCATCAGTCAATGTGTCACAAGTCAAACTTTTTGATTGTGACATATTTAATTCCCCACCATCCACAACCAATCCAGAGCCATCCAAGCCTTCACCATCCACCTCATCAACCCAATTCAAAGTCCACATCACCAATCCTAGTATAGATGAGTATGTGGTCCAAGATGTCACCATAACCCCCTTAGCCATTCTAATAGCCAAGGATTTTGGATGTCCCAAAGACCGTTCTCTATCCATAGGTTCTGTCTACGACATGAGTACCGCTCCAAATAGCATTAAATTTGTTTATGGTGGGTTGGATTGCTCAACTTGTGCAAACCCACCCGAAGAACTAAAAGAGCCTAGGCGCACCAATATACCCCACGTGGAATAGTTTCCATCCAGATACTTCAACATGTTCCATTGGCAAGGTCAAGTTTTAGGTTCCCATGAAAAAGGAATGCATGATATCCTAGATATCCCATATAGAGGTGCTCATTATCATTCTGGATTAGGTTATACCCCATTGTCCTCCACTGCTTCTCTTGAGCAGGCCTTCAAAAAGCTTAGGCTCAATTATGAAGAGCCCTCCATGCATCCATTGCCTTCAACATCCTCTCTTGAATAGGCCCTTCAAGAAATTTCCATTGATGAAGTAGACGAGGATGATCCCATCAATTTCTCCTATCTGGTATTTATTTCCAATGATGAAATTTATGAAGAATTTGAAGTCATGTCAAATGCTTCTGAAAATTCTGAAGAGGAATCACTCCCCAGTGTCCCCATAACCTAATAGGAAGAGTTTTACCTTTGAATTTTTCCCATCCAGCATCCCATTTTCTACTTGCTTCTTCCATAATATCAAGATGATCCACTTGGCAATCCACCTTGAGCCCCACATAAGCCAAGAATTGTAACATATGTACATACAAAAAAAGAAAAAATAAAACATAAAAAAAAAATAGAGAAAAATGTTGCTCTAATGTTTCACATTCACTATTACAGGGATACCATACCTCGACATCAATTCTGATTCAATTGCTCCATTCGTTCATCCATCCCAGCCATATTTTTTTCCCCTAAGTCAATATGAATCTTATTGAATTATTCACCTCGCTCCACAATCCATATGATTTGGCTAAGCCAATTCCAATTTACAATAGCCTCATTAACTTGGACTGGATTTCCTCCCCACCCTCCCTATCAGAGTTCATCCTATCCAAGGAATTGTTACAGGCTTCAACCTGTTACATTCCTCCTTCACCCTCACCTTCACCCTCGCCATACTTAGCTAGCAGTCTTGAGGTTTTCCAGGAAAAGTTAGGTAGCGATAAGCAAGAGAGACTAGATGAAATATTAGATGACTTCAATATGATTCCAACACCACATCAACTTGAGGAAGTTTCACATATGTCCATTGAAGAAACCATTGACGTGAGCCTTAGTTCAGATCCTCACAATCCCTAAATTGTCAAGCTTGGAAAAATTTTAACACCCAATGAACAAGAGAAATTTATTGCTCTCCTCAAGAATAAGAAAGAGGTGTTTGCATGGTCCTACAAGGATATGACTGGCATTGATCCTGACCTTGTTTTCCACAATATCACCTTATGACCTGACGCCAAGTCGGTCAAACAAAATATTAGAAGAATGCATCCTACCATAGCACTCATAGTCAAAGAGGAAATACAAAAATTGCTAGATGTTCACTTTATTGTCCCTATTGACTATCCCGAGTGGATTTCAAATATGGTACCCATTCACAAGCCCAATGGGGGATACACATTTGCAATGAATTTTGAGACCTAAATAAAGCATGTCCTAAGGATGATTTCCCTCTACCAAACATTGATACTCTTGTCGACACCTGCGTAGGCCACGAAATGCTTTCCTTTATGGACAGTTTCTCAGGATACAACCAAATTTGAATAAATCCTGATGATCAACATAAAATAGCATTTACAACACCATGGGGAACATTTTGTTTTAGGGTTATCCCCTTTGGCCTCAAAAATGCAAGAGCTACTTATAAAAGAGCCATGACTTACATATTTCATGATTACATACATAAAATAATTGAAGACTATATAGATGATCTCTTGGCTAAATCTAAAACCCG
Organism: Wollemia nobilis; assembly: GCA_028583015.1. Taxonomy (NCBI): domain Eukaryota; kingdom Viridiplantae; phylum Streptophyta; class Pinopsida; order Araucariales; family Araucariaceae; genus Wollemia; species Wollemia nobilis. The sequence continues at coordinate 3,082,432 of JAQPPZ010003177.1, read as the reverse complement.
ATAAGAACATATTGATGTTTTAGACAAGATTTTTGATTGGCTGTTAGAATTCAAGGTGAGGTTAAATCCCAAAAAGTGTGTCTTTGGTGTTATCTCTGGTAAAATTTTAGGATTCATTGTCTCCAGGTGAGGCATTGAAGTGGACCCAAATAAGGTTAAGGCCATCATGGAAATGCCACCCCCAACTAACATCAAGAAATTGCATAGCTTGCAAGGTAAAATTCAATCAATCAAATGCTTCATTGCGCAAATTTCTAATAAATGCAGGCCATTTAACCACTTGCTAAAAAAGGTGGTAGCATTCATATGGACAGATGAATGTCAAAAAAAAATTGACGATGTCAAGCGTTATCTAACTTCACCACCAATTTTAACTCCTCCTAAGTCGGGGGTCCCTTTCCATCTATATTTCTTAGCCACAGAGGCTGCTTTAGGGATGATACTTGCACAAAAAAATGAACAAAATCAAGAGCAAGCAATCTATTACATGATTTGACTGTTGGTAAGTTATGAAAAAGATACGCTTATGTAGAAAAGTTATGCTTAGGGGTGGTTTTAGCCACTAAGAAACTTCAACATTATATGCTAAGCCAAAAAACCTGTCATAGCTAGAGAAAATCCTCTGTGTTACATGATGTCTCACACTTATAACAATACCCGTAATGCTAAATGGATAATTTTTCTTATAGAATTTGATCTCAAATTCATTAGCCAAAAATCCATTAAAGGTCAAGTTATTGTTGATCACCATGTAGAAGCTCCACTACCTAGTGATGATCCTTTGATTATTGAGCCAGATGATTTGGTATTTTCAGTCATTGAAGAAGGAAAAGATATCATTCCTGAGGAGTATTTCGACATCACATTATTCTTTGACGGATCTAAGTGCAAAAAAGGTCAAGGTGCAGGAGTTGTCTTTCACACACCATAGGGGATTCCCATCCCTTTATCATTCAAGTTAGACTTCTTATGCACAAACAACACAATAGAGTACAAAACCTTAATCTTAGATCTTCAATCTATTATAGCTATGGGTATTAAGCGTATCCAAATATTTGGATATTCTCAACTTGTAAAACAAGTAACAAGATAATACCAATGCAAAGAACCTACCATTAACCTTTATCATGAAATAGCAATGAAATTGCTATCAACATTCGAATGGCATGAAATCAATAACTTGCCTCGTTCGACTAACAAATTTGTAGATTCAATGGCCTCTCTTGGATCCTTGATTCCAAAGAATGACTTAGGAGAGGTACAGGCCCTAATAATCTCAATAGTCTCTAAAGCAGTCGTGAAGCGTGCTAACCCACAGGATGGAAAAGATGTTTGCTTTATCCATGAGAAATCATGTGAGCCTTGGTCAAACCCCATAATTGCCTTTTTAAAATTTGGAACACTCCCATCTAACATGTCTCGGTCTGCCAAACATGCCTTCAAGCAAAGGGTAGCCCATTTCGTTCTCTTGGGTGACATGTTGTATAAATGAGGTTATGATGGAATCTTGCTTCAATGCCTCGAACCAGAAGAAGCCCAAAGAGATATAGAGGAAGCCCATGATGGTACTTGTGGTGGTAATTTTAGTGGAATGGCCATTGCAAAGAATATTGTATGCATGGGTTATTATTTTCCCACCATGGAACGTGACTGTTGCACATATGTCAAAAATTGCAAACAATGTCAATCACAGGCAAATTTAACACATGTACCATCACAAGCTTTATAGCCTATACAGAGTCTCTGGCCCTTTTCATAATGGGGCCTTGATCTAATTGAAAAAATTTTACCCTCCTCTTCAAGACAACATACTTTCATCATAACTGCCACAAAATACTTCACAAAGTGGGTTGAGGCAATCCCTCTAACCAGTACGATAGGACCTAGAATTGTGGATTTCATACTCCATCACATCATTTTTCATTATGGTATCCCCTCTAAAATCATTTTGGATAATGGTAAGTCTTTTAAGAACAAGGATGTTAGAACACTTTGAGAGAAATATAATATCCAACATAGTTTCTCAACTCCGTATTACCCACAAGCAAATGGACAAGCTGAAGCTACCAACAAGACCTTAATTACCATTCTTAAGAAAATTGTCAAAGAAAATCATAAATATTGGCATACACAAACCCATTTGGAACTTTGGGCTTATCGAACAAGCATCAGAATGCCAACGGGAGAAACACCATTTTCTCTGGTCTATGGAGCGAAAGCTATTATGCCTCTTGAGCTTGAGATTCCTTCCTTACGAATTTCCTTGCAAGAATTCATAGATGATGATACAGCTAGACAAGCACGACTTGACCAACTCACACTATTAGATGAAAGGCGTGTCAATGCATTAGAATATTTACGAGTTAATCAAGACCGCCTCAAGCGTGCTTACAATACTAAAGTCCATATTTAGGAATTTCAAGTAGGGGATCTCGTCCTCAAAGAAAACCAACAAAACACCAATGTGTTGCCACATCTTCATGACAAATTTGTGGTAAATTGGTTAGGTCCATATGTGATCACTCAAAAAGTGGGTAATGGTACTTATAGGCTTGTTGATTTAGAGGGTAAAGAGGATCTTGAACCACTTAATGTTCTTCATTTAAAAGCATTCCATTGTTAAACGTGACATACTATATGTATATATACATGGCTAAAAAATAAATAAATAAATAAATAAACAAATTACATGCTCTTACATAGGCATTTCCACATTGCATACATTTCATTTGCATTTAGGCATTTACATTCAATCATACATATTTCGTTACATTGTACAATTTCCATTTGCATATTAATAGTCGTTACACTAGGCATACACATTTGCATTCATCCCATCCCATGGTCAATGATCTAGCATAGTAATTATGATATGGCCACAAACAAAAATTTAAAGTTATAGAAATTGGGGGTACCTAGTTTGAAACAATTATGCAACTTTCATAAGCCAAAAAAATCACATGTCAAAATAATAAAAGCCTAAAATTTTTAGTCACTCAACCATTACTAGTGTCGAAATCAACCTCCAAGTGGATGTCCAATTTTTTTTTGGACCAAAAGCACAATTTACACACTAAGAAAATCTTGAGCAATGTCAATTGATTCCAAACGCAATCTTGAACCAATCACATTCCATCACATCTTAAAAACATTATGAGTCAAGGAGGGTTAGTGCCATACTTGGGTAGTACCTTGAAGCGAAAAGAGATAATCCTCGCTTGTCCCATCATGCAGCATAGTCCAAAGCAAAAACAATAGTTTTCACCATTACCTTAATTACTCTTCAAATATAAGCATAAAAACAGAGTAGTAAGGATAGGGTCACAATTCTCATCACACTTCGGTTGAGAATATGATTCCCCAAAGCTCTATACAAAATTAACAAATAAAACTCCCAAATACCCTTGATCCCTAAAGTCATAAATATTCATAGTACATGCCCCTGACAAGGATGGGTAGTCATCCCCAAGGCCTAAAATATAAAATACCATTGGACTATGGAGTGAATCTTCACCAGGGCTATAGACGCCTAAATAGCAATGGAGTAAGCTCAGGCGAGGCGACATGTCTCCTTGGCAAACAAGAATACCTCTGACTACACATAAGGGTAAGATAGCTTTAGGTAATCTTCATAACAAATCATGCCCAATTTACTCATAGTGGGTCAATGAAATTCACGTTCCAACACACTGGTTCTTGATTTATAGGGTCATTGTCACACTCAAATATTTGGTAATTGAACCTCACTTGCACACACATTGGTCCTAAGAAAGTTAGACAACCCAAGTGAGTTTGGTTGATAACATTAGTATGTTTGAGTATTTGAAAATTCTGTCATACTCATTTCATATCAACATCCATATCTTCTTCCTGTCAAATTTCATATTTTCTTCCACATCAACAACCATATTTTCTGACATGTCCACATTCATGTCTTCATGGTAAGTCGAGTTGCAAAACATAACAAAACTAGGTACTCCCAATTTTCAAACAATGGACAACAAAAATTGCCAATAGTATTTCTAAACTATAATAGATCATATGAACAACATGCATTCCTATCATGTAAGTCTGCATTCATTTAAAATTAACTTGCATTAATCATATCAAATTTTCATAATATTGCATATATACAGTCGCCATGCATTTACTTACAATAATAACTCATCATTAGCTTGCATACATCAAATAAAATAAACATTAGGTATATACATCATAGTCATTAGCTTGCATACATCATCATAAACATTAAATAAAGCATTGCATAACACATAAAAACATCCACACAAAAATACAACACACATATATGAAAAGGCCATGTATATATATAAGCGTCCAATATAAAATAGAGTGCCAAGAAGGCTACAAAAGGGAGCACCAAGGCTCACATGTACAAAAGAGTGCATATAAGCACTGCATCAACTATCCTTGAGAAGACCCCTAAGACCCGGTAGGAGCCCTCAGCCTAGTACTCTACCTCAACTCCATCTACCTTGATGGCTCGACCATAGATGAAGGAGGATCTGGCAAGGTGATGTGATGCTGCATACACACATACTCCAAGGAATGTGCGTATGTCTCACTAGCTCAAACTCATCGTAAGTCCTTCTGATGTCATCACTCCTTTGCCAAAATCTTTGCCTGTAGCCTCGTAACTATCTCCTACTCCTGAGCTATAGTCGCCCTAGCCTCCCTCTGAGAATCTAGCATAGTCTCTCGCTCCTCTCGTAGCTGCTCAAGCTCAGCCCGTAGCCTAGCCACATTGAAGATCTTGCCCATATCTTCATCATCCTCCATCTCCCCTACCGCCAAACCCACATTTGGAGCCTACTAGGCCGCTACCCTTGACCGTCACCATCTTGTCAATTAATAAGGCCTCATCCTCTTCGAAGTCAACCTTGACCCTGCCACTATCGCATCCTTACCTACCACCTTTGGTACCCATACTAGTTGGACACAAAACCACTTCAAATACTTTAGAGTCACACAAGCATCATCCACATCAACCACCCCCAGTTGCTCATCATCATCCAATGGAACCCGCCATGGTTTGGGATAAGGTAGTGTCACCTCATCCTTCACCTACCGATACAACATCGGTTCATCAAGAACTCCTTAAGGCAAACCAAACTACCTCAACACCCACAAGTATCGAAAGTACTCCACCTCCTCATCCCTTCACCCAACTATCCATTGACCCTACCACACCTGCCATAGCTATCTCCCATATCCATCCCACCTAGATCCTCGCCATGGCCTCCACTGCACATCTGTCTAAGCCAATCCTGACCATATGTCTCGGTACCACTACCCATTGTGTAACTCTCGACTAGGCTGAACCTCCTCAGCCATAGCCCATCACCTCGCATACGGCTCATCCATCCACCATGACTCACATGGAAACCCCTTAGACTGAGCTACAAAAAAATGCTCCCAAGCCCAACATTGAAGGAGAAATCTGCACCCAATCCCCTTTCTCCCCCTTTGTGCCACCTCATATAGCTCTTGGTATAGCTATGTCAATAAAGCAGGTGCCCATGCATACTCCCAAGGATCCATCAGTAGATCACTCACTAAGCCCAAAAGGTTCCAAGAGAACCTATACCCAATGCTATTAGGTAGCACTATGTTGACAAGCTTGAACATGATCAAGATGGGGAGTGCATCTAACTCCTTCACCTTGTACATGCTCAGGTACAGTATCCCTCCATCCCCTATTCAGGCCTCACACCACTGATCCCTAAGCATCTTCTCCATCTCTGCCTTCTTATCCCTCCCCACCATCACCTTCTCTCCCTCTACTGGCACCTTGAGATTGTGATAAACATCCTCAAGAGTGATAGTAACCTCTCCAGTAGACACCTGGAAAGTCCCTCTATTCGGGTCCCACCTCTCGATCAAAGCTAAGAGGTAGCCCTCATTAGCCCTCACCACATCCAATCGGGCCACACCATCTAGGCCTACCCTACTCGACAACCCCTAATTCTCCTCTAAAAGCTTCTTCTTCATACCTAAAATGAGAGGAGAGAAGCAATTTTGAGGCTCAATATCCCTCAACTACAACAAACAAAAACACTTTGCTAGTTTTAAAAATTCAAAAAATTCACAAACAAACTAAAAACATTTTTTTTCACCAAACAAACAAAGGGTATTACAGAGACAAATGTTGCCTCCACTCCACCAGCAGCATCAAGGCCCTTCACTGCCATCACCTCTGCACACTTGTAAGCCTCACTTAGCTCACTAAGTCACTTCCCTCCTCAGACGTAGCTTCTCAAAGTTTACAGTGCACAAATGATCCTAATATTTCTAAAAAAAGCTTTTTATAGCTTTAACTAATGCATTCATGCGCAGATCTATGCCTGAACATTGCGGGCGCATGCAGGTGCATGTGGATGCCTGTAGAACATAACAGGCATAGGTGCGCACCTGGAAGCAAAAGAGAATGAGGACAAAAACTCCTAAAATGGTAGCTTCCATCATCAAATTTGAACCAAAATTCATCCATACATCATGTACATCATAAAAGTTGATTTTGTGAAATTACAAATAGTTTTGCAAAAGCGGTATCACATTTTACATCATTCATTTTGTCTACATTCACATGGTATCATACACCAACCCCCTTCCCACCGTTGGGGCAAAAATGGTATCACATTTTACATCATTCATATCATCCACAATCATTTGCATTTCACATCATTCATTCATCAATTGCACAAGTTCACTACATCATTCATTTTCAATTGGCTTGTGAGATACATTCATCACTCATTCACCAATGGAGGGGGTAAGCTACAAAAACTCCAAAAAAATTATTTATTCTTTTGTCTTCAACATCAGTGCGCAAATCCAACAACAAAGAGAAGTTGCTTCTGTGGCCATAGCCCAAGAAGGTGTCTTGTATTTTTGCACCACATTGTGTTTCACACAACATGGTACAAAAAGAGACATCTGTAGACACCAAATCGCAGCCACTAAACCTCCATCCTAACCATCCCACCACCCACTTGTCTTCCATTCCACCTTCTCGCCATTTCCTAGCCTAATTGGGGTTATTTTAATATTATTTTATAATATTTTATATTTTATATAATATTTTATTATATTTTAATATATTTATTATAAAATATATATAAATAAACTCAATTAACCTTAGCCGTCTAATTTCATTTAATCTCCACCATCCATTTTCATTAATCCATGTCACATTAAAAAAGTAATCTCAACCCTAGGATATGACTTAATCTTAGCCACACAATCAAAAGTGCAAGGCTAAAACCCTAAGAAAACCCTAGGTTGGATTATAAATAGGGTATTTTGCAAATTCCCAAACCCTAGAACCTTGAGATTAAGAGATATACTTGGAGAAGCATTTTTTGATGACCTAGTGAAACGGAGATAGAGAGAATTGAAGATCTGATGCCCTAGCTAAGCCAACAATACTTCTGCCATTCCAGCCATCATCCATCCATCCTCGCTCACCGCCATAGCCGTATTCCATCCACCACCTCCGTCGCTATCTTTACTGATCTATTTTTGTAGATCTACCCTACCCTGTGAGTGCTGTGTCGAGCTTACGAAGCTTACTACAGAGTTTTCCAAGCACCCACTAGAGTTTTCCTTGTCTACAAGTGCACACCAAAGCTTGCAAAGCTCGATGTAGAGCCTGCCTAACACCTTCCAGGGCCTGCGATAGTCCCAAGCATGAACAAAATCTTACAAAGCTCACGTCAGATCTTGCTACGACACTAAAACAAAGATCCAAATCTGCTACATCATGAAATCTACAACAACAAAGCAAGGTATATTTAGTATTTTTTAATTTCATTTATTCATTGGTTTGGCATGCATTTTAAATTGATTCTTAAGCTAGGGTTTTGTTAATGTCTGAGGGTCTCACACCGTGGAGCCCTCATAGGTATTACTAATGCTCTTGTGTTTTGTTTTGCATGCAGATCTATGAATTCAACATATTCTTTGATGGTTGTTGAAGCTGGAGTGGCCCCACATTGGATATTCAAAGCCCACTCAACCTGTTGGTATCAAGGACACAATCAGATCTAAAGACACTTATGTTATATCTAACTAGGGTTTTGGAGAACCCTAGTTCCATTGTAAATTATTGTATCAAATATCTACATTAGATACTGATTGTAACAAAGGAGTCTATTGGCTCCCCCATTGAATACATATTTCTTTTGTGCAATCTGTTTTGTCTCATTGCTTTATATGATTCTACCATTTTATTTTCAAGTGTCGTGTCTTTGCATCCACATTGATATTTTTTCATGGTTAACAGCCTTGATCTGTGTCACACACACCAGTCTGGGAGTATGATTTCATTCATTTTGGCCATAAGGTTTCTCTACTTTTATGAGGTATCTCATGGATAATTTGTAGGCTTCTTTATGGAATTTGAGGGGTTGATAATCTTCCTTCATCCTCATAAAATATGGAGAGATATTCCTTAGGCTCACAGGGTAGGGAAGGCTTGCTCTGATACCATGTTGGAAAAGTGAAATACTTGATATTATTGAATGAAAGGAGCCTTGCTTAAATAGCAAAGGCATACAATCTGATCCATTGGATCATAACTAACTAAGCTAATCTCAGCCACATATATTATCCTAGTAACAACTTAGGATATAATTTATTATTCTAATAGTTATCATTTGGATTTAAAAGTGAATATTTTATACTCTTCACCCCCCTCTTAGTATAAGCTTGTGTTCTTCATATTACTAGGGCTGCAACACACTAGCCATTGTAGCAAGATTTTTAAACATCTAAAATCATAAAAGGACCAAGAGAGGATAGGTCGACCAACCAAAACTAGCCATGAGGTCCTCCAACACAAAAAATGGGAAAACCTGAGGGGGAGAAAACATACACTAAAGATATAAAAAAAAAACAACCTCTAAAACCAAAACTGATAACCAACTAGACCGCCTCCAAAAACAAAATTCCAAACAAATGATATTTAAAAGTGGGAAAGGAAGAAGGACAAAACTTCACGAGAGATAGTCTAAAGCCAAAACTAAGGGGCACCCCCCAATGAGACCACCCTCCCCAAAAATTGAAAAAACACATAGAACAATAATACTCATGAAGTAGATTAAAACTGACCCTAAGGAGAGTAAGGAGCAATATGATATTGCATAAAAGGACCCAAAAAGACTCCCCCCAATGCAAGGTAAGAAACCAAGCCAAAAACCACCTACTAGACTAGTGCATTAGTCAAGTGAAGAAGTCCAAGGGGGAAGTCACTCATCCACATGGATAGGTCAATCTAAGATATCCCTATATTAACAAGAAATTTGTACTGACATTGCCATCTCTAAATATGTGCTATAGATGAACATCCTCCCAAAACTGTAAAATTCTTTTAGCCTTCCAAACCAGATTAGAGATATTCCAACTGGGATTCTGAGATCCTTTCATGGTATTAATAATGTTTAGGGAGTCTCCTTCAAGTATTACCCTTCTATAGTCTAACTTTTTCAATAACACTAGGCCCTAAAAAAGAGCTCTTGCCTCCACAAAGTGGCTAGTTTGGATATCCAATTTTTTTACAAAATCCAAAAGGAGATCACCTTTATCATTTTTGACCACCCCTCCAACACTAAAATTCCTTGGGTTACCCTTTGATACCCCATGAAAATTGAGTTTTAACTAGCCTATGGGAGGTGGTTCCCAATTTGAGAGAGATCTTGGCCTAAGCTAAGGTTGATCAAGCCCCCGGGTCTTCGTTGAAAACCAAGCTCAAGCTCCAACCTAATCTCCTCTTCCCCTCCTCCAACCAAGTCCAAATTGAGGTATGATATATTCTTGACCATAGTTGTAACGGTTCTAAGGAAAACTACAATAACATAGTTATGAGAATTATCAAAATCCCTATGGTTCTTTTCCTTCCATATATTCTAGTAGAGAAAAGGTAAGCAAAAGCACCAAATAAACTTCAACCTTAGAGTAGAGAAGGAAGGAATCCATTGTTCATAAAATTTTGAAAGGGTGTTTGGGGAAATCCAAAAAACACCCAAATATTTTAGGACTGAGCACACCACCCCATGCTATAAGGGATATTTAAATAAAATATGGATAACAAACTTTGTGTTTGAGTTACACAAATAACACCTATTTGGAAAAAACATTCCTCTTTTCTTGTAGGTTATCCACTAACATTTTTTTTTGGATTGCCAACCTGAAGAATAAGTTTTTTTTAAGCGAAAAACCCCTTTGCGGGGCCGCCTTGGTTTGAGAGACCATGAACAGGGGGTTCTACACCATCAAAGTCACCCGGGAGTCACACACGACCCTCTTCGCACCAACATTATTAATTGAATTTTGGATACCAAATTTAGCTTTTTGGTAGGGTGGATATTTGAACCTGGGACCTCCCTTGGAGGATTGCCCTCTCCTCTCCAACTCACCTACAACACCTGGGTTAACCAGAAGAATAAGTTTACCTTAGGAGTGAGGCCCTTTAATCAAAATTTAAAGGGAGGGAGCCAGGGCCTAGAATTAGAGTCCAAATAGAAGTAGGTTGACTTCACAGAGAAGGAGCCATCCTTCTCCTTCCAAAAATAAAAATCCTCCTCTTCCCCACTCTTGATGACCTAAAATTTAAATTTGTTTGAGATAAATTTCTAGGTCTCCTTATTCACCTAAATTAGGGTAGACAGGGTTAAGGATTTCCACCCCTTCAATCCATTAAAAGGTTGTATGAAATCAACAAATTTTAACCCAAAGGTAGTTCTTGTGACAGGATCAACACAAGTCAAGTTTTCATAGTGAGAAAGGGGCTAATCCAACAACCAAGGATCTTCCCAAAAGCCAAATTTCCTTCCATTACCAAAAAACCATATGCTTCCTTTAATTATAGTAGACTTTGAATTTAGCATTCCCTATCAAAAGATAGATCCCAAGGAAGGGATATGATCCCTAAGGAAATTTCCATCCTGATTTAAATACTTTGTCATGACTTTGTGGACCCATTCCACATTCTCCCTTTAAGTCAATTTCCACCCTTGTTTTTTTGTCCATGAGAGCTTTATTCATTTGGTGGGGTTTCCTGAGACCTAGGCCTCCTTAAATATTATTGATGCAAACCTATTCCTAGGACACCAGGTGGATTCTCTTACTATCATCCACACCTGACCACAAAAAATATTTTTGGATACATTCAATATTGTGTAGGATTTTCTTTGGGATTTGAAAGAGGGACATAAAAAATATAGGAATGCTCTAGAGAGAGGTCTTAACTAAGAAAACCTATGCTTCTAGACTAAGGAGGGCTCCCTTCCACCCAAAAAGTTTCTTATGGAATCTATTTATCACAGGGTCCCAAAAGCTCTCTTTAAATCTTCCTTTAAACAATGGTAATCCTAAATAAATATATGGGATACTCACAATATCACAACCCAAAATTTTAGAAATATTTTTATGTTTAGGGAGAGGAGTATTCAAAAATAAAACATTCTAGTAATATGTGACTCATCGATTCCTCGTGAGCTTCACAAAGGTAACATTTGCTAGGGAAATGAAAACTCCTATTATATAGGTTATCTAATGTTAAAATCTCATTTTGGATTGTCATCCAAAGGAAAATCATTAATTTTGGAATTGCTTTCCTTCCCCATAATTTATCCCATTGAAATTCCCCCTCATGAATTGTGAGTGAAAGATCATAGGCTGATTTAATAGTGAATGTTCCTTCTTGAGTAGCTCTCCATACTATTGTATCCTCAACCAAATTGGGGCTTACATAATATAATCTTAGTTTAGTGGTTAGATTTTATATCTCTTTCTCATATTGATTATGAATTCTCAACTCCTTCCATCTTACCTCTCCTCCTTATATAGCCAAATAATCACTCACTATATTCCCATAATTTTGTTTTAGCTCTACTCTAATACTTTCTAACTCCTCATCCTTAACTAATGGGTACTTCTCTAGCAAAAAATATTTCCAAAAGTGGACATTAGGTACCTTTCCATAGCATATCTCTACCCTTTACTACATGCTTCCATATTGAATATCCCTAGTAGGGCTCTAGTGTGGTCAAAAATATACTATCCTCTTGGTTGTCAAGGTATTTATCTCTTAGAATTCTTGCCCATAAGGCATGACCCTCCTTCACTAGCCTCCATCCTACCTTTGCTACCAAAGCCTTGTTCATATCCCTTATTCTTCTAATCCCATGTCCTCCACTTGATTTATCATTGTATACTTTTTCCCAAGATACAAGTGGAATTTTGCTCCTCCTCTCTAGTCTTGATCATAGAAAAATTCTTTAAATACATTCTACTATATTAGTTTCTTTATGTGGTATATTAAACACTAATAATAATATACCCAGGTTTTTTAGGTGAGTTGGAGAGGAGAGGGCAATCCTCCAAGGGAGGTCCCAGGTTTGAATCTCCACCCTACCAAAAAGTTGAATTGGGTACCCAAAATCCAATTGATAATGTTGGTGCGGGCAGGGTCGGGCATGACTCTCGGGTGAATTTGATGGTGTAGAACCCCCTGTTCGTGGTCTCTCATACCAAGGTGGCCCCACAAGGGGTTTTTCACTTAAACAAAACACTAATAATAAATATATAGAGATTGATTAGATAGTACTCTTAAGAAGTTGTAACTTACCTTCTTAAATAAGCAAATTCTCCTTCTAACTAGCTAATTTACTTTGGGCCTTATCATTAAACACATTCCACATCTGATACTTTCATGCCCTTGTGAATATTGGTATTCCCAAGTAAACAGGAGGGAGAGCTTAAACACTATACCCAAGGTCTACTACTATTCTTATCTGTTGATTCTTTGTAGTGTTTATAAAAAGCACCTTACTCTTATCCATATTTATAATTTATTGGGATGTTTTTCATAGAGATTTAATATTCTCCTAAATTCCTTTTTCTCAACTATAAACGACATCCCAAACAAAATTGTGTCATTCAAAATTTTTTGATGAATAATACCTTCTATGGATACATATGGTTTCAACCCACTTAATTCTCTTTCTTGTTTTGTTTATCCAATGCACATTCCCAATGCCTTTGCCATTATTATATAGAGATTCGAAGATAAAGGGTCCCTTTATATTAAACCCCTACTGCTTTCAAAGAATCCAACTAAATAATTATTCATTATAACTGAGGATTTAGGTCTTCCATAGCCACTCACCAATGTCTATTGAATCAAAAATTCTCTAGAAATCTATCTAAGAAACATCATGAGACCCAGTCATAGGCTTTATTTATGTCAAGCTTTAACACTATTCCCACCCTTTTACTAATTTTAATTGAATGTATGGTCTCATGGAGTGTGATTACCCCATACAAAATTTGTGTACCCTTCACAAAACCCCTTTGCTTCTCGAAAATGATCGTTGGGACAAAAAACTTTATTCTTAATGAAATAAATTTTGATATTATCTTATAAATGACATTACATAGACTTATTGGCCTAAAATATTTAAATCCCATTAACCCATGCTTCTTTGGAATGAATAGTTTGCCTAAATGGTGTGACTCTCTTACTAATGCTACTACATCCTTACTCACTATGTTCCTAAATACTTGGAAGAAACCCACAAGAAATCCATCAAGACCTGGAGCTTTATATTTTTCCAATGAGAAGACTACTTCCTTGACCTCCTCCTCACTCACCTCTTTGATAAGTTTTGCATTCATGTCTCTAGATAGAATCCTTGGGATATGTTGAATTAATTCCTCCATAGCTTCCTGATCATCCTCCCTATCCTTTGTTAGCAACAATCTAAAGAATTCCACTATCCTTTGTCTTTTTTAATCTTCCTCTCTTATTACTTCTCCATCCTCTTTTTGAATTTTAGATATCCTTGTTGCACTTTTATAACTTATGGTAGAGATATGAAAGAATCTTGTGTTCCTATATCCTTCTATTAACCATTGATTCATTGATTTTTATCTCCAATACATCTCCTCCCTTTCCATTATTGTATGCAATTCTACTTGGATAACTTTCTCTCTATTAAAAAGGACTTGGTCCATCCCATTTTTGTTTATTTTCTCTTTAATTCAACTCGATTCTTGCATTAACTTCTCCTTTTACAAGAAGATGTTTCCAAAGACCTTCTTGCTCCACCTTTTTACTTCCCTATTCACATGTTTTAATTTCCCAAAAACTACTTACATCTTGGATCTTTAGATCGGATGCATCCACCATATTATCATTTCCTCATAAATGCTTGGGTGTTGTAGCCACATGAGTTCAAATTTTAAGGGGCTATTTTCTTTCTATAATCTAGATTACAACAAAAGCAATAGGGTTATGGTTTAATATTGTTCTTGGAAATGGTGCCAAAGTATGCTCATAATTTTCCTCAAACCACTCCAAGGATAAAAAAACAATGTCTAATATCACCTAATCAAGTCTTTCCCTAACCTCTTGTTAGTCCATGTGAATGTATTGCCACTCAAATCAACAATATAAATACTTTATGTTGATATTATATTGCTAAGGTAATCCATAATCTTGATGAATCCATTGGACCCCCATTTCTTCTCACTTGGCCTTAATGGAGTGTTGAATTCTCTTGCCACTATCCATTTTATCCCCCTAACCTGATGTCCCATCTATTCTAGCTCTTTCTAGAACTCCTTTCTCAATATACTTATATTTAGAACATAGATATTTGTAGCAAGGAAATCCAAATTTGAAGACTTGACTGAGAAAAGAATTTCTAATTGATTTACACTTCTATAGATAACTTCTCCCTTATAGAGTTCAAAGTTCCACAAATTTAACAATCCTCTTGAAGCTCCTCTAGCTTCCTCTTGACAACTCTTACCCTTTTTCCATATTCCACTCTAAATACTTTTCCACCTTGCACAAGATAATTTAGTTTCTTGCAATAATACTATTTTAGGTTGGTGGTCCTTCAACATGGATCTCACCAATATGTGTTTGTTAGGGGCATTTATTCCCCTAACATTCCATGATATGACTTTCATTTTTTACTTATTGTAGTAGGCTTCTACCCACTCAAGACTATGGTTGTATGATTCATATATTTTGGATCCTTCTCTATTTTATTTAAGTTTTTTTCTTCAAATATGGCCTACCCACCTTCTTTCCCTCCTCTACTCCTACATCTAGGTGCTTCTTAGCACTCCTCGACATCCTTAGGTATGGTACTTTCCCTAAGGACCCTACATCCACTTCTTTATTAATTGTACATGGCACAACTTTTTGATCTAAATCTCTATAATCCTCCATCTTCCTTCCTATTTATTTCTTATTTTCTTCCATTTTATCCATATTTTCTCCATACTTTTAAGCTACCTCATCTAGTGGTATCAAAGATCTTATCCTTTGTGGAGCATCCTAGCTTTACATATATTTATATTATTCTCTTAAAATTAATTTATCTCCTCACATCTCAAGTTCCTTACGTTCACCAATATCATCTTTATTTATTTATTGCTTATTCTATTCTAGATCCCTCCTCTCCTCAACTTCTTGAATTGAAACTCGTTACCCTTCTCCTTAGAGATCTGCTCATTTTTCTTCCATATTATATATTTTTCCTTCATTCTTGCTTTGGCTTTCTTTGTTATTCCTCCTCTATCTATTTGGGTAATCCCTTGCTAGATGACCCATTTTAGCATATATTATATATCTAAAGGGTTAATTCTCATAAACTATTCTTTGATTCCACACCACCCATCTTGAGACCAGATTGATCTCCTATAGAAATTTCTTTCCTAATTCAACCATGACACATATTAGCAAAAAATTCCCTTTTTATTTATTTGGTGATAAAATCCATTGTGATAAAATGCTCAAAGAATTTTGCTATGCTTTTAAAAACTTCCTCCTCCATAATTCTAGAGGTAATCTAGGGATTCTTACCCATACTGGGACAACATCTATCCTCTCTATGTCAGGGTTAAATCCAGGAGTCCATTTCTTGAGATAAAGGTTAGATCTACCCATAAACCATGGGCCTCCTAGAAGAGCCCTATGGAAATATTCCTCATTGTTAAAAGATACAAGAAAATACCTTTTGGTAGAAAAGAGATTCCACATGACATTCAAATTTATAGCGATTAGCCTCCCACTTCCTAACCTACTCCGCTATTGATCTTTAGCTTATAAAATTTCTTAGAAGAGTTTTATTAACATATTTATATGCTCTTTCATGGATTTTATCAAGAATATTCAAAACTACTTCCCTCCTTAGTTTCAAAGGAGTTCCATAATTGTTGTTCCTTGTTTTCATCTCCACTTCTCTTCCCCTTCAAACATTCTATCTAGGTTCTATTTTTCTTTTCGAAGTTACTATCCTCATGCAATAGATTTTGGTTCTTCTCATTTATAATTAGGGGAGATGGATTTGATGGAGCATGATCATTATTAGCTCCACATTCATAATCCTTAGTCAACAAGCTTAGCTATATCTTTTTAAATTTTTATCTATGTTGTAGAAGATTCAACCATGCACTGATCCAACTCTACAACTCCAACTACATTGATTTGCACCTCAATATGACCATTGCCTTGAGCTCCCACCTCTTACAACTCCTTTCTCACCTCCAAAAACTATTTTTCTACCACCATACTTGCCATTAAATTATAATCCATGCACCTCTACAACCGTATTCTCAACCTCCTCTTATTGAAACTATCTACTTTGCTAAAGTTGTTGATGGCCAAATGACACTTCTGTGGAAAATATGGTGATGAATTGAGATCTAAACTTTGTCTTCCTAGTGGCTTAAGGAAAATTTCACTAACCACAAAGGATTTCTAAGAAAGTACCACTCTCTGATTACCAATAATATTCTATTAAGGAATAATTATTGAGAAACTAGCCATAATGTTTCATTTTAACTTTATATAAATTTGAAATATATATTCAAAGATATTTTTAATGAACATGTAATTGTGTTTAAAATTATGCTAAAAATTTGTAAGCTCACTCACACATGCACACACCCCATCATGGTTTGAACTTGGTCTCTTAGAAGAGAGCCCAATGCCCAAATCACTACAGTGTCCCACATGGAGAAATCTCTCTCTCTCTCTCTCGATCTTGATATATATATATATATATATATATATATATATAGATAGAACTGAGTTTGTGTTTGTTATTGCATATACAAACTTGCCTTCTACACAATAATTTATTTATTTATTTATTTATTAGCTTGTTGAACTTGATGGTAAGTTTCTACTTCATAAATTTTTATTATTTATTGTTTTGAACCATCTTTTTATATTTATATTATCCATATTTTTTAATTTTATGTAAATCTTAAATATTTTTAATGAACATTTATCTACATTTAAGATTATTCTTAGATGTATGATTTCTTTAATATTTTTTAACATTTTTATAGTTCCCTAGTATGGCAATGTTATATTTTTGTTTCTTATTAAGTTGAATTAAGTATTATTTTTGTTGTTAAAAATATAGACTTGTTAAACAAAAGATCACCTTTTTTTTTTTGGTAAAATTAAGAGAAGAGAGTTTTGAAAAGGCCCCAAAACCTTTTACAACCGAAAGAAGACAACAAACCAAAATAGTGCACTTCAGCACTTAAATCGAAGAGTATAGAAACTATACTAAAGCACTAACCAAAACAAAACAATAACTACATAAACCGGCACCACAAACCACAGGATCCAAAGGGACGGGAGATATGAGAAGACCTATGAGAGAGTCAAGGTAGTTCTACAACACAACATCTAACTCCGATATAATCCCACCGGACATTTGAGCCACATCCCAATGGTCCCCAGCAGATAACCACTTCCCAAGGTAGGCAGACGAACCTTTTCAACTTAAATGAAATATTTTAAATTTAAAAATTTATAATTATTTTTTATTTTAAATTATAATGAATATAAAGACATCTAGTCTTTTAGTTTTGTTTTAAATTGTTAAAATCAAATTAATGGAATTCAAAATTTCTATAAAATCAATAATTTGTCTATTATTTTTATAGAGATATATAGAGTTTTAAATAATTGTCCAATTAAAAATAATTATTATTTGATATAAAATTAAAAATTATTTAATAATTTACTTTAAATTTTAAACTTATAGAGTATTTATAGCACTTATATAAATAGCATTGAACTCAAATAAAATTTATTTTAACGTTATTGTTGTGCCAACACTACCTTTAGGTATTGTAATGGAACTAAAATAAGATCCTATACAAATACCAAAAATATCATATTAAAACTAGCATAACACTAATAATATTATAAAAAAAATAAAAAAAACATGATTGTTGATGCTACATCAATGCTATGGTTTACTCTATGATTATGAAATGTGGCTAGCTCAAAGAAAATAACATAAGTATAAAGACATATATAAGAAAATTCCCAAAAGATATACATGTAATTATTTCATCCCTATTCTATTATGTTAAAGAATTAGATATTCTATGGATTCTAGTACATGGATCTAAATAAAAATTAATTGATGATGATGTTAAGAGATAAAGTGTAATGAATGCATTGGAATACAATAAGACACTTGGAAAATGTAAATTTTTATATATATTTAGACATGCACACACCAAGTCAATTATAAAAATATCCCAAGAAGAAACAAATGTTTATAATACCTTTTAATACATTCAGTTTAATAAACATGATATATAATGGTTTCAACATAATGTTATTGTGAATGAATGCAATTTTGATGTTGATTAGCAACATATAGGGTCATATTTTTAGATTAGATTGGGCAATATATATCTATATTTATATCTATCTATATATGTGCGTTCTCTAAACAATAAATATAAGACAATAATTGATACAATTACTTGCCCTCATACTAGTATTTTTTTAATTAATAAGTATAATACACATGGTTTATGTGTGTGTGTGTGTGTGTGTGTGTATTCTAAATAATTGGCTTCTATTTTAATATTGTACCTCCATTCTAGCTTCAACAAAATTGGAAGGATGGGATAACGACTCCTCCTAACCTTGAAATTAAGGTTGGCTTCTCACTCTCCACATATAAATACTCCTATGCTAACCTACACTAATTGCATAAAAATTAAAGTACAAAATCCTAGACCTGGTGCTTATAAGACTTCAAATGTTTATTCTTTATGGTGCATTGATAATTAATTTGATTCATAATCAATCTAGATTCATTGTATACAATGTTATGTTGTTGATGCAATTGAACAATAATCTACATGTAAATTTGCTTTGTGCACCTTGTGGGTTAATAAATTGAATACCAACACCAACCTCATTTCTAGTTCTAATGTCATTGAAGTATATTTTCTAGGTTCTATCTACTCCTTGACTTGTTAGAGTTGGTAAATTAAATGGTACTTGCATGATAAGATAATTCCCAATCTCAGTATCTTCATAGTCAACCTATAAGTATTCTTGTCTTGAAGTATGTCAATGATCATATCAATTTAAGAGGTCTAATTATCTTCAAGTCTCTCATCATCATCCAAAAATTTTGGGAGTTCATTCCAGTTTATAGTGCCATGGTCACAAGCATTGAACTTAAACAAAATTCACTTTAATGTTAGTATATTTTTTTGCCAACACTACCTTTAGAAATTGCAATGGAACTAAAATAAGATACTATACAAATACCAAAAATATAATATAAAAATTAACATAAAACTAATAATATTTATTAAAAAAAATAAAAAACATGATTGTTGATGCTACATCAATGTTATGGTTGAATCTATGATTATGAAATGTAGCTAGTTCAAAGAAAACATAAGTATAAAGGTATATAGAAGTAATTTTCCAAAATATATACATATAATTATTTCATCCTCATTCTATCATGTTAAAGAATTAGATATTCTATGAATTCTAGTTAATGGATCTAAATAAAAATTATATGATGATGATGTTATGGTTGAATCTATGATTATGAAATGTAGCTAGTTCAAAGAAAACATAAGTATAAAGGTATATAGAAGTAATTTTCCAAAATATATACATATAATTATTTCATCCTCATTCTATCATGTTAAAGAATTAGATATTCTATGAATTCTAGTTAATGGATCTAAATAAAAATTATATGATGATGATGTTAAGAGGTCAAGTGTAATCAAAGCATTGGAATATAATAAGACATTTGGAATATATATATATATATATATATATATATATATATATATATATATATATATGTACATATGTATGTATATATATGTACATATACATACATACACATATAGATATATATGTGTGTGTGTGTATTTAGACATACACACACCAAGTCAATTATAAAACTATCCCAAGAAGAAACAAATGTTTCTAATACCTTTTAATAGATACAATATAACATACATGGTATATAATAATTTAAACATAATATTATTGTTAGTGAATGCAATTTTGATGTTGATTAACAAAATATAGGGTCATATTTTTATATTAGATTGGGCAATATATATCTATATCTATCTATATGTGTGTGTGTTTTCTCTAAACAATAAATATAAGACAATAATTGATACAATTACTTGGCCTCATACTAGTATTTTTCCAAGTAATAAGTATAATACACATGGTGTTTATATGTTTGTGTGTGTGTGTGTGTGTATTCTAAATAATTGGCTTCTATTTTAATATTGTACCTCAATTCTAGCTTCAAAAGAGTTGGAAGGATGGGCTAACGGCTCCTCCTAACCTTCACATTAAGGTTGGCTTTCCACTCTCCTCATAGAAATAATATTATACTAACCTACACTAATTACATAAAAATTAAAGTACAAAAATTAAACATACATAAAATATTATGAGCGTGAGTGATTTAAATATAATCTATGAAGAGAAAAAGGTATTGATAAACTAAATATAGAAAAATAGTAAATACAAAATCAAATGGAAAAAGAAGAAGAAGATAACATATACATACATAACACAATATTTCACTTAGGAAACCCTTACAAGAAAAAACCCAACACAAGTAATATCTCCTTATTGTATAAAATTAATTGTCTCCAATACAATAGTGTTCATCTCTCATCTCCCTTCAAACCTTGATGCAAGTACAATGAAATAACAACACAAGAACGAATTTCATAATACCGTGGACAAAAAACCATGGGTTCAAATAATTAACCCTAAACTGCCCATATGGGTCTAAAAGTAGCTTAAGTAAAAATTCCAGTACCTTTTAGAGCTAACCTTGCCAGAATAACATGGAAAATATTCAACATATTTTTGACATTCCCCAACTTGTTGAATACTTTCCATAGGGGCCGAAAACTACCATTGTCAATTGTCAAGGGCAACCATGCCCATAGATATTCTATACCAAGAAAGTTTTTGAGTAGGTATAGCCTTATTGAGTGGAAATTTTGTCCAATTACAAAATCCCCATCATAGCCAATATTTTGATTAGAAAACCCTCTCTTGCAAAGAAATATAAATTTATCCAAGGTTCCTTTTACTTAATGTGTGCTTTTAATCTTGTGAAGATGTATAAAATAAGTGCTAGGAATACCTTAGTGATTTACAAATAACTATTAACAAGGGGCCTATGTTGGTATTATTTTATTGCTATACTAGTGATTGTTCATGAAACTTAAAAGAAAGGAAAATGTGATTGGCCCTCATATGACCATGATGTAAAGCCTTAGTTCATTTTATCTTGAAGTATTTTAGGTAGATTTTATCTTCTTTTGATTAAGCAGATTTTAGACAAGTTTTATCTTGCATTATTAAACCCTGCTTTGAGCATAAAAGAGAAGACTAAAATCTATCTTTTGAAATACAAAGTTTGAATGGTGAATGAATTCATTTAATTTTTCTTTGAACATGAAAGTAAAATAATCTACATGAATAACTTGATAAATGAAATAGTATGTGGCATATCATATAAATTACCCCTCTTTGATGAAATTATGATTTTCATAAAGAGGAGTCCATTTATTGCTTTAAATGTAATAGCTTTGAAATGCCCTATAAATTACCTCCCTTTAATGAAATTATGATTTTCACAAAGGGAAGTTAATTTATTGCTTGAGGAACAAAATATAAAGCTTGAAATTTGATTTACTTTCAAAATGTAAAATTATGTCAAATTTTAAAATTATAAAATCCCTGTAAAAACAACAACTTTGAATAATTTTTATAATTTTGAAATGGCTTCAAAATGGAATCGAATTTGTTCTAAATAGAGTGTTAAAGCTTGTTCTTCACACCTGTGCATTTTTTTTTGGAATTCTAATTTTTTATTTTATTTTATTTTTAAATGTCGAAGTTTTTTAAAAAATGAGAAAATAGGGTTAGAGAAATAAAAATAAAAAAATCTAAAAACATGAAACATAATGCAGAAAATGACCAAAGAGAGCTACTGTAAATGGTTCCCCAATCTTACAAAAAATATTAGATCCCAAACGCAAAAACAAGAACCAAGTTAGACCTGCATACACACAATCTAAGACTGGTCAAGGCGAGAGTCTAAGGAGTAAAGCATGCATCAAAATATGTAAACAATGCAACCGTATTCACGCATAAAACATCATCACATAATTCCAATGCATGTGGTGAAAAATATTCATTAAAGCTTTTTTATTGCCTTCAAAATCTATTTCCTGCATACAAGATGAGGACAACAACTGAAATCCTTCCAACCATTTCCCCTTAATCCTGTTCCAAAACTTCCAACATGTGGATTTTTGAAAAAATTGAGCCCTTGGCCTCCAAAAAGGTCCAACCCTGGTTCATGAGTTTTAATCTCCTTTTGAAGATTTTTCCAAGAAATTTTTGTTTGTTATTCACTTCATCTTCTTTTCCTTCCTTTGGTTTTTCCAACTCTTGGCTTTCATTTCATTTCCATGCATAACAGTCACGTCTTCCTATTCTTGGTTTGTTTCTTTTCTTCATAAGGGTGGTTGCCATGTAATAATTTTCATAACTTTTCCACCTTCCTTTTGTTTTTTTCATTTTATATATATAACAATGCTCAACACGTTGGAAGTGTTGCTATTTTAAATAAAACCATGTTTACCACCCAATATTAGTTTAGAAACCACACCTAATTTTGAAATCAATGAATTCGACCATTACCCTCAAGATTTGGTGCTTTCATAGGCCTTCGTATATCCACCCACTCACCTTTCATGATGGTTATAACATGAAATTACTTAGTGCCTTGACTCTGTCTCTATCGGTTTGCTTCCATATCTATGTTTATGCATGCTCGTCATTGTTCGCTCATAGTTTCACCGCTAACCTTGCATGTTCAACAAAATATGAGATGACTTGAATCAAAAATTATGTGGCATCTACATTTTTTCTTTTGGTCTCATATTTCGAATGATTCACCATGAAAACGATTATCTGTGTAGTTACTATGTGTGTCAACACCGTCCACTGATGGTTTGTCATGACCATCCCAGTCTATGTTGACCCACACTAAATCATCCATCTACATGGTATTTAGATATTACACTATAAGTCCTCCATAGTCATCTTCTTTTCATCCATTTATCGACCTATTGTACTTTACTGACAGGTTTCTATTTCAACTAATTTTACACTAATATCATCTCCGTTTAGGGTGTCGCCCATATACGATATGGAGATACCAAACTCTAGCTGAATTTGCTTTATGCATACATGATATCATAGGAGATATCCTCCATTATATGATGAAGTTACCTTTCCTCTACTTTTCATTATGATATCGACATAATGTCAACTCATAGCACCTTCTTTAAACATAATTTATAACCATCCATGGTCTTGCGATACCCAACGTATATGCGATCAGATTTCTCTATCGCTAGTTGTAAGCTACAACACTACGCACGTAACTCTTGATGATAAACTACATGGAAATCAAAAATTTCCACCTAAATTGCGATGTGACTAGATACTATGGTCGTAGGCATTGATTCCTCACCATATACCGTGCTCTGAATCTTACAATATTGTGCACCTCCTAGATTTTTCACTACTTTGTTTCGACCAAAATCCTATAAATCGACTTCTCGGTGCTCCCTTTTATTCGTATTCAACCATTTTAAAGTCACTATATGGACTAGATTTAAAATAATCTTTTGATTTACTTCACATTCCAAGTGTAGTGTACATTTTGAGAAAATATTGACATTGTTGTTTGCCTTTGTTGTTTTTTAAAAACCCTTGGTGGCTCCTCTATGGTCCACCTCTTGCATTGGTTGCATTCCATTTTATCAGGTGTGGTTATGATATTTCATGATAGTGGGTCCTATGAAAACTGGATAAACCCCCCTTCTGTACCTTTTGGAATGGCATAGAACTACTTTACTACTCTGATGATAACAATTCTTCGCCATCATCGTGCACCACCGCATCCATACTCATGCCTATCATCATGGCCCATCCACTGGATATTTGTCGATTCTGCATCATTCATCCATGTGTGAGGTCTAGTCAGCATCTAGATCATATTCAGTGGGTCCAACCAGTTTCATAGCGTCACCACTATCTGGGTTGTTACCATGTCATGCTCACCCCTATTGCATCAGTCTAAGGCATCCACATTTTTCATTTTTGCTAGATAGTTTGAGTACATGTTAGGTGTCACCGCCAAACCAGCCACATTCCAAATGAAACGTTAATTTACAGGCTATAAATTCAATAAGGTAAAATAGAAAAGGCCAACCTCATTTCATTATATTTCTTTTTATTTTCACTTTTCATTATTATATTTTATTATTATCATTTTTTTTATTAATGAATAAAAAAAAAATGATCATTCATTTTTATTATCATTTTATTTTATCCTAAAAAGGATATTAAGGTGTTAAAAACAAAAATGAACCACTTTATTTATTTTTTATTTAGTTATATATATATATATATATATATATATATATATATATATATATATATATATATATATATATAATTATATTGATATATATTTTTTAATGTTTTATTAAAAAAAATTATAGATTTAATCAATTTTAAAAGTTTAAATTAATCTAATTTAAACATTAAAATTGACCAAACAAAACAAAAAAATAAGACTTAACCAACAAGCAAGACCACCTTTGAGAAACATAAAAACCAAAAAAAAGAAAGGATATACTAAACCCCCAAATGACATGAACTGCAATCCCATGGATAGGAACCTACGAAGGTGACTATTCAAAGCAAACCAAAACTCCCAAAAACCAAAAAATTAAGTTGGATCCCAAAATTTGGGGTAAGTTGTGCAATGGCCACAACAAGCCTTTGTTAATGAATCAACAACATTATTATCTGTATCAACTTTCCCCATCATCACCTGATTCTCTTCAACCATATCTCACAAAAAATTGTACTTGATATCAATATATTTGGACCGATCATGAAAACCAGGATTGTTGGCCAAAAATATTGCACTCTGACTATCATTGTCAATTATCATAGCCTTCTACTTAAGACCAAATGTTTAACACAACCTTTGTAGCCATACTGCTTCTTTACAGGCATGAGTTGTTGTAATGTACTCTGCCTCTATTGTGGATAAAGCAACCACTTATTTCTTTTTACTCATCCAACTTACTACCCCTCCAAATAGTCTAAACACATAAGAACTCATGGATATTCTCTTGTCCAAATCTTCAATCCAATCAACATCTATAAAACCTTATAGATTTACAATATTACTATCTCCAAATTTTCCTTGGTAATAGATAACATAGTTTGAAGTTCCATGCAAGTATCTAAATATCCTCTTCATAGTAGCATAATATTTCTTTCTTGTATTGGAAATAAATTTATTAATTACTCCTACTTATTGTGCAATATCAAGTATAGTACAAACCATTACATATATCAGACTACCAACAGTTCTGGCATGAGGAACATAATACATTTCTTCAATTTTCTCATCTATTTTAGGATATTGTTTAGTAGATAACTTTTTACCAATATGATATGGATTACATACTGGTTTACAATCATACACTCTAAACCTCTCTAGTATCAAATCAATGTATATTTTTTTATTTAACCATAAATATTTATTTGCACAATCCTTCCATACCAAAAATAAATTTTACAACACCCAAATCCTTCATGTCAAATTCAAAAGATAATTGAGATTTTAGTAACTTTATCATCTCCTTATTGTTACCAATTAACAACATTTCATCCACATACAAAACAATGATAACAAAATTTTCACCTTCTTGTTTAAAATGTACACATTGATCTGCTTTGCTTCTTTCAAGCCCAAGTGTCAAAATAAACATATCAACTTTTTGGTTCTACATTATTGGATATTGCTTCAAGTCGTAAAGAGACTTTTTCAACTTGCATACCAAGTCCTTGCCTTTTATCCTAAATAATCCTAGTTGTGACATATATATATCTTCATCAATTTCACCATGTATAAATATTGTCTTTACATCCATATGTTCTATTTCAAGATCAAAAGCAACAAAAATAGCTAACATAAATCTAACTAAAGTTAGTTTAGCCACAGAAGAAAAAATCTCATCAAAGTCGATTCCCTCTTATTTTGCTACCAAGAAAGCCTTGTACTTATCCAAATTTCCTTCTATATTATACTTCTTGAATACCCACTTAGAACCAATTACTTTTCTTCCAGGGGGTAATTTCACCAAGTCCCACGTCTTATTTTTATCCAAAGATTCCATTTCTTCCTCCATATCTTTTTTCCAAGACTTATTCTCACTTGACTGAAGTTCCTCCTTTACAATATTGGGTTGTTCATCAGTAACTAATATATTAAATGTTAAATAAATATTTTAAGGGCTATACCTTTTTGGTAGTCTTCTCACTCGATCTGCTCTCCTCAAACCTGTAGTTCTAGGTTCTACATATTTAGCTTCCTCCTCACCTTATTCCTCTGAATTTTCCTTTTCAAACTCTCTATGTAGTTCATCTTCTTTTGTAGCACCAGGTTCTACCACAGGTTCTTCCTACTATTCCAATTTTATTTAAACTATTTTAGGTTCTTTGCTTGGTCGCATTTCCTATTTTGAAATCCCTTTTGTTTCTCTAAAGACCACATTATGACTATAAAAAATCTTCTATGTTTCTGGGTTCCACAACTTATACCCTTTAACACCAATACTATAACCCACAAATATGCATTTTTTAGATTTATAGTCTAGCTTAGTCCTTTTCTCTTTTAGGACATACATATAAGCATTGCAACCAAAAACCCTTATATGACTGAGAAAGGGTTTCTTACCAATCCACACTTCTTGTGGAGTCTTATCCATCAAATCTAAGGTAGAAGATCTATTGATGAGGTAACAAGCAGTTAACATAGCTTTTACCTAGAATTTTCTTTCTAACCCTGCACCACTTAGCATGCTTTTGGCTTTATCCATCAATGTTTTGTTCATCCATTTTGCAAATCCATTCTATTATGTAGTATACAGAGTTATTTTCTACCTTTCTATTCCATAGTCCTTACAAAATTGCTCAAATTCATTAGAGCAATACTTACCACCATTCTCTTCAAGTTTTAGGTTGTGATAAATCTATGATAGAGGATTTTGAAGCATCTAAGCAAGAAAAAAAGTTTTCATCTGTTGTAGTATCCTTTTTGTATGAATATAGTTTTTGTGATCTTATTGATTGTGGTCCTAGGAAACATGGATATTTCATTAATTTAAAGTGAGGGACTCAGTACCCAAATCACTAAAAGTAAAAAAAATGAAAGGTTGATGTTGGTTCTAAGACCCAAAGGGGTTGCCCATCAAATTCTAAAATGTGAAATAAGGAAACAACCATGGAAGTGGTGAATGGATATCAAAGATTTTCAAAATTTGGGGGGAAATACCCCCATAAAAAATATAAAATAATTTTTTTTTCCTGGAATATTATGGGATTGAATGCCCTATCGAAACACCAAGATATTTCGATGCTAAAGAAGGAAAAACAATTAGATATGGTAATGCTTTAGGAAACCAAAATGGATGTACAAAAGGTTCAAAGTGTCAAGCAAATTTTGTGGAGAGAAGTATATTGTTTTATTAGCCCATCCAATTGAGCCTTTAGAGGACTTATGTGTTTATGGAATAAGGAGAATATTGAAGGTCAAATTATTATAAATAATAGCAGTTTCATCTCCATGTTTTTTCATAGTCTAGAATATAACCAAAATTGGATTTTGATGAATGTATATGCTTATAGCTTGGTGAGTGGAAGATACTCTCTATGGAGAGATCTGAATTATCTTAGGAAAGTGTTCAAAGATATTCCTTGGGTATTGGTTAATTATTTTGTAGACACCTAAAACACATCATGTGTAGGGACTACTCATATGGGCATCACCATATGAATGATATTGGACCATTACAAGACAAATCAATGGTTGTAACCACTCAATTTGGGCAAAGTTGGTCTACTCAGCCTTAGTCACGACTGACACCCACAACTAACAAACCTAGTTGCACCTCATAGCCACAACTAGCCTTGAAACTATTTTGAATTCTTGAGCCAAGATAAATTCAATTACAATGACCATGGTGATGGTTTTTCAAGTGGTTTCAAGTGAGGAAGCATCTAGAACCTTCCTCCCAACTACCCCAACCTCCTAGTTCTTGATCTTGGCTTCTCCATGAAGCTAGACTAAGGACTTGAGAAGGCTAAGACCCCCCTTCAAATTGGGGAGAGGACTGAATTGATCTTGAGTTGGAATTTAGTGAAGCTCTACCAAAATGGATAGTTAAGTGATAACCCTTTAAGGAGAGTCAAAGTACTGGCCAATTGTGGAGTGACAAGCATGAATCTTTCAATAAAGCTTCCAAAGGACTAAGAAGCACAAATCACAAATTCAAGCCAATCGAATGCAAATATTATCAAATTAAATTGCCAATCCATCTTGGGACATAGAGGCAACCCTTGATCATCAATTCCATGGAGGAAATTGAAGATCCAAGCCCTGATTACAAGAGAAAGAACACTTTTGCCTCAACCATGGCTAATAGTGCCAACTATTCCTCAGACCCACGATGAGGGTTTGATATCTGATTTCATTTTTTTTAGCCATATATATTCCCATTTCAAATATGTATTTAGGTAGATCTAACTTAGATTAGCTTTATTTTATGCATCTATATGATTAAATTTAGGAATTATTAGTAAATGTTCTTCCATTTCCCTTGTATTTGTCAATCTAGACTAGTTTCATTTAATTTGATGCATTTCAAGCTTTAATGGTTAATTAGGCTACCTAATTGCTATATTTCCTAATTTCTTTATAATCTTTACAGCAATCTAAAGATTTCATGCACATCTATATTAGTTTACATGCTTTCTTGCTATATTTTTCATCAATTATGTAATTGCCCATCAAGAGCCTCATCAAGAGAGGCCTCCTTTGTTATTAACCTTTTTTATGTTGTTTCTTGAACATAGGTTTATAGGATTTTATAATTTCAACGTGTTCTTGGCAACATATTACTCCAATCATGTGAGAAGAAGGCTATATTTGGCCTTGAGCAATTTGTTTCCATTCTAAAGAGTCTGTGTATTGCTCCATCCCTTTCGAGGGGCCTCCAAAATTGTATCAACTATATCAAGGAATTGATTATCCCTAAGAGGGATGTATTTGTAATCGGTATTTCAAAAATATTTAAGAAAAGAAACCTTAATTTCTTTTTAAATTCATTGTTGTGCATATTTTTATGCTTTAATGCTTGATGTTAATTGATGCACTAGTTAGGAATATGCTTTTTAGATTGGTACAGATGGAGATCATAGTGGGACCCTAAAAATTATACAATAGATGACTGATTTACTATATTTTTTTGTTGTAGATCTCCACTGTGGTTAACATCCATAGTGAATAGTCTCAGCCACACTTGACAACCATGATGAATAGTATCAGTCGTGTCTGATAGTTGCTGCTAACAGAGAACATAAAAATAGAAGACAACCAAATCTATATCAAACTTAGATCTCATGTAGGAGATAATTCTATGTATTTTCCTATGTCTGTTTGTGTTTTATTTACTGATTGTAGTAGATGAAGTTGGTCTAAGTAGAAAACATAGAGAAATATTAAAAGCAAAATTTTAGATTCTCTTGTCTTCTTCCAGTAATTTCTAGGAACAATGGACTTCTGATTGCAATCCGCCCTAATCTCCAGTAGTCTAGGTTATGTTTGTAGATTTTTCTTGCTTGGGACCCAACCAGTGGATAATTTTATCATGTGAATGCATTCTTTGAATCTCATTTAGTCAAATACATGCATATTTCTGAATCTGAAACACTTTTATTCTAGGCATATAGGAAAGATCATGTTTGCTTAGTGATGGATTTTTATTTTCATATGGAAATTAAAATGAACACACACACACCACACAATATCTAAACACTATTGAGTTAGAATTCATAGTCAACCACTAGTAGAGTTCAATGATGGTAGTAGTTATTCCCATCTGTTGGCTCAACTCCCGTGAACCTTGTTCTTTTGGCCAATACCAACTCCAATATCTATCCTAATCATGCAAAATAGCATGCATTCCTCTTTGGAGAGGTGTATCATTGCATACAGGGTGTTTTTTGAGGTCTGTAGGACCTGTGCTCCCTACCCGGGTGTGGATTTCATCTCCACATTTTGAAGGGTTTACGTGACCATGAATTTCATTGTCAGTTGTCGAGCTGCAAGAATACATGTGAAAACCTTAAAATATTTGAGCATTACATCAAAAATTTTAACCATGATGAGATTAGTTTATATTTTCAATAAATTTCAAACACATCAAACCAATCTAGGGTTCACAAGAAAATCCTTAAAAGAGATAATCATATTGTCTACTTTGTGTGTTTCTTTATTGTTTGTGTAATCCACATAAGATCCTTGATTTGGAACCCTAACCCCAATAATTCCTTTTTATATAATTAAAAAGCTACTTTTTTATTATATATCTAGTGGATCAAAAATTATGCAAATCGGAGCTATAACAAAAAAGTTATTTTGGTTTTATGATTACTCTATTTTGAGTGTTTTTTAAGCCAAAAATAGGGAAAATTTGCACTAAAACGGTCCTAAAAAGCCCTAGACATCACCAAAATTTGCCAAATTTGTTTTTTTATCTTTTTTAGCTCCTTGATAACCCCTCATAGTATTTTTGAGGCCTGGATCTGCATTTATCCAAATTTTCAAAAATTGGGCATTTTCCCACGAGCCCCAGTTGGCCAAATATTTCAAAAATACAAAATTTGACCCATAAGTCACTTTTTGGAGTCATATCCCATTGTGATCAGCTTTTTGCACTAATAATTTTTGTATATGACACCCATAACCTTTTTGTGGAAGTCAAATTTTTATTTTTATTTTTTATTTTTGGGTAGGTTTTTCTTCAAGGTTTGCCTAGTTAGTGCAACATGACAACTATGCATAGCCAAGCTCAATGATGAGCCAGTGAAGTAGAAAACTCATGGAGAGGCCCTAAACACCTCCAATATTCTCCTGAGGATATCACCATTCTTGCATGACACCTTGGTAGTCATCACACCCATCATTCTCTTGAGGATCTCATCATTCCCGCATGATGCGCTATTAGTAATTGTGAGGCCACTTCCTCATATATGAGAACTTCTCACCAAGGTGATAAGGTTACCACATACATGGAAAGAACTAACATAGTTAAAGCTCCCCATAGTGAGATAGAAATCCATGGGTCTTGCACAACGGATCGATCAGATCGAGAACCTAGGCCTCATGTAGTTCAGAGAGAGTGGCTACTCCAAGATCAATTGGAGGATGTGTGCATTGAGTGTGATTGTTTAGAGCAATAATACATGGAAGAGAAAATATTACAACAACATATATGGAATAAGCTCAAAGAGTGTGAAGGATAGATTTGCTAACAAAAATTATGTGAAGAACAATCATGTAGGGTAACTCCTGAAAAGAAACCCACACCTAGAGTTCATAGGCAAAAAATCAACACGAGGTGCCTTGTGCATCATCAAGAGTTGCCTCCTAAGTAGGTAGATAGCCATCCTCTTAGATAAATGGACAAACCTCTGGCTATTGACAAACAATGAATAGGCATATTCAAATATCCCTTACTCAATCATGAGGCTAAGGAAGATCAAAAGGAGCATGTGAGCAAGGTCAATGCTCGACATTTATCATAGTCCTCATAAAAATTAAAGCCTATTCTACCATACAAGGAACCTGTGATTACTTTCCACAAATAGGAAATTAAACTAGTCCCTATTAATGAATATGATCCGCCATTGCACATTATAGCTAGCATTAATCAGATTTCATACAAGTGAGTTTTGGTTGATATTGGTTCATCCATCAATATCATCACTACCACTACATTGAAATATCTCAGCATTCCACCTTCCCACATTAGAGCATCTACCTTCATGTTTCAAGCCTTTAATGATGTGAAATCTCCCATAGTTGGCACAATAGTCCTCCCCATTGAGGTGTGATAAAATACTATTTCTACATTGTGCTATGTCTTACAGGGTTCAAGATAGTATAACATACTACTTGGAAGGCCATGGATAAGAGCCATAGAGTGTGTACCATCCATAATGCATCATTGCATTAAGTACATTCATGAAAATAGGGTCCATGTGGTGGAGTCTGAAACAAATCCCTTTAAGTATTATGAACCAGCAGACCACCTGCAGGAGCCTATTGTGTCACCCATGCATATGAACACTAAACCTGATGATGTTATCCAGAGTCTGAATACAAACCGTGGTTTGTTGTGAAGTTACCTTCACCACTGCCATCACTATATTTTTCCCATTACACCTCCATATTAGGTCTCTTCAAGCAATGATATATCAATGAAGGCAACCATATAGATGCTCACAACTATCTCAAACATATCATTAGAGGACTCTCTTACTCCTATCAAAGGGGAAGAACCTATTGTGGTTATGGATAAACTAGATCATATCATACCATATTTGTCTACCACATTGTAGGTCATAGTTCATTTAGACAAAACAGAATACAGAGAGCATATAGAGGTAAATATTATTTTTACACCTATCATTGAGTCCATTGAGGATTTAGGTGGACCTCCTATCGTGTCACTACCTGTTGATACAATCCTTGAGTCTTCACCTGAACATGAGGAAAAATAAATTATCATAATTGAAATAGGACAACCTCAACAAGTTGAGGAGCCACTCACAACTCATCCAACTATTGAAGCACCTTCTCATGAGTTTGTGGGAATGGTTAACATTATGTCAAAAGACCAAGTGACTCTAAAGAAGATAAAATAAGAGATGGTACAATAAAATGTTGTTTCCACATCAAAGGAGCCAAAACTATTGAAATTAGTCACCCCTGACTCTTTTATCATGGTGCCCCCTTAAGAACAATAACAAGTGTTTTCCCCATATCAAACTCGGGGTACTCAAGCTGGCATAGTTCAAAACTACAAAGTAGAACAAAAATATGAACTGAGTCACAAATGTGAGCATGTGGATGCCATTATCAAAGTGGATCATCAAGAAGCATCCACATCATCTCAAGTGAAAGATATTGAAGATCTACATTTACCTGGTGAATATTTAACATCCACTCTTTCAACCCCATTAATATACAATGATCTTCCAATCTCATCGCCAGGTTTATGCATAGTGGTGAATATTCACAAACTGGGTGAATATTAGGATTTTTAAAATTGGAAATTGGTGAATATGAGGACCCTAACCGTTGGCCCATTCACCTAAAATTTTTAGGACTAATTTTTTATTAGGGTCATTTCGCCACAATATATATATATATATCCAAACATAGGCATATTTTTACTCATTGGAAAGCTATTTTTGAGCTTGATCTAATAGTGGTGATTTTATGAAGTTATAATGCGATTTAGTAGGTCAAAATTTACTTTTTAGGGCTTCAAATGCCCCAAATTTTGGCATGAATATGATTGATTTGATTTGCTTATGATTCACCTTGATTCACATTGATTTTTATTAGGATTCACCATTTTTTTACAAGTACATTTTGAGTCCAACCCCTTATGCATAACCATGCTCATCGCTAGAGGTGCACATAAAAACCTTATCAGTTTTGCAATCCATTCTAAATAATTTAGATAGAATGGAACATCGAATGGATGAGAAAAATGAGGTGTTGCAATTTATTATGGACCAACTTGAAAACCTAGAATCACAAAATCAACCCACATCTAAGATCAACCCATCTTGTACAACCACAGGAAAAACCTTAGAAAAATCAAGCACCAAATTGGTCACACCAGCAACCTCATAGTTATACACCGTTACCTGAACCTATGACATCAATTTTTAATTTATTACATGAGGCCAAATCCATCACCTTACCTCAATATTATATCTTAGATCTGAGCCACCTGAGACCTGAGGGATATAGGGAGGATTTACATTGCCCATATCACCAACTAGTTGGTCATGATATTCAATCATGTTACACCTTCAGGACCATGATACAGGATATGCTTGAAGTGAATTATCTACAAATTCATGATAAAAAAATAAGCATAGTCGGTAAGCCATCCCTTGCACCACAAAAGCAAGAGGAATCCCCTATGCCAAAAGCTGACATACCTAGGGCTCAACCGGGTCATCAAACTCAACCGGTGTGTGCTACACGCCCACAGTAGCAATAGTGCATTTGGAATCTATTAAAATATCCCATGTCAATCATCTTTTAGAAGTTGGTAGAAGCTAAAGCTATTATCTTACCAAATAGGCACCCTTTGGACCAAAAAAAAACTAAACCTAAAGGTTATAGGGAGGACCATTTTTGTCTCTATCATCTAATAGAGGGCCATGGCATTCACAATTGTTATGGATTCAAGAATGTGGTTCAGGATCTCATATATAGTGGGGCTTTTCCCATAGTTGGTTCATCCACAATGCCTCAGCCTACCAAACTAGAGGCCACATCATCCCAGTTAAGACCCCAAGGGTAGCCACATCCTTGTGGGCCTAACAAGCCACCTCAATAAGTGGTCATATTTGAGATGACTACTATGACCCTATTTCAAAAGTTGTATGAGGCAAATGCATTTGTATTAATAGAGGTCAAACCTAGAGTACCTAAAATTAGGTCATATGATGAAATCCTCTATTGTGTCTACCATCGTATAAATGGGCATGACATATGCGGCTACCAATCATTTAGGAATATGGTCCAAGATATGCTAGAACAAAATGAGCTCCATGCAAACGGTTCACTCATTTCTCCCCACCGAGACATGGGCACCCCGTAGAGGTTCATACCCCAATTGGGAGAGTTGATTTCTCTCACTCTTCCTAAGCAAGATAATTACATTGTAGTGTACAATATGCACATTGGGGGTCCTAAAGGTAATGTACCTTCCCCATCATCCATATAAAATTCAATGAGGCAAAGTGAGGATTCTAGAGGTATCACACCTCCTTCACTTTCATTGAGTGGCACACACACTGGGGGTACCTACGGTAGCATACCTTCCCCTTAAAAACAATAAATTCAAAAATATAGAAAATTTCAAAATCCATAAAAATCAAAAAGCAATAAAATCTAAAAACATTGCAAAATATTAAAAACTTCAAAACATTATGCATTTTCATCTTGCACATGCATTCACTTAATTGCATTGCATTAGGCATTTCCATCCATAGCACTTGTATTAGGATAGGTTGTGTTTGTAATCTTACAAATGACACCACATTTGTATTTCAGTCATGCATCTATGCATCGTCATATTCCATCACCCTTGTGAGTAATTATGTTTCTCAAAACAACCCCTCTTGTTGCTATGAGGAATATACTAGGGTTTTTCAGTCATTCAACCATACCTAGTGGTCTTCTCATATTTTGTAGAAAGCTTGCTTTGCTTTTTTATATGAGGTCTAGTTTTTATAGTACTTATCATATCAGAATTCCATCACTAATCAAACACATTAACAATCCTAATTAGGGCAAGGAAATATGAACACTACGAAGTGGTCCTAGTCACCTTAAGCGAAAGGTTTTGTTACTTTCTCATTTGTGAGGTGCAATGGTCTAGAGTAGTGGTCATTGGAAAAAGGACAAGTTCCCCCCTACCCAAGATATCACAAATACCAAAATCAAGTCAAATCCCTTTTCCAAAACAAAAGAAAAACAAAACACAAAATAAATAGTAATTTTTATCACTATACATGAGCAAAGTATCCCAATAAATTGAAGAAAATAAGGGGGTGAAGAGCTTGAATCCCTAGAATGGTCAATACTCAAAAATCATAGAGTGATCCCCAATACAACAATGGGATGAATAAATCCTTCCTGACATTGGGGTAGGTCTAAGAAATTTACAAATGTTCTAGCTTTAGGTGCCTTGTATTGCCTAGTGGTCTAGTCCAACTAAGTCCAAACCTAGGATCAGTTGAGCATGTGGTGATCCTCATTACATCAATGGGCTGAATGAATCCTACCTAGAAATGAGGTAGTCTTATGTCTCATCTAATATATTTATTTGCACACACAGGGGTAATTAATAGCTTGGTATTTCACCATCAAAGATTTATCTTTTAGAATTCTAGTATAGTCATTATACAACTTTTGATAAGTCAACAAGGGTGTTTGAGTTTCATGGAAAACCTCAAAATTCCCAAATAGAAACAAATCAAATCAAGCCATGAATCATAAATTTATTTTTATGATATTTTATTTACTAAGGGGTGTTCATAAAATAGAACAGATATCGGATGGATATCAACAATGATATTTAGATGGCCATTGACTATTTTGTGCATATCTTTTAATTTACAAAAGCTCATGAAGAGAAACAATATCATCATCTCATGTCACATATGGGTGTCTAATTGGTTAATTCTTATGATAAGATTTATCAATTATATTCATGATTTTCATACATTCTATGGTGTCATCCATTATATTGTCAACTCATATTGCATTCATTCTTAATATTTTAAGTGATTAAAGCATAAAGGTTTATTTACATAAGATTATATCATGTAATGTTTGCATTACATACATTGCATTCATCATATCATAACATCATAAATTAAATGCATACAAGTAAATCAAATTAAACATGCATTTAAACATCTAACATTGCATCCATATGCATATATCAAAGTAGTCCATCTACACATATAGATCACAATATCTAGTCATACATCCATTAGCTAGCTAGTGCATGTCATCCATACATCGCATCATAAAGTATCAAATCAACATAACATATAATCATTGCATCCATGCACATCTCATAACATAAAACAACAAATAAATGTACACATATAATGAGTCACTAGGTCATGCTGATGACTACCCTTTCTCTCATGTCCTGGTCTGTTGTATCCCTATAGTAGTATTCCTCTTGGGAATCTCACCCCAAAGAAGTCTGATCTCTCCCTCTAAGAGAGCAATGTGGGCCACATATAAGGAGTGTTGCATATTTAACTCCTGAATAAGGGCACACAATATCTAAATATCTATACCTACATCTAAACCTACTAATCTTGATACAACTAGAGAGGTAAGAGAAACCTGAGAAGTCAAGGTTCCTACCCTTGCAAATCGGATAAGTCTCACTCTATGGTCACAACATCTAGCTAAGCCCGAAGAAGATCATGTTGTCTAGTGATCTTCTCTATCTCTGTGTCCGCAGTGGTAACCTATGCCCGAAGAATTATCCTCTCCTTCTCAAATCTTAGCCATTGTGCTTGTACCTCTACCATATAACCCTATGATACCCTTAAATATACCTATAGGGTAGCCACAGATGTATCTCTATATAGTATGTGAGTCCTCACAGTCTAAAGCTAGGACTCCAAGCTAGCCACCTAGGCCCAAAGCTGTGACACCTCATCATCTGGCTCCTCCTTGCCCTCCTCATCTTCTTAGGGCTCCTCCTCTACTACAACCTCATCCCATATACCCTCTATCCTCTAGTGAAACCATATCCCATTTGGGTCCTCAACTGCTACCTCAGTCGCTACCCCATATCTAGTTCTGCCTAGTGGGCTGCCAACCTGCCATAGCCTGGTAGTCCACCAGGAATCATAATCTATTGTTGTCCCTATGTTGATGAGCCTTGAATCCTATAAGGCATCATCCTCATACCCTAGTGGAGTAAATGTAGTCCAGGCCAAGTCCCTCTCTACCTTAAGGCGGTGATAAATGACTGGCTCATCTAGGATGTCCTAGTAGATCCCAAACTGCCTAGTGATACGAGAGAAGTAGAAGAACTTGTGTATCTTAGGATTTCATTTGAGAAGCCATATCTCTCATATTATCCACCTCATATAGTATTCTACCTCCTTCCATGCAATACAGTCCATGTAGGGGCACCATAAAACCTCCCATGGCCTCAATCTAGTTAAGTGGTCTATGTAATGCTAAAGGTCCCTTGTGTGAGATCTGCTCCTAAAGCTCTCAACCTCCCTAGGATAGCATGCAGCATAGCACTAGCACTCCTCATTGATGTCACCAATATCTAGTGATAGTCCCCTAGGATGGTCAATGGTAATGTGCTCCCAAGCCCAGATTTGGAGTAGTATGTTGTAGATGACTCCCATGCAGCTCTGTTGGGTGATCTGGTATAGCTCATCATAGAGCTACACAAGTAGAGCACTCCCTTAGGATAGAATCAGTGGCTCTTAGGTAGTACTAACCAATAGGTCCTAAGTCCTAGCTAGTAGATTCCAATGGAACCTTGCTCCTAAAGGATCAGGTAGCACAATATGAATAATTAGATGCATCAGTACCACCGCTCACTAGGAGAAGACATGCTCATGATACCAATACTCGATGTGTACTCCATCGTGCCTGAGTCTAGTTGTGCCTCATCACTCCTATCACAAAATATCCTCTCAAATATTGCATCCTTCACCAAGGTGGCTAAATATGTGATGGCCTCACCATAAATGAGGATATGAAAGATGTAGTAGACATCCTCCAATATTACAGTAATCTCACCTATCGATAGGTGAAAGGTATTGGTCCACGCATCCCAACGTTAGGACAAAGTAGTCATGTACGCATGATCCACCCATATGGATGGAAGCTAGAGCACATATCCAAATACAATGGAACTAAACCATTCCTAATCAATTTCAATCAGCCCATCACAAAGCTTACGAAGGAGATCTAACTCCCTTGCTCTAGCAGTCAGGGTCTGAAGGAAGATAACCAATTCAATCAAAATCACCAAAAACATAAAAAATGTACTAAAAATACAAAATAATCCTTAAAAACTTTCAAATAGGCAAATAAAATCATAAATGCATTCACAATGTTCAAAAAACATCAAAGCCTCACTTCAAAAAATTCAAAAAAATCAATTAAATCCATAAAACAACAAAAAAATAAAAAAAATTGCAAATTTTTTCTAAGGTTGCTCAACCACAGCTTTGACCCGCAATCGGTGGCAACGGTCAAAATTATGACCATTGATATTTAAATTCAATCGTGGCTACCACCTGCGGCTACTAGAAAGACCTTTTCAAGGGCATTTCCTATACCATGCAACCTTGAAAACCCAAAATTAAAACCCTCCCCAACTAAGCTAGCCTAGTCTAATCCTAACTAGGGTGAGGTTCATTACCAACAGTTTAGTGAGTTTATTTTGCTCATTAATTAATTTAATTTATTTTAAGTTGGTAAGTCAATGAGTGAGGTTTGGGATGCTACCTTGGTAGCACTAGCTCTGCCACTGGTGGAAGCTTCTAGTTGATTAGCCATAGATCAGGGTAGTTTGTGTTCGGTTCAGCAACATTCCATGTCAAGTTTTTAAACTCACCTCATAGAGATCTCTTGGTAGTTGTAGCAAATTGGAAAATAATTATTTGAAAGTGATAAATTTTTCTTTTATTTTTCCAACTTGGCCCTCAGCCGCGGCTAGTAACCATGGGTGCAAAATTAAGGTTTTTCGACTGTGGGTATCAGTCGTGGCTAAGGAATTTTCTAAAATTAGTTGTAGCTAACACCCATGGCTAGAATCCAACAATAAAAACCCTCAAAATGTCACCATGAGGGGCTTCAAAATGCAAAATAAAAAATATCTAATGGTTTAGAACCTCAAATTTTTTAGAAAATAACAAAAATATTAATATAATTCAAAATTCAAATGTGCCTCATATTTAGTCATTTATTCTATACACTTGGTGGTTGCAGTGACTTGCGTTCCATGCAATCCAACAAGATGAATAAGTCACCATAAGGACATTTGGGACAAAATCAGTCATTGATCAAATTGAGATGGTTTAGTGTGGTACATCATTCCACATGCGCATGCAATGGCATTGAAAGGACGTCACATGTCGTGGTGGAGAGCCAACTCTATATTTTACACCGTAATTCCTAGCATTAAAACTTCAATTCTGAAGAAGGCCACAACAATTGGACTTCTCCACAAGAACAAATATTTATCTCAATTTTTCTTTGAAATATTTAGCAGATCATAGAACATAGTGATTTAACACAAGCTTAATTGGAATTTTTATCATTTTAATTCCCTAAGAAGGCCACAGTGGTTGGACTACCCCACGGGATAGAGATGTAATATTACTATTAAAATTTGAAATCATAGCTGAATTAGGCCTTGCCAAGTAATAACAAAGTGTAAAAGTCTTCAATTGTTCAAATCAATCATGTTGGTCAAGCGACTCATCACTTCATTAATTGTCCTATCCTCATCAACTCATCGCTTGAGGGGGTAGTCATAATATCAATAATCATAATCAAATTCAATAGGAGATCACTCAATCTTGTCAAATTGCATTCATCTTATGAATAATTACCAACAACTATCATAAGCTTACCCTCTTATGGGGTAAAAAAGAAACTATGACAATTAATTTAGTAGCTCTCCACCTATTAGAATGACCCGATCATCGTGGAGCTTGAAAATTATTTGTAAATTAAGCCTTCCCTCAGTTGGAAGTAATTATTCTAAGATGCACGTCCTTTTGTAGGATTGGGCATCTAATTTTTATCAGATCAATGATCATAATTTGACCTACAACATGGTTTTAGGAGGCCTATTTTTTCTCAACATTATTTGTTCTCATAATGCATCCTAAAAGGGGTATCTGTAGACACCTAAAATACATCATGTGTAGGGGACTACTCATATGGGTATCCTAATAGACCATATGAATGATATTGGACCATTTCAAGACAAAGCAGTGGTTCTAACCACTCAATTTGGGTAGAGTTGGCCTACTCAGCCTTAGTTGCAGTGGACACCTACAACTAATAGAGCTAGCTATGCCTCAGAGCCATGGCTAGTCCTGAAACAATTTTGAATTTATGAGCCAAGCTAAATTCAGTTACAAAGGCCATGGTGATAATTTTTCAAGTGGTTTTAGATGAGGAAGCATCTAGAACCTTCCTTCCAACTGCCCCAACCTCTTGGTTCTTGATCTTGGCTTCTCCATGAAGCTAGACCAAGGACTTGAGAAGGCTATAAGACCCCCCTTTAAATTGGGGAGAGGTCTAAATTGATCTTGATTTGGAATGTAGCAAAGCTCTACAAAAATGGATAGTGAAGTGACAACCCCTTGAGGAGAGTCAAAGTGCTAGCCAATTGTTGACTGACAAGCATGAATCCATCAATAAATCTTCCAAAGGACTAAGAAGCACAAATCACAAATTCAATCCAATCGACCATGAATCTTATATAACTCAACCACCAATCCATATTGGGATATAGAGGCAACTTTTGATCATCAATTACATAGAGGATATTAAAGATCCAAGCCCTGGTTACAATAGAAATAACACTTTTTCCTCATCTACGACTGTCAGCAGCGGCTAACAGTGCCAGCTATGCCTTAGACCCGCGGTGAGGGTTTGATCTCTGATTTTATTTGTTTTAGCATAGATTTCCTCTTTAAAATATGTATTTAGGTATATCTTACTTATATTAGCTTTCTTTTATGCATCTATACGGTTAAATTTAGGAATTAGAGGTAGATTTGCTTCCATTTCCCTTGTATTTGTCAATCTAGACTAGTTTCATTGAATTTGATGCATTTCAAGTTTTAATGGTTAATTAGGTTGCCTAATTGCTAGATTTCTTGCTTTCTTTATAATATTTACATCAATATAGATATTTCATGCACATATTTATTAGTTTACATGCTTTCTTACTATCTTTTTCATCAATTATGCAATTGCCCATCAAGAGCCTCATCAAGAGAGGCCTCCTTTGTTATTAACCATTTTTATGTTGTTTCTTGAATGTAGGTTTATAGGATCTAAGTATTTCAATGTGTTCTTGGAAACATTTTCCTCCGATTGTGTGAGAATAAGGCTATATTTGGCCTTGAGCAGTTTGTGTCCATTATAAAGAGTCTACATATTGCACCATCCCTTTCGAGGGGCCTTCAAAATTGTATCAATTGTATCAAGGATTTGGGTATCCCTAAGAGGGACGTATTTGTAATCAATATTTGGAAAATATTTAATAAAAGAAACCTTAATTTCTTGTTAAATTCATTGTTTTCCATATTTTGATGCTTTAATGCTTGATGTTAATTGATGCACTAGTTAGGTGTATGCTTTTTAGATCGATACTGATTTCAATACACCACTTTATCCATCTGATAATAAGGGAGGCTCTCCAGTTCTATTAGAGAGAATGGAATAATTTAGGAAGTTTTTAAGTGAAAATGAGTTAATGGATATTGATCTTAGGTAGTTTAAGTATACCTAGAGTAACCAGATATTGGGTTATCAATTGATTTAGATAAATCTATATTAGTTTTTAGTTTCTTAAGAAGGTCTAATGGTATTTAGAGACATGAAAAATTAATATTAGATATGACCATAATACTATTATTTGGGAAATATATATTGGAAGAAAACTACATAAGAGCCCCTTTTGATTTGAATTGATGTGGATGAATCATGGAAATTTAAAACCTAGTATAGAATATTGGTGGTAAAAGCTTTTAGGGCCCCTAAAATAATTTAAATTACTTGTAAATTGAGGTGGATTAAAGCCAATCTTAAATAATAGAATAGAAGAGTCTTCAAGCATATTTTTATCCAAAAGAAGGATCTAAAGTTGAAGCTTAAAAATATTGAAAAGGAAGTGAACCAAGTTGGTCTAGATGATCATTACAAAAGTACTGAATACCAGATCTTAGTTGATTATCATAATCTTATGGATTGTGAGAAAGTGTTTTAGAAACAAAAATCAAGGTTAGTTTGTCTTAAATAAGGTGATAGAAACACTATATTCTTTCATTTTTCTACCCTAATACATAGAGGCAACAATAATATAAAGGATTTGGTTGGGGATGATGGCTCGATGGTAAGGGAACTAGAGGATGTCAAGGCAAAAGTTTTCAATTATTTTCTAGGCCTCTTGGGAGAACATGTGGTAGTGAATGGTGAAGCTAAAAGCAAACTCCTTCCTAATATTCCAAAATTGGTGACTAATAAAATGAATTCTTCTCGTATGACCCCTTTAAAAATGAGGAAATTAGAATGGCCACATCTAGTTTGGGTAGGGAAAAGATCCCAGGACCATATTTTTTTCCAGTTGCTTTCTTTTAGAAGTTATAGAATATTTTAGGATTATATGTTTCTGACGCTATCAAGGAGATCCAGAGAAACCAATACCTACCTAAGGATGTCAATTCCACTATTTTGGATCTAATAACAAAAGTGCAAGGAGAAAGACATCTTAAAAATTTTAGGCCTATTAGTTTGTGCAACACAATCTATAAAATTTTATCCAAAACTATTGCCAATAGGTTAAAGAGAGTTCTACCTTTTATTTTGGTAGATCAGCAAGATGGTTTTGTTAAAGATCGAAAAATTTTAGATAACATAATAACCATTCATGAGGTTATTCATTCTATGGAAAATAGAAATAGGGTTGGTATGATTCTAAAGCTAGATATGAAAAAAGCTTATGATCAGGTTTCTTGGAAATTCTTGACCAAAGTCCTATTGAAATTTAGCTTTCAGAGTAAATGGGTAGGTTTGATTAAAAAGTGTGTTTCATCCGCTATGTGTTTAGTCTTGGTAAATGGATTCCTTGTTGGCTACTTCAAAAGTGAATGTGGTCTTCATCAATGGGACCTGTTATCACCATATCTTTTTATTATTCTTGTCGAAGCACTAGGAAGACCTATTTTAGAGGTTGTATAAAGTGGGCAAGTAGATGGTTTTAAACTAACCTCAACATCATACCCTATTTCTCATGAACAGTTTTTTATGATACTTTGTTGATCTCCTACTCCTTCATCCCTCAATATAAGGAGTTAAAAAATATTTTAGTGTCTTGTTAGTTAAAAATTTAAGTTCAAAACATATTAGTGTCTTATGAAGAAGTTTTTGGTCAAAACATTTTAGTGTCTTATGAATAAGTTTATGAGGAAGTCTCTATTATGCCCTTGTCAACTTATTTAGGGAAGAAAAGAAAGAATGTTGGAAGCCCAAAATATGAGGATATGAAAAATAAAGTTAAGGTGGAAGACTACTTCATCCAGAGGAGGGCTTTGAGGTGGCTCAAATATAGGTTTGTGCAGAACCAGCAAAAAATCCATGACATTTCGTCTGAGGATGAAGGAGGAGATCCTGGAGTCAAACTGCTGCAATCCCATGCAATTAAGTCTTGTTCCACAACCATCACCCAACTAGTATGTGTTGTGAACTTACTAAAGGACTTTAGAAATACCATGCACCTGTTATTCTACTATGATAATTTCCCTGGTGAAAATCTTAAAGTGTTAGCTAAAATGATAGAGACCATAGATGGAGAAATTTGGGAA
Organism: Wollemia nobilis; assembly: GCA_028583015.1. Lineage (NCBI taxonomy): Eukaryota > Viridiplantae > Streptophyta > Pinopsida > Araucariales > Araucariaceae > Wollemia > Wollemia nobilis. The sequence goes on along the minus strand of JAQPPZ010003177.1, from coordinate 3,037,689 downwards.
ATTATCCAACAAGCGGTCAAAAATATGGATGAACAATAGGAGGCCATGGGGAGTTCTACTCAATATTTTTTTTGTTGGTTTGTTTTTTTTTCTTAGTGCAGGTTATTCCTAGTGATCATCCCTACTCATTGTTGGTACTGCTTATTTCCTTTTGGATTTCAATGATGGTTCCTTTTTCCTTGGTTGTTCACAGTTTTTATTGTCAATGTAATAGGTGGAGTTCTACCTGTAATTCTGAGGTTTTTTTACTTATTTCCTCTTGGATTACGGCTTATACCTGATGTTCCTAAGCTTTTTGATGATGTAAAAGGCCTTTGGGAGCCTTCAAATTTCTTGACATAATATAATATTTATTAACCTACCAAAAAAAGGTGCTGGTCAAAAAGTAAACTTCTTAAAAAGTAAAGTTTATTTTATCAACACTCCAATTGGAAAGAAATTAAGATTGTGAGGATATTTGTATGTGACATTGAATAAATCCTAGCCATGTATTTAGGTAGGATGGAGTCACATATTTTGAATCTAGTTCTATATAGACTAGCAAAAAAGTTAACAGGTTGGATAGAAAGTCTTCTTAGCCAACTAAGTAAAACTCAGCTTTTGAAGTCTTCTTTATAGAGTATTCCCATTTATTTATGTCTCTTTTCAATATTCTAGCTAAAATAAGTATTAAAATGAAGCAAATTCAAAGATCCTTCATTTGGTCCATATAAAAATATAGAATATGTTTTGCCCTGGTTTCCTAGGATCAAATATGTTCTGCTAAAGATGTAGGAGGGTTGGGATTTAGAAGGGTAAAATAGATTAATAAAGCCTTGATGGGAAATATAGGATGGAAATTATTGAAAAATGATAAGCTTGAGTGGGTTAAGATCCTCAAAGCCAAGTATTTATGAAATGGAAAAAAATTATACTCCAATGACTTGCTAGTCGGATCTTCCTTTTGGAACAGTCTTGTGGATATTAGAAATATGTTATGTAAAGGGCTTTGCTGGCATATTGAATATGGAAATTGGGTGAAATTTTGGAAATATCATTGGCTAAAGAGCATTCCCATTTTGTAGGACCCAAAGGTAACATTGGAACCTACTCTATCCCTCCATTTTGGTATCAAATTTGTTGATTATATAACAACCAAAAATAGTGATTTTTTTTGGAAAGATTTATCTACTCTAGATTTAGACCCAAACTTGGCTGGCCATATTAACAATCTAAAAATATGGCTTCATTTGTATCCTCTACTATCCTCCCATTTTAGTGATTCAATCATTTGGAAGGATGAAAATAATGAAAAATATTGTGTTAAGTCTGAATACCATTTGCTTGAGATAGAAGGTAGAAGTTGGTTTCTAATATTAAAGGGCTCACCCCTAAAAAAAAAATTATTATGGTTGGTGGCTAAAAATAGAATATTAAATATTGATAACTTACACAAAAGAACCATCCCTGTTGTAAATAGATGTTATTTATGTGAATAGAATTTGGAATCTGTTCATTTTTTTGAAATAGCACACTTACTCCTTCCTCTTCTTCTACCACTTACTCTGAATACTTAATGCGGTGTGTAAATGATTCCAGCGAAAAATGAAATTATCGAATGGAAAATAATTTGAGATAGAAATAGCGAATGCAGAATTAATTAAATTTAATGCCACTCAAGGTGGGCACACCCTCGTCGTGAAGGAAATAATGCAGAATGCAGATGAATAAAAGAATTTAAAGAGATGATTAATAAAAATAAATCCATCCTATTTAAATAGTGAAACTATTTAACTCCATTGGAACCTAACATATTCGGCTATGTTACGGTTGTAGCATGACTCCCCTACTTGAAAAGATTTGTCCTCAAAGCTAGGAATGACTAGAAAATATTTTTAGCCTCCCAGGTTGCATCTTCTTCAGGTAAATCCTACCACTTTATGAGAAACTCTTGGATGTGACAAGATCTGAGTATGTGTGATCTAGTTTGTAGCACTTCTTTTGGTTGTAGATGGATACACCCTTCTTCATCCAACACTGGTAATTCTAACTGAGAGTGTACCTTCTGGCCAATCACATTTTTTAGACAGGAGACATGAAATACTGGGTGTATGCGAAAGGATTGAGGTAACTCGAGTTGATATGCTACCTCGCCAATGCATCACATAACTTTATGAGGACCATAGAATCGTGGTGATAGCTTCTGACTAGATTTCAGCTTTAACGATAGCTGCTTGTATGGCTGAAGACGTAGGAACACCATATCACCAATGTTGAATGTTCTTTTTGATCGTTGCTTTTCTTGTTGTTGCTTCATACAATTTTATGCTTGTATCAAGTTATCCTTTACTATAGTGAACATTGCTTGTCGCTTTTGGAACCAATTGTTGACTTGAGCCACTTTGGAAGATCTTGGTACATAATTGGCAATTATTGGTGGCTTTGTTCCATATAATGCTTCAAAAGGAGACATCTTAGTGGAATAATGATAAGAAGTATTGTACCACCATTCCGCAAATGACAACCATTGAATCCATTGATATTGTTTATCCTGAATAAAACATCTTAGGTAGGTACCCAAAGATTTGTTAACTACCTTCGTTTGACCATCTGTTTGTGGATGGTATGCAGAAGACATACTTAATTTGGTACCACTAAGTCAAAATAATTCTTTCCAAAAATTGCTGGTAAATATGGGATCATGATCGCTTACAATATTTTTGGGCATACCATTTAATTTAAAAATTGAATCCATAAATACCTTGGACACTTTGCTTGCTGAAAATGGATGTTTTAAAGCCTGAAAATGAGCATATTTGGAAAGGCGATCAACTACCATGAAAATTAATGTTTTTTCCTTCTGAATTAGGAAGACCTTCAATGAAATCCATGGAAATATGTTCCCACTGGTGATCCAATATGGGCAACGATTGAAGTAATCCTAGTGATTTGACTATTTTCCCCTTATTGCATTGGCATACTTCACGTTCAGCTACCCATTGCTTAACCTCAGCCTTTAATCCTTTCCAACAAAAGGATTTTTTAATCCGCATGTAGGTTTTCAAAAACCTGAAATGTCTTGTTGAAGGAGAGGCATGTGATTCTTCTATAATATGTTATGTGATTGGTGAATTATGAGGGATGTAAATACGATTCTTCTTACGTAATACTTGGCCATCATAAGCGAAAAGAGGGTATTTAGAGGAACCCATAGATAACTCTTGAATTATTTGAGTTGTTTCACTATTGGAAAATCATTCTTCATGTAACTGAGACACCCACTGTGAACATGGTCCTAAAATGGCATTAATAACTACTTCATCTTCGTATTTTCTAGATAATGCATCCGCAGCCACAGTTTATTTACCTTTTTTATATTCAATCACAAAATTGTATCCCAATAATTTAGTCAACCACTTATTTTGTTCAGGATAATAAAACATTTGTTCTAAAAAATTCTTGAGACTATTGCGGTCGGTTTTAATAATAAAATGGTTATTTATTAAGTAATGTCTCATTTTTCCACTACATGTAATATAGCCATGAATTTATTTTTCGTAGGTGGATTTACCCAAATTTTTCCCTGATAGTTGTCTACTTTCAAACGCCAAGGGATGACCCTCCTACATTAGTACTGCACCAATACCTAGTTCTGAAGCATCACATTCAATGACAAATGGTTTTTGAAAATCTGGAGTGGCCAAAATTGGAGTTGTACACATGGCCTCTTTGAGAGCCTTGAAAGCTTTAGTAGCTATTACTGACCATTGAAAAGCATATTTCTTGGTGAGATCCATTAGAGGACCCACAATTTTACCATATTCATGCACAAATTTATGATAATATCCCATGAGACCCAAAAAACCACAAAGTTTTTTGATGGTTTTAGGCAAGGGCCAATATTGTATTGCCTTAATTGTATTGGGATCTACCTTAAAACCTTCATGAGAGACTATATGACCTAGGTACTCAACTTCTTGAACACCAAAGGAGCATTTAGATCTCTTGACAAACAATTTTTATTTGTGTAGAATATAGAGAACTCTGTTCACATGTACTAGATGATCTTTCCATGATTTGCTATAGATGAGTATGTCATCAAAGAAGACTAGAACAAATTTTTGTAGGAATGGATGAAACACTTAGTTCATGAGACTTTGGAATGTAGATGGTGCATTAATGAGACAAAAAGGCATGACCAAAAATTCATAATGACCTTCATGAGTTTGAAAGGCTATTTTGGGAATATCCTCTTCCCTAACTCGGATTTGGTGGAACCCTAAACGTAAGTCCAATTTGGTGAAGAATTTGGCACCATGTAACTCATCTAGTAAATCATCAATAACAGGAATAGGATATTTATCTTTGATTGTGATTTTATTGAGAGGATGAAAATCTAGACACATACACCAAGAATTGTCTTTTCGATGAGCTAAGACGACAGGTGAGGAGTAAGGACTAGTACTATGACGAATGACACCATGGTCTAAAAGTTCTTGAACAATTTTCTCAATTTTTGTTTTTTGGGGTTGAGGATATCGATAAGGATGACCATTGGGTGGAAGACTACCAGGAACTAGATGTATGGCATGGTCATGAGATCTTTGGGGAGGTAGGCCTGTGGGTTCTTGAAAAATATCCTCATAGTTAGACACAATGTGTTGAAGATCTTCCTCTTTAAGTTTTGACATAGTTTGTTTGATTTTTTCAATGTAATTGATTCGGGCTATGAATCCCCCACCATATTTTCTTAACAAATTTTCCATGCTATGTGATCTTACAACTTTTGATGGAGGTGTGGGTAGTCCTTGAATACGTATGGTCCTACCATTGGCTTTCCATTCCACAAAGCGATGTTTGTTATTAAAACCTATGGTGGTTTCTAATTTTTCCATCCATGCAACACCTAAAATAACCTCTGAATTTCCTAATTCCATAACAAAAAGAGGACCTTGCCAAGTATACGTACCCATTTGTAATGAAATAGAATATGTCTTATCAAGACATTGAGAAACTTCCTTGCTCACCATTCAGACTTGAAATTGATTTTGACTGGAATAGAAGATGTGCAGACCCAATGTTATTGCAAGTCTTGCATCAATGAAGTTGTGAGTACTTCTAGAATCAATTAGTACTATCACCCGCTGCTTTCGAATGAAACTTGCCACCTTGATTGTATGGTGAGAAGATAACCCCATAAGAGCATGTAATGAAATAGTCATGGTATCCTCCTCAGCAATAACTTTGTCTTGTGTATTTTGGTCCTCAATTGGGAGATCCTCAGGTGCATCGTACTCCTCTATTTCTTCTTCCTGGTTGGCATATTCAATTTAATTTTTTTTTCATGGTGTACATGCTTGATATTTTTTATGTTGACTGTGACATTTGCAATAGAAATATCATGACGATTGATCATTTCTATGAAAATATTTGTTGCGGAATGGAGGTCGACCATTTGCATCACGACGTGTGGATGATCCTATGTTCACCTTGGTTTCTGCTAAGTCAACAATTCTTATACACTCATCCAACTTGGATGGATTTTGTATATCCACCTAAACTTTAATATGTACTTTTAATCCATTTTGAAAAGCTTCTACTACCACGTCCTGTGGTAGGTCTTCTACATAGGAAAGCATACTAGTGAATTCGGAAATATAGGCCCCTACTGATCTTGTTTGCCTGAGTGAAAATAATCATACTATGTAGGAATCCGTGGGACCTTTGTCAAATCTATGAAGAAAGGCTCTTTTGAAAGTATCCCAATATAATGTAGCTTGAGGCTCTTCACATTTATACCAGGTAAACCATTGATAAGCTTCAGTGCCAAATTTGGTTGCTGTAAAAGGGACCCTGTCCATGCCCTAGAATTTGTAAAATTCTAAGATGCCCTCCATTTTTGCAATCCACCCACGTGGATCTTGGCCTTCAAATGTAGGCATGTCAATGTGTGGATTATTGATGCCCACTGGACCTCTTGGTTGGTGGATTGATGCCCACTGGAACTCTTGGTTGGTGGAAATTATTTCTATCTTGTTCCTCTTTACTTCTCTATCTCTGGTTGTTATTTTGATAGGGTATGTAAAACCCTCTTTATTGCTCAAAATTGTCTTCATTACCCCTATCCTCATTATTTTTGTGACATTGTGAGTCAGGGATTGACTATTTTGACCTTGATGATGTGTGTAGTCATCATTGTAGATATTCGTACTCCAATTATTGGTCCTAGATGGATTTGGTTGGGATGGTTTCTGAGATGCATTAAAACTTGTGGTCATCATTTGAAGATTTACTATTAAATCTTTTAATAATTGATCATTGAGAACTGGATGATTACTGTCTACTTGGGTGACATTTTCTTGTGCTGAATCTGGAGAATAATTGGATGCCATTGGGCTAACCACAGGATGACTCAGATTAAAACTACCAATTCTAGATGTAGAAGGTGAATTTTTTGTACCTGGGCTTTGACAACCTCTTCTAGCATTATTTTTGGGGGTTTCCAAGCTTGTTAATCATTCATCAGATCCTTTGATCCAATTTTTGTTCATGCACTAGTTAATATGTTCTTGCTTAAAAATTTTGCCTTTGATATCTGCCAAAGATTTTGGTTACTTTGGAAAAAAATTGGTTGGTTTTCCGCTTTAACTACTACTCCAACTACGATGCGGATTTGAATTTGTCTTTCCAACGGCTAGTTTTGAATTTGAGTCAAAATTTTCAATTGTGAATGGCTCCAACTACTTTGAATTCTAACTCCAATGATAAGTTTCAAATATGTAAGCGATAGTGGCGAGAGAGCCTATAGAAGATGTTGAGTTACTAACCCAACACTGGGCACTAGATGACCATGATACAACTGGACTCGAATGACCCGATGTGATAGTGATACCGGACCTGGATACAACAAACCATGCCTGACACGACATGAAGGAAACACCACCACTGACATGACATGAAGGAGATATGGCACTGGATACGATGGAGGGACCCAACCAAACATGATCATTGGACAATGGACAACTAGAAGGATGCAACAACAATAGAATACAATGATGACTATAGGCCGACACGAAGAACTAAACTTAAGAACACATGGAGCAAATGACTTGACTGCAAGACCACACGGAAGGACACATAGAAGGATAACACTTGGTGAAGAACAGAAGCACTGTTACACATGAAATAAGAGTTGTGTGTGACCGTAGTCACACTTAACTACATGCGCTGCTTATATTTTAAAGGCCACTTCTTCATCCACACAGTTGATGTGGGATAAATATCCCAACACAAAAGAAAATAAAAAAATTGACGTACCTTAAACCTTAGCTCGAGAATTTAATTTTTGTTTCTGATTGGCCCACGGTTGTATTTCAATATGGTGCTATGTTTTCCTTTAGTTTCAAGCAATTTAACACTATTTTATGTGCTCGTTAAACCTAATACGCACCGTAAGGTAACATGCAAGGTTTGGTGTGCTGTCGTTTGGGGCACGCCTACGGCCAGGGCTTTGTTTAGTGGCGTCTGGTAAGCAGTTTTGCACTAATGAACAAACATAGTTTGGAGGCTTGAAAATGGTCAAAATAAAGTGAGAGGGTCTATGTATGCAACATAATGTAGTGATCACCGTCGACGATGTGTGTTTTTCTGTGAAGCTACTATTTTTTTTTGTTCAAATTTTAGCTATTTTTCGTGAGTTTCACCCTAAGACTGCATAACCATAATGCCCACTCAAATCCTGAACCTGATACCACATGAAAGAGCACACTTAATCCTTCCTCTCCTTCTACCACTTACTCTAAATACTTAATGCAGTGTGTAAATGATTCCAGCGAACAATGAAATTATCAAATGGAAAATAATTCGAGATAGAAATAGCAAATGCGGAATTAATTAAATTTAATGCCACTCAGGTGGGCACACCCTCATCATGAAGGAAATAATGCACAATGCATATGAATAAAATAATTTAAAGAGATGATTAATAATAATATAAATCCATCCTATTTAAATAGTGAAACTATTTAACTCCATTGGAACCTAACATAGTCGGCTATGTTAGGGTTGTAGCATTTTTTAGGAAGATTGAATAAATGTTCCTTTGTTAGGAAGATTTTAGAGAAGGTTTTGGAACCTTTTGATGTTCCTTGGATCTTCCCAACCACTATAGGAGATTTATATGTGTAGTGGGATCCTCCTTTCAATAGTGGTAGATTGAAAGTTCTCTAGAGGTTTTGTCTCCCCCATTTTATTTGGGGAATATTGAATGAGAGGAATAACAGGGCTTTTGAAAATAGGAAAAGAGAGGATTCTATGGTTTTTTTTCATATTCTTAATATTTCTATGGAGAACACTCAAAAATTATCCTTTCTTGAGGTAGCTAAAATTAGACTCAAGGAATCCATTGTTGTTTGTTGTAATTTGAAGACTTTAATTTGTGTGAATTTGTTTAGGTCTTTAAGGTTGGAATTTAAGAGGAAATCCCCTCCAGATGGGTGGATCAAACTAAATGTGGATGGAACTATGAAAGGGAACCTAATGCCTGATGGTGCGGGTGGATTTTTTAAGGATTCTAGGGGTATGATTGTGCAAGCCTTTGTTGAACCTTTATCCATCTAGTCCAACCACTTTGATGAGGTTCATGCATTTTTATAGGGGCTAAGTTAATTAAAGAAGTGTATTATAAAAACATTATTGTAGAAGAGGACCCCCTAAACCTTATAAATATTCTAAAATGAAGATAAAAAGTTGGTTGGAGCATTGCAGATATTGTTGTAGGGATGAGAGAGATATTGCAGTCTTGTCACAACCTTTTTTGAACCTCTATCTATCTAGTCCAACCATTTCATTGAGGCTCAAGCATTTTTATAGGGGCTAATTTAATCAAAGAAGACCATTATAAAAATATTATTATGGAAGGGGACTTCCTAAACCTTATAAATATTCTAAAAGGAACATAGAAAGCTGGTTGTAGCATTACAGATATAGTTGTGGGGATGAAAGAAATCTTGGAGTTTTGTCACAACCTTCAGTTGAAGCATGTTTATCAAGAGGGGAATGGAGCCACAGATTTATTGGTAAACATGTGGGTGAATACTTAGGATATTATTATATGGGAATATAATTTCTCACTTCAACTTATTGAATTTGTGGCTAAGGAGAATCCAAATAATCCCAATGATGTTCACTTTCTAGTTGGAAGAAGCTAAATTTTGGGGTTCAGCTCTTGGGGTAAACTATTATGGGTGTCCCTATCTATATGTGATAAATTGTTATGTTTGTAAAGTCAACTATTATTTGATTATTCTTGTTATTGGCAGTATAGTATATATGTCTCTTATCAAGTGCTTTAGGTTGGTTCTTTATTATTTTTAATAGTTCAAATGGACTTGGAGCCATGTTTTCTTTACCTTTTATGATTTTGTTGTAAGTAAGTTTATGTAAAAGAGATGGGGCCCTTTCAATCCCCTTATTAATCTATTAATAAAAAAAATACTCCCCACCATTGTCACTTCTTAAAACCTTTATATTTTTCTCTATCTAATTTTCTACAAGAGCCTTAAACTCTTTAAATTTATTAAATATATCATATTTGTTGTGTAAAAATATATCCAAGTCTTTCTTAAAAAGTCATCTATAAATGCAATATAATAGATAGATTTACCTAATAATGGTACTTTTACAGGTCCAAACACATCATTGTGAACTAGATGTAAAATTCCTTTAGATCTTGTAGCACTACTAGGAAACTTGACTTAGGTTTGCTTTCCAAAAACATAGTGCTCACAAAAATCAAAATTTAATGGGCAATAAAAAATTCCTTCAACCATACCTTTCATTTTAATGTTTAAAGGTATTTCTCACCAATATACCCCATGATTTTATGCCACAACATTGTCTTGGCTATAGGAATACTCAGAGTCACTTCTATTGTATTATTCTTCTCTACAACTAAAGAGTTATTAAGATCAATAATTACAGTGCTAGCCTCAAGTATGAGAAAATTTCCTATACAAAATCTCCTTACCAATACCAAGACTCCAAAAAACATCTTGCAACTATCCTTATTTAATACCATAGTCGCATCCATGTCATTCGTCTTACTCATAGATATCAGATTCCTTACCAAACCTAGAATATGCAACACACTAGGAAGGGTTTTAATTCTTCCATATTTTAACCTCAACTTGGCTCTTCCTCGACCTATTATTTTATATGTCAAATTGTATCCCAATAATACTTTACCTCCATTTATATTTTTATATTCACAAAACCCCTCCCTATGAGGAGTTAGATGAAAGGAAGCACCTGAGTCAATCAACCAAGAGTCATGGCATTCACTTGAGCATATTGTAGCTAAGAATAAGTCCCCTAAATCTTCATTTGTGGTCTTCATTTTTGCAAAAGTTCCTTCATTAGATGATCAACTATTATCATCCTTTTTAGATCTACAATCTCTTTTATAATACCCTATTTTACCACACTTTCAATGTTTTCTCTTTTTTGGAGCAACAAATTTACCCCTAGATCTCAATTTCCTTTCTCTTGATTTATTTTTACTTATTTCTTGAGAATGACCTCTCACAACCAAGGCATCCTTTTGATGATAATCCTTAGAATATTTTCATCTCATTTCCTCATATAGCAATGTTCCTACTATATCCTCTACTTTCAATGTAGAAGTAGTATTGGTGATAGCCATAACTAGGTTATCCCATGAATTAGGTAATGAATAAAGTAAAGTAATACACTTTTCCTCTTCATCCATTTTTACTTCAACAAATTTTAATTGAATTACCAAAATTTCAAAAGCATTTAAATTTTCAGCCACAAAGTCACCATCATTCATTCGAAATGAATACAACTTATTTCAGAGAAATATTTTATTTACTAACAACTTTGTCTAATACAAAGTTCTTAGCTTATCCCATAATGACTTTGTCGTGGTATTTGTTGATACATTCAATAATATTGAATTAGATAAGCATAATCTTATAGAAATATTTACCTTCTTATTGATGTTAGTTTTATTCCCAAGACCACAATCCACAGATATCTATCAACCAATAGATCCTCCATCATAAGTTTCCATAACTCAAAAATTTATTCATTAAATTTTTCAATCTCTACTCGTGTGCTTCCCATCATTTTCCTTCACCCAGATTCTTCCACATATGGATCCCACTCAAAAATTAATTTATCATAGGGTTGAAACCCTTACTCCTTGAACAAAGCTAAAAAACCTAGCTCTGATACCAAATGAAGTGCAAAAGGCCTCGATAAACTAAATATATAAAAACAATAAATACATAATTAAAGGAAAAATAAAAAGATAATAGATACACACATAACATAGTATTTCACTTGGGAAACCCTTACGAAAAAAACCCAACACAGTAATATCTCTTTATTGTATAAACTTAACCGTCTCCAATACAATAATGTTCATATCTCATCTCCCTTCAAAACTTGATGTAAGATCAATTAAATAACAACACAATAATATATTGTACAATACCATGGGCTAAAAACCATGGGTTCAAAAAAGTAACCCTAAACTATTTATATGGGTCTAAAAATAGCTTAAGAAACCCTAAAACTTCTAGTACCTTTTAGAATTAACCTTACCAAAATAACATGGAAAATATTCAAAATATTTCCAAAAATATGGGTTTCAACCATGGCAAGGGAGTGCAATTCATAAATCAACACATAAAAATTCTCCCATTCGTTAAGCGTAAATTTGATAATTATATGATAATATGGGAAAAAGGAAATGCCTTGATCATTGTGCACTTAGCAAACTAGGAGGGAAATGTCACTAATGTTTTATTAGTCCATCTATTTCTCTTCATAAAAATTCTTAGATCACCAAGGAGTTTGATAATTTCAAGATAAGCAAGGAACCATCAATCATAATCTCATTACAGGATCAAGCTAATCTGCTCAATGACAGTCCTCTTCTAGACCGTGCTAAGCTACCATATTCACCCTGAACTATGGGTTTTCCTCATAGAAAGGGTGAAGTAGTACACATTGGTATGTGTACCTTTATCTACATAGGTATGTCCCATGAAGAAAATATCCATGGTAGCAACCCTTATCTTATAGAGAAAACCTTTTCCAATTGTTATCTATCCAATTATTACCCATTTCCTAAGTAGATCATGTCTAGTATGGGATATGCAAGGGTTTGGGACCACAATAGAAAGGCATTCAAGAACCTTTGGAAGTTTATATTTGGCTTGGGATATATGGCATAGGTTACATCCCCAAAAAAAATCAACCCCTACAAATTGATGATGATCAAGTCATTACTTATGTTGAATTCATGGATCATCATGGCTTGGAATGGAGTAATGAGGATGAGGGGCTGCCTTCTCCCTCAAACATATTATTTTACAATGTGATAACTTTGGTGCACCCTAAGTTAGTTGTGACCCCAAGGGATTATGTTGAAGGGGATACTCTTTGTGATATGGATCATGAAGATGTCCTTTGAAATAGATTCTTCTTTTATGGGTTTGTTCCTTGTGTTGCCCATGTTGAGTCTTCTAGTTCTCAAGTAGACCCTATTACTGTAGGCCCAAAATGGCCACATCCTTAGAAAAATTTTGAAAATATTTTCTAAGGTAGAGAGATGTCCTAGTCCGCATGTGCTTTAGTGTATTTTGTAGTGGCATAGTGCAAGATGTCCTACGCTGTGATCAAAGCGGTCAAAATGATATTTTGGTTACTTTCGAAGAGCGGGATACAACATATTTTCTAAGGCAAAGGGGAGATGTCCCAACCCACGTGAGACTTAGTGCATTTATCAGTGGTGCAACACAAGATGTTCTACCCCACTATCAACCTTGGTCAAAGATGATATCATTACTTTCCGAACAATGACACAACACATTTTGTTCTAGCCCACGTGAGGAAAAGACTAACTTTAAGCATTGTTCTATCCCACTGAGGTTCAAGTGTATTTTAGAGTGGATCAGAGCACATGTTCGACACCACGGTCAAAGTAGTCAACATGCATCAAATAAGGTAACAATACAGTGGGCTAGCGCCAAGTTTCATAAAGCACATTTTTTACACTGCATTTCGAGCAGACTAGAGCAAGATGTTCTATCCCATAGTCAGCGATGGTCAAAGTTTGATGGAATGAATTTCAAGGAGCGAGCTATGGAAACACTTTGTTCTACACCATGGATGCAAAAAGGATTTAAATAAATTTAAGAGCAAGGGCAGTGGTCTAGCGAGATGTTCCATCCCACACAGATTGAAGTGTATTTTCCAATATGCTCCAGCCTATGATCAAAGTGGTCAACTTAAGCCATAAGCTTTTCTAAAGAGTGGTCTACAACATGTTCTATACCATGCACTCCCAAGCATTTTTAAAGTATTGATCTTGGCCATTCATGAGCAGATCAACGGTTGGTTTATGTTGATGATATCCCAGGTATACAAAAGTAGAGTCTTTGCAAATATGAACTAGTTGATTGAAGCAAGCTAGAAGGTGAAGCATCCATAAGGCCAAGAATCAAGAACATAGTTAGTTACAGATCTACGACTAGTTAAAGTCTACAAGAATGATAAATGGCCTAGATCTCAATTTTGATAGCCTAGAGCTGAACCATCATGAAAGATCAACAAGTTGTAGAGTCGAGCTATGAAGGAGTGCAAGATCACATAGTTTCTTTGGGTCTCAAATATGAATGAAATGATGCCACCTCAACATTCTATCAATCTAGCATTTCTTTCTCCTTGTAATGTTCCATTTTCTTCCTTCAATGAAAAACTATTAATAGAGGTCAAACCCTCGATTTTTAGGGTTGTCTCTAGAGTGTTTGCTTGCCCTGTTATGTAATATTTTTCTGCAAGATAATAGAAGGAACATTACTTGGATGTTTACCTCAAAACTAGTGTCTTCAATAATTCTATCGAGAGATTCAAGCTATGAATTACTTTTCTGCTAATGTTGTTATGGTTAGTCTATTCTACTGATATTGGATTACTAGCTTAGAGCAATTGAAATATTTTCATAATTGAATCTATGCTTGCAAGAAGTTATTTTATATTAAATCTTGATACTAATCTTATTCTGCTAAATTGGATTATTAGTATTATAGATGTTGAAATAGCTTCTTGGAGTATGTCTCTATTCTGTGTATCTTGATGAAGATTATCTGTTTCTTGAATGTTGTTAATCTCAAGTGTGGGACACTAGAAATTGTTTGTTAGAAAGGTTTTCCCTGTGGATGCCTATGTTGTTAGCTCTATCCAACCACTATTTTTATTATAATTTCTTAACCCTAAACCTCTTTCTATCCCTATCTCTTAAAATTTTAATTGAGCTTATATGAGTCAACACCTTATCATTTGACAAGGAACCAACCTACTCTAGAGGTTGGATTAGAGTAATATTTAATCCATCCAATGTTGAGGTCTGAACTATGATTAGTGGGTGCATGCCTAATCAAAAATTTGGAAGATAGATAGTCATAATTTTGAGTTTTTCTCGATGTCAATTTGGATCCCAATAGTTTTGGCATGCTCGATGGGACCTATTTACAAGAAACATTAGTTAACCCACCCTTTCTTTATTTTGTATCTTTTCTTGAAGGAATCAAGATTTGGTGAATTGTCTTGACCTTGTTAAGCGGTGAGTAGTAAATTCACCTAGAGACTCCCTAAATGCAAGAAACTAGAAATCCATCCCTATAGCTTGTAGTTTTTCATGAATACTAGGTCATCTACAAAGAATAACCCAAGTTCTTTCATCTACTACGAGCTCCCTTTTAGAGGATCTACCATCATAAGATATTTGAACCAATATTTCCATTCAGATGAAACTCCTCCTGAGCCACCTCCTATAGGGCCCCCAAGGCCACCTCTAACAAGAACTACACTAGTAAATATGGCTCAAAATGTACCCCTTAATCAGCCCCTATAGAAATATCCCAACTAGAATACAATTGGTCCCCTAAGACTAGCTCATATGCATGATATTCCTTAGGTTATATCTAAAGCCATTCCTACATATGATGGATCAGGAAAGACCACATATGAACATTTTCAAGATATTCTAAATTTAGTAGCCATCCATAACATAAAGAATGAAGATGTCATCATCAGAATCCTGGCCCTGTCCTTCAGAGGGAAAATTTTGCACTGGTTTAGGACTTTAGAGGATAATACCATTACATCATGGGTAGCATTAGTAGAACCCTTTGTAGAAGAGTTCAATGAGTCTATTGATCCCTTTTCCCTCCTCAACCAATTTACATCCATGCAAAAGTATCAGTAGGAGTCCATTTTAGATTTTAACCTGAGATTTAGTAGGTCCTAGAAAAGAATTCCACTTGAAGCTAGGCTAGCTACAACCCTTGCTTTCATGTACTACATTAGAGCCCTTGGATCTAAATTGGGTCTACAAACCCAATAGTCAAGAATATGTACCTTCCCCCAAGTCTACAATGCAGTTGTCCAAGCTGAAAATACTCTTATCAATGTGGGAAGATTACCCCCTAAAGTTGTCATACCCTATTGTTCAAAAATTTCCAATGTTCAAAACCAGGCAGCTACATCTTCTTATATGGATCCTCCTTCTTTATCATCCCTACTTCCTCATATGACCCCATTACCTCCCCCCAAAGTGTCATCTGCTATAGTTCCTTTCCCACCACTTCCTACTCAAACATCCCAGGAATCCACTATGCTTCTTGATATACATAATACCCTTAAAATGCTCAGTAACAAGATGAGCTCAATGGAAAAAAGAGAGATAGAGAGATCTCAACAAAGAAGATTTCCCTATGTCAATAGGGACCAAAATCTTGGTACCAACAATAGCACAGGAATCAGAGTAAATACAATGCAAGAAGACCTAGGATGTTCCTCTAAAATAAGCTTGGTAAATGTGTGGTGTCTTGTATGCAATGATCCCCATGATTCAGAATCATGTGTCATGTACCAACATCATGTGCAGTAGGCCATGGAAATGGTAGAGAGGAATCATAAGGGTAGGGTCAATATGCTTTGGCAACTAGACCAGATCATGGTTGGATAGGACCCAGATGAAGAAGGGTCAATTTTAGTTATGACAAGATCAGGGAAGAAGACCTTGCAAGTTGATCCACAAAATATGGGTCAGTTTCAAGTCCCTTCCCAAAAGAAGAAAGATGCTCTCCCTCAAGGTAATGATATTTTCCCTATTCCCCAAGCAAAGGAAAAGAGGGATATGGTCCCAAAAGGCCAAGAAAATGAGGTCAGCTTCCCTAGAAGATATGACAAAGAAAATGATAAAGAAGGGATGAGATCCAAGAGTGAAGCACAAGAAAAACTTAGATTTCCCTCCATAACCAAGAGGTAAAGGATTGAGGCCACACAACAATACAAAAGGAAGTATGGTGAACTAGAGAGAAAGTTTGAGAATTCCTCTTCAATGAAATCATAGTATAACATTGTAGAGGAGATGAAAAGAATACCCTCAAAGGCTAGCCTTTATGATACTCTCTTTATCCCTAGCCAAATAGACCTGTTGAAGGCTTCTCTAAGAAAATATCCCTAGGAAAAGTAGGCTACTACAATCCTCAACATGCCCTCTAGGAAAGACAAGATGTCCCTTGCTACCCTAAAGAACAAACCCCCTCCCTTTTACATTTCTCTGAGGATGGAGGGTTGGATTATCCACAACTGCATGATTGATTCAGGGGCTTCCACCACAGTTATGCCCAAGGCAGTCTATGAGGAGATGGGAATGGAATATACCAGGTCCTATCCTAGAGTTTTATAGTTGGATGGGACCCCAGTAAAGATAGTAGGGGTAATAAAGGATGTTCTAATGAGGTTGCATAGAGCTCTAGAGGTAACCATTATGCAAGAAATAGTGGTGGTAGACCTAGAGCCTTATTTTAGCCTATGTCTTTCAAGGGAATTCACTACCAAATTGGGAGGATGTATGTACATGGATTACTCTAGTATGGTGATTCCCTTTAAGGGAAAGAGAATAAGGATTACACCTGAGAAGCCCATGTCCTATCATATTGAAAAAATTGAAGAAGACATGTGTAACCTCACTCCTCTGGATGAGTTCAAACTGGTGGAAAGTTTTGAAGAACTAGAGGTTGAGGATGAATTATCATTCAAAGAATATTACAGTCAGTTTGGAACAGGCATGGGTACATATAGCATTTCCTTAGAAATAGAGAAAAGGGTCCCTACCATATCCAATCAGTCATTAAGGGAGATAGAGACTTGGACCATGCACTTTGATGGTGCAAGATGCAGAAATAGGGTTGGTGCTGGTGTATTATTGCAGTCTCAGTTAGAAGGTGCAAAGAGTTTCACATATAGATTGACATGGTCCTGTACCAACAATGTTATAGAGTATGAGGCTTTGTACCTTGGACTAATGTAGGATGAGAGCATGGGCATCAAGATACTGAATATATATGGTGATTCTAAACTAATTGTTAATCAGGTAAGAGAGAGGTGCAGTAGTAAGCACCATTACCTGAAGGTATACAAGAATAGGGTATGGGATTTGATGGAATCCTTTGATGCCCTAAATATTAATTTTATTCCTAGAAGATAGAACACCTTGGTTGATTCCTTGGTAGTGAGGGGAGCTAATTTCAACCCTTCTGTAGATATAGGAGTTACAAAAGACAAAGGGATCAAAATGATTTTTAGGCCTATAGTACTAGATAAGTAGATCTTCTGGCAGGTTTTTGAAAGTGATGAATAGATCATTGATTTCCTAGTAAGGGAAGCCTATCTATCAACCATTCAAGAGGAAATTCTAGATGAGATAGACCAACAAGATGTCATCCAGCTAAAAAATAATCATATCCCTAGGGGGTTGGTCACTTTGGAAAGCTTGTTTGATAATGAAGATAGGAAGAAGATCAAATCCATGGAGATCAATGAAAATATCTACAAGGAAATTGAGATCAAAAAGGAAAAGAAGCTCAAATTTGGAGTCAGATGTTCTCTAGAAGAAGAGGAGGATATCAAAGTTCTATGCCTGAAATACCAAGACATTGTGGCTTGGTCATATGAAGATCTTAAGGTATATGATAAAAAGGTGATCCAACATACAATTGAGCTAGAACCAAATGCAAAACCTTTCAGGCAGAAGTAGAGGCCTATGAACCCTAGAATTGAATCCATAATGAGAGAGGAACTATTAAAGCTACTGAAAGCTAAGATTATATATCCAATCAAACACTCCACCTGGGTAGCTAACTTGGTTCTAGTAAGAAATAAGAATGGAGACATCCACTTGTGTGTGGATTTTAGGAATCTCAACCAAGCATCATTAAAAGACCACTATCCACTCCCTCATATCGATCAGATCTTGTATATTATTGTAGGAGCAGAGAGGTTCTCACTATTAGATGACTTCTCTAGTTACAACCAGATTTGGGTGAAAGATGAGGATCAGTTCAAAATAATATTTACCACCAAATGGGGTACTTTTTCCTATCAGAGAATACCTTTTGGTCTATCCAACACAGGAGCCACATTCCAAAGAGCAATGGATTATGCCTTTGGAGAGCTGATCAACAAAGTCATTCTAATCTACTTGGATGACATGACTGTATTCTCACATAAGAAGCAAGATCACCTAGCACATTTAGAGCAAGTGTTTAAAAAGTGTAGGGAATTTGGTATCTCTCTCAACCCAAAGAAGTCATTTTTTGCAGTCCATGAGGGAAATTTGTTAGGCCATGTGGTCTCTAAAGAAGGTATGGCTATCGATCTAGATAGATTCAAGTCAATTCTTGCTCTCCCATTGCCTATGAATAAGAAAGCTTTGCAGTATTTCTTTGACCAGATCAATTTTATCAAAAAATTCATCTCTAATTTTTCTCAAAAGGTGAAACCTATCTCAGAATTGTTGAAGAAGAATGTAGATTTTAAATGGACTGAAGTGAGAAAATAAGCTTTTGAGATCATAAAATAGTCCCCCCCCCCCTTTCTTGGACCCTTACTTCAACAAATATTTCATTTTGTATGCTTATGGAGCTGAAGAGAGCTATGCATCTGTCCTCACTCAGAAAAATGATGAGGGAGAAGAACACCCCATATTATTTTGGAGTCAAAATCTCCATGAGTATCAGGTCAAGTACAATTTTATTGAGAAACAAGTATTTGTAGTGATGAAGTCATTGAAGAAATTCAGGCAATACTTGGTTCAGAGTAAAACCCTGGTATATGTAGTTCACCCAGATGTTAGAAGTTTCATTTTACAAGGTGAACTAGGAGATAAAAGAGTTGGTTGGATTACTAAGATCTAGGAGTATGATGTGGAAATCCATCCTACTAAACTAGTCAGAGGTAGAGCATTATGCCAAGGTTTAATAGAAAGAGCAGTTATAGTAGAAGTGATAGCTTGTCAGTCATCAGTAGAAGATCAGACTGAAGAGTTGCAGTCAGGAGAATCAGACTGGGTTGATCAGATGACCAAATACTTTTAGATAGGAGTTTGTCCCCATAATATTAACCCATCACAAAGGAGAAGATATAGGCTTCAAGCCTTGAAATATGTCTTACTACCAGAAGGACTATACAAGAAAAATCTTGATGGAGTCCTCTTAAGATGTTTGAAAGAAGATCAAAAGCAAAAGGTCATCGAAGAGTTCCATGGAGGATTATCTGGAGGACATTTTTTAGGAAGGGTCACAACTTTAAAGATCATTAGGGTAGGTTATTACTAGCCTACTATTTTTTTTGATACCTTCAAGGTTACAAGAGCCTGTGATGAATGCCAATGATATGTGGGGAGAACCAAAAATGCATCATTTCCCCTCAAGCCAATTCAAGTTGAAGAGCCTTTTCAACAATGGGGGCTAGACTTCATTGGGATAATTAATCCAAATTCCTCAGTAGGACATAAATACATTTTGACTACCATATATTACCTTACCATATGGGTAGAGGCCATTCCCACAAAGAAATCAGATCAAGAGGTGGTAATCGACTTCATGGAGAGTTTGATCACAAGGTTCGGTATCCCAGAAGCTATAGTAAGTGACAATGGCCCAACCTTTATAGGAGCTAAGTACATTGAGTTTTCTAGCAAGTATGGCATTACTATAAAAAATACCTCCAACTACTATCCCTAGGGGAATGGATTAGCAGAGTCAACTAACAAAAATCTACTTAGAATCTTGAGGAGATCATTAGAGGATAACAAAAGAAGTTGGCACCTACTGTTAGAACAAGCTCTATGGGTAGATAGGATCACCATAAAAAAATCCATTAAGACCTCTCCTTATGCCCTGGTGTATGGCAAAGAAGTAGTATTACCTATTCACTTGGAAATCCTAGCTCTCAAGTTGATAGACACATAGGAAGAGTCTGAGCAGAATCCAGTTGAAACCAGGTTAACACATTTACTTCAGCTAGAAGAAAGAAGAACTCAAGCATATGAAGACTTCTAGAAGCACTCATTTGATATTAAGGGATGGTTTGATAAGAAATCTAGATTCAAAAATTTCAAAGTAGGAGACTCTGTTCTAAGGTGGAATGTGGAAAGAGCCAAGCTAGGGCACCATCAAAAGTTTGATTCTTTCTGGGATGGTCCTTTCAAAGTAGTTGAGGTTAAAGAAAGCAATGTTTTCTAGCTTGAAGATCTAGAAGGAAACATGCAGCCAATTATTGATCAATGGTTTTCATCTAAAACTCTACTTTGATTAAGATATACATTTATTGTAACATATGTACATATATTGTATTATATTGTTTTTCCTTTGCTAAAATTTTTTGTTTTGTAAAGTAAAAAAAAAGAAAAAATCTTGCTTCAAAGTAGTTTAGTGGTTGAAAATAAGTTGTTGGCTAAAAGGTAAGGTTGTAAAATAAACTAAGGGTAGCAATGGAATACAACATGTGTTCCATGCCACTCTCCAATAAGTGAATATGGTAGCAGGATACAACATGTGTTCCATGCCACTCTCCAATGAATAAAAGGAGTCATGAACTACAACATCTAATCTCCACCACTCTAAGAAAAGGAAAGTGATGAAAAGCATCATGAGTTTAATGAGTGCTTCATGCCATAACCAATCAATAATGGACATGATGATTCCTACCACCAAGATTCATACCTTTGAATTGAAAAGTATGCAATAGATAGTTTTTGCATCGACCACATTAATGGTGGAAGGTATGCATGTGAGAGCATTTAAAAACTTGAAATGCAAAGCCCATTCATTTCGTGAAGTGAAACTCACTCAATAAGAGCCAAAGGAGTAGAGAGATGAAGCTCACAAATAAGAAAGGGAGAGAATATTCTAAGAATTTCCATAGAATATGGCTCCCAAAGTAGCCCAAAAGGATCTACGATGGGAAACTATAGAGTTGGAAAGCTATGTGAAGTAGACAAGAGCATTAGTAGACACTATAATGATGCAAATAAGGAGAACCAAGCTCAGAAATAATTTTGAGTATAAATGTTTTCGAAGGGTGACCAATTTCTCTCCAAGGTATCATCGCTATAAATTATTTCTTATCCTTTTACATCTATGATTCAGTCCATCATTGCCTAGAGTTAATTTTTGCAATCATCAAGTTTTATGATCCTAAGACAAAAGTAGTAAGAATAGCTGATGGCAAAACCCTATTTAGTATCACAACCAAAGCTTGTCATGATTTTTTCACTATAGGAGTAGACCCACCTGTAGAACCTAAACCATTCGATATAGTAGAGCAAGCTAGATATTATTCTTTACAGTTGGATGCTGATGAGGGAGGATATTTTAAAAAATGGATTCATTCCCAATTTAAACATATAAAAAATGAAGATGGGCTACCCAAAACCCCAATTCCTATTGAGCAATTCGCTAACCCAGAGCTCTTCTCCATGTTGGCCTGCTTAGAAGGTTTAGACTCTGACCAGTTTGTGAGAGATTGGAAAATAGCTACTGTATATTGCATTTCAAATGAGAGAATGTATAAGCCTAAAGTATAAGAAGAAGGTATCAAGGTAATTTACTTTGACTGGCCAACCTTCCTCGCTAAGTGAATGCATGAGCAGTTGGTTAGAATGAAAAAAGGTTTAGAACCCCCTTCTTTTTGGCACTATTCAAATTTGTTATGGATGTTTTATGCTGTTGTAAGGCACATGATGCCCTGGATTCTAGTGAAATATAAGAATGAAAAAGGAGACCCTATTCCTATCTATTATTGGACCACTCATCTGAGGAGCACAAAATCATTCTACAGGTTCAATTTAGAATTTCTAGGGCCAGCATTGAAAATCATGTATGGGAAATGCCCTAGATTGTCATATTTGGCTAAAAAATTGCTAAGAGTAATAGATATCAAAGAGGGATATTGGTATATCCTCATAGAGGGCACTATCATCAGACTCTATGGTTTCACTGGTAAACCTTTTTTGCTACCACATTTTGTGACTAATAGGTTGTTGGCCTTGGAGTACTTGAGGTAGGCAGACTTCATCAACATGAATTATGGCTCTGGTAAAGGGAGGAAATGTTTGTTGACTTACTCCCATAATTTCGATGATATAACAATAGTCAGAAGGGGTCAAGGTGAACAAATCACCCAATATTTGGAGAGGTTAGGCCTTTTGTACATCCCACAGAGATGGAGGTATGACCCTGATGACAAGTTCACAAAGAGGAATATCACCCTTAATAAAGAAAAGGCTCTCAAGTTCAAGAAAACTTCGAGGCCTCACTTCGAAAAGGGGAGGAATAATAAAGAAAGTGCTCCGTTGGAATGGAATGTCACCAAAATGGAACAATTACCCCCATGGAGAGACTTTTATGAATAGATAGTCGATTTTGATCCTAAGAAAAATAAAGACCATTGTTTAAAGGAGTCTAAAATTAAGGATGTTGAAAAGAAAAAGGGATGGGATGAAGGTAAAATTATAGATTGGTGGAAGATGAGAGTAGAAATAGGTGCTAAAAAAGCCAGACTAGGTCGATCATCAGACGATGAATTTTTTGAGCGATATGACAAATATATTAAGACCTAGAAAGCTAAGGATACTAAGAATTTGGTATTGAGTTATAAGAAAGCTGAAACATAGGAAAAGAAGAAAACTCAAGTAATGTCAGATTCTCCTTCCCCACATTCACAGGAAGAAATGCAAGAAGTAGAGATTAATGCTCCACTAATTACTAAAGAAGTCCCTAAAACATTTGAGCCCTCATAAGAGAAACTGAAGAAATATTTTGTAGGGGCCCAGATTATGAGTAAAATGCATTACTCTGATGATAGGGCAGTAAATACATAAGTCATTCAGATAGAAAATAGGCCCAAACATCTAGCCTTGGGTGGAGATCCTCCTAGGGCTGAGATAAATTGGAAGAAAAATGATGATGACTTTGTATTCATGCCTGTGAGTTTCACTACTACGGCTACAACTAAGTCAAATCCTACCATCGAAGATGTGTCATAGGAAGATCAATCCGAAGAGGATACAGAGAGTGATAAGCCTGTAGTGTTTCAAGTTTTTAAGAGAAAGGCTAAAGACACACTAGGGGAAACCCAGAAGGAGGTCTACAAGAAATTAAAAGTGGATAAGGGGTAGAGTGTTGAACAAGTCCCTATTACAGTTGTAGAGCTATCAGTACAACAAGTGCAACACCAAAGTGTAGAGGAGATTCTCGAACACCCTACTTCTGTAGGTGAAGGTATTATTTCTATCCCTTCTTCTCCTTCTTCTTCCCCAAAGAAATCCCCTTCCCATTCTCAAGAAAATTTTGAACAAAAGGTGCCCTCTCCCCTTCATAACTCACCACCTATTTCATCAACTGATATAGAGGGTCAAACCAATCCATCCCCTCCATATTCATCTAAAATCCTAATCACATCATCTCCTATCATTCCATATCCACCCTCAAAACCTCCAATGTCATTATAAGGACAAGTTGTTTCATCCCCTTCAACTCATTCCATGAGTTTTACTTCCATTCCTATGTCCTTCTCAATTGCAACTCCAACAATAAGCATAGATTCAACTATTGTCACCACTACTTCACTATCATCAGCTTCTGAGTCTATCCTCCCTTATTTTATAACTTCCCCTCCCCCTACAAGTCATCCCACCTTGGCTTCTCTATAGAAAGGAAAATAAGTTTCATAGAAGATTCAATATTTTTGGGTGGAGAAACTCTCTAAGCCTTCAAAGAAGATGGCTATGAAGAGAAAGACAATGACTGTTGATCCAGTCACAAGGTAAAGAACAACCAAATATATTATCCCTCTAGTGAGAAAACCTGAAGAAGAGATGACTACACAAGATTATCATCTGGAGGAGTATACTAAAGATATTGAGCAACTACCAGAAGAGGATGAGTTGGTCATAGCAAAAGCTCATCTTGAGACTTTTTATGTCAAGATTGACATCTACAAGGAGAAGGTTGGAAAGTTAGAGGAAAATATAGAGAGGCTAGAGAAGATAGTTAGCAATCAGAAGTAGGTAGAAAAGGCTATCATAAATGAAGTCAAGAGTTGGTAGAACCGATATCAGGAGGTTGTAAAACTCAAATATCAAGTTGAAGAGTAGAAGAGAAAGAATGAAGATCAAGCTAAAGAAATACAGGATTTGAAGCACCAACTTTAGATTGAGAAAGCTAAGACCTCAGGCTTTTCAAAAGGAGTAAAGAAGGTTAGAAAAGAGCTATGGTCTGAAGTCCTTGAGAAATGCTCTAAAATACAGCCCATCATTGATTATATGGATGATGCTAACCATTTGCTCCAAAATACCAAAGAATATTTGGATAAATTCACTCAGGAGCTGCAGCCTATGGTGATACCGACCAAAAAATATACAAGTTATCTGATTGTAGGTTTAGTGAAACTGCTAAGCCTATCCCCAATAAGGCATGGAGTATTTCTAGACTAGCTTCTAGAGTTGTGGTTAAGAAGAATAGATTGCTCTAGAAATGTTGGTTGTTATCAGATAATATTGAAGGCACAATTCGAGATGTAGTAGATATCAACCAAGAAATGACTCAGTATGGTTTTGGAGGACTCTGGATCGAAAATAATACTTTATTATCAGAAAATGAGATCAAGAAGAACATAGCCTCGATCATCCAGGATGAATCTGAGATAGATGCCTAGGAAGATCTGATCGATCAAGAGCAGGTCTCCCAAATGATTCAAGACTTAACTAGGCTCAGGGATCTGATGGAGGAACTGGTGAATAAAGGTAGCTCTACGAATTATGAAGAGACCTCTAAGTTGGAATATATCCATAAATAGCTTAAAGAAACTTCCAATCCTTCTGAGGCCATTTGGAGTCAAGCTTTGCAGACTCTAAAATTGATGATCCAGTTGTTTGGGAATGATACAGAGCCCAAAGATAAGCAAGAAGATTCCCAAGAAGAAGAAGTTGATCAAGAACAGGAAGGCAATGATGAAGAAGGAACTCAGTAGGAGGAAGAACAATCAGATAAGGTTGTCAAAGACTCTGAAGATACACAGAAAGAACAGCTCAATGGTCAAGTTTCAACGAAAGAATGAGCAGGAGTAGAAAGCCCTGTAGCTTAGTCACTTTTTGTATTCATGTAGAAAGTGTTGTATATTATTTTGATTCTAACACTATCAAAAAACAATCATAAAAGCATGAAGTATAAGAGAAGAAAATGAGAAATTCATGAAGATATTTTGATCATGTTGGTCAGGGTTATAAAGGAGAGCATAGTTCCATATTGCCTGACATGAAGCAATTTTCAATAGGAGGAGTTGCAGGTATCATTGTTTCCAGCATGATTTCCATATGAACCGTTATCCTCTGAATGACTTCACAAAGGTTCTAGAGGGTGATGGTCATATAGAAGTTATTCTATGAAGTATAGCTTATAGATTTCATCTTTTTGACTCTTGATGCCCAATGGATAAGATTCTGAGTTCGAAGGCTTTGCGAGCAAATCCCCCTAGGAGGCACTAGAATGTAGGCCCAAAATGGCCACATCCTTAGAAAAATTTTGAAAATATTTTCTAAGGCAGAGATATGTCCTAGTCCATGTGCACTTTAGTGTATTTTGTAATGGTGCAATGCAAGATGTTCTACATCTCGGTTAGAGTGGTCAAAATGACATTTTGGTTACTTTCAAAGAGCGGGATACAACATATTTTCTAAGGTAAAAGGGAGATGTTCTAACCCATGCAAGACTTAGTGTATTTATCAATGGTGCAGCATAGGGTGTTCTACCCCATTATCAACCTTGGTCAAATATGATGTCATCACTTTTTAAATAGTGGCACAATGCATTTTGTTCTAGCCTACATGAGGAAAAGACTAACTTTAAGCATTGTTCTATCCTATTGAGGTTCAAGTGTATTTTAGAGTGGATCAGAACACATGTTCCATGCCATGGTCAAAGTAGTCAACATGCATCAAATAAGGTTATAATGCAGTGGGCTAGTACCAAGTTTCATAAAGCATATTTTTACACTACATTCTGAGTGGACCAGAGCAAGATGTTCTATCCCATGGTCAGTGATGGTCAAAGTTTGATGGAATTAATTTCAAGGAGTGGGCTATGGACACTTTGTTCTATATTATGGATGTGAAAAGGATTTAAATAAATTTAAGAGCAAGGGTAGTGGTCTAGCGAGATGTTCCATCTTATGTATATTGAAGTGTATTTTTTAATATGCTCCAACTCGTGGTCAAAATGGTCAACTTAAGTGATAAGATTTTCTGAAGAGTGATCTACAACATGTTCTACATCATGCACTCCCAAGCATTTTTAAAGTATTGATCTTAGCCATTCATGAGTAGATCAATGGTTGGTTTATGCTGATGATATCCTAGGCATACAAAAGTAGAGTCTTTGCAAATATGAACTAGTTGATTCAAAGCAAGCTAGAAGGTGAAGCATCCATCAGGCCAAGAATCAAGAACATAGTTAGTTATAGATCTATGGCTAGTTAAAGTCTATAAGAATGATAAATGGCCTAGATCTCAATTTTGATATCCTAGAGCCAAACTATCATGAAAGATTAGCAAGTTGCAGAGTCATGCTACGAAGGAGAAAAATATCATGTAGTTTCTTTGGGTCTCAAATA
Source organism: Wollemia nobilis (assembly GCA_028583015.1). NCBI lineage: Eukaryota > Viridiplantae > Streptophyta > Pinopsida > Araucariales > Araucariaceae > Wollemia > Wollemia nobilis. Next base: position 3,010,659 of record JAQPPZ010003177.1, on the reverse strand, counting down.
TGAATGAAATGATGCCACCTCAACATTCTATCGATCTAGCATTTCTTTCTCCTTGTAATGTTCCATTTTCTTCCTTCAATGAAAAACTATTAATAGAGGTTGAACCCTCGATTTTTAGGGTCGACTCTAGAGTGTTTGCTTGCCCTGTTATGTAATATTTTTTTGCAAGACAATAGAAGGAACATTACTTGGATGTTTACCTTAGAATTGGTATCTTCAATAATTCTATCGAGAGATTCAAGTTGTGAATTGCTTTTCTGCTAATGTTGTTATGGTTAGTCTATTCTGTTGATATTGGATTACTAGCTTAGAGCAATTGAAATATTTTCATAATTGAATCTATGCTTGCAAGAAGTTCTTTTCTGTTAAATCTTGATACTGATATTATTATGCTAAATTGGATTATTAGTATTATAGATGTTGAAATAGCTTCTTGGAGTATGTCTCTGTTCTGTGTATCTTGATGAAGATTATTTGTTTCTTGAATGTTGTTAATCTCAAGTGTGGGACACTAGAAATTGTTTGTTAGAAAGGTTTTCCCTATGGATGCCTATGTTGTTAGCTCTATCCAACCACTATTTTGATTATAATTCCTTAACCCTAAACCTCTTTCTATCCCTATCTCTTAAAATTTTAACTGAGCTTACATGAGTCAACACCTTATCAGTTGACAAGGAACCAACCTACTCTGGAGGTTGGATTAGAGCAATCTTTAATCCATCCAATGTTGAGGTCTGAACTGTGATTAGTGGGTGCACGCCTAATCAAAAAGTTGGAAGATAGACAGTCACAGTTTCGAGTTTTGCTCGATGTCAATTTGGATCCCAACAATTCCTGTCTCCTGAAGATGTTGAGTAACTACGAGTGATCCTTACCCTTCCTCACTATGATGATGAATCTCATATCTTCATTACAGAGAACTTAGACATTAATATAGGTTTCAAGGAAAATCCTAGAATCCTTAAGTTTGGCAAATCCTTGTCCATGGATAAGCAAGAGTAGTTGACCAATTTGTTAAAATAATTTCAAGATATTTTTGCTTGATCATATGCTAACATGCCAAGGCTTGATCCCTCCTTTGTTATGTATCATTTGGTAGTTAGACCCAATGCAAAGCTTGTTACACAAAAACTTAGAAATATGCATCCTAAGGTCTCCCTTCTAGTCAAGAAGAAGCTCCAAAAGCTCCTTGATGTTAGTTTTATTAAAGCTATTGACTATTTTTATTGGAACTCTAACATCGTTCCTGTTGACACTTTTTGCCACATCATACAAGGGGTAGAAGATAGTAGAATTTTGTATAGTATTTCCTTGTTGAAAGTTTTCTTTTATTTTAAGTTACAACAATTTTGACTCTCCCTATCATAGAATGAAGAAGAAAGAGCTTCGCTACCAAACAGGCCAAGGAAAATTGCTTCGCCGAAAGAAAAAGAGGAAGACGTGAAAAGAGCTTCGGGCCCGAAGCACTTTAAATCACCACTTCGGGCGAAAACCTTGCGAAGTATTTTTGTCGAAGAAAATACAAAGACAACGCTTCGCACCCGAAGCATTTTTAGAAGCCGCTTCGGGTGGAAGTTTTGCGAAGTAGTGCCCAAACGACTTCGCCGAAGGAGGAGAGCATAACCCAAATCAGCCAAGGCAAGGAAACTACTTTGGGCCCGAAGTATTTCCAACACCTACTTCAGCCAGTTTTCACCCGAAGCAGTGGCGCCCAAAGCAAAATGACAATGTGTCGGAAATAAAGTGCTTCGGGAGGATATGCCCCGAACCATAGTTTTGAGAGAAAATCGGGCCGAAACATTTTCCAGCCGAAGCAGTTTCGCCAACGAAGGACAAAAGGCCCATTTCAAATATGGAACCCGATCGGCAATCATCATCCCCGAAGGAGTTTCTACGAAGCATTATTTTGCGAAGAACAAATTAAGGAGAATCTACTTCGGCCCAAGACCTTGGCGATGCGGATATGTAGCGAAGCACTTTCGGGCCCACGTTCCAAGGTGGGCAGCTTCCCGAGGTGATCAAAGGCCCCTTACAAGTACCCCCTTTCTTGCCCGATAAGTCCGTTGACCAATTCTAGCAAACGAAAGGGACGTAATAGTCCTCGGAGTAAAACCCGATGGACGTAACGATCAATCAAGCACAGCACCCAAAAGCCAGGGACACTCGGGCGGCGCATTAAATGAGTGTTTCCATGGCTGACTCGGCCACAGTTGCCAGTTTTGGCAACCGATTTGAAAGCTCAGTCGCAGCAGCCGCGAGGAGCCGATTTTTTAGAGCCCGAGAGTGTACTCCGCCATTTTTGTAATAATGATTCAGAGGGTCGGGTCCTCTATAAAAACCCAAACTTTGCAATGTAAAAGGGGGGGAACTTTCTGCTAGAAAGCTGCTATAACTCAATGTCCTGCGTCTAATACTAAAGATTTTTGTACTCCATTTCTCTCTTTTATGCTGCCTTCGTGCTTAATTCTTTTGTCTATTTGCACACATGTACTGAGACTCTGAATCCTGAATCCGATGTGCGATTGGGAACTGTACCCTAAAATTCACCCCGAAGGATACATAGGAGAGGAAAAATGCTTTGTCATTTTCTTTTATGCTGCTCGGTGGATCGAGGTTTCTGTTATTCCCTCTTCTTAATCGTTGTTACTCTGAACCCTGAATTCCAGCGAGAGAGAGAGGAGAACCCTGCGAACCCGTCCAGAGGATACATAGGAAGTTCGGCACTTCATTTCTTTCATCTGTTCTTGGTGTTTTTTGCTGCTATTTGAGTTATTAGTGAGTGATCGTGCTTCCTGTTCTTCCCCACCTTAAATCATCAATCTCTAACCCTTATCCTTTTTTATTTCTTTCTCTAACCCGAACTCCTTTTATTTCTTTCTTGCACTCTTATCTCAAACCCCGAAAGTAGATTAGTATAGGAGCCGGCCTTTCTTCGGAGATTGGCACGAGGGGCATCTCTTCCTCTCGGCCTTTCAATGTTGGTCGCAGGTCCAGGGCGCGCAAACCCACCGAAAGTCCTTTCCTGTGCGGATTTGATGACCAACAGTTTCTGGCACGCTCGATGGGACTCAAGGTCCCATATTTGAGAAAATCCCTAGCCCGTCTTCATCGGAGCCAGTAGTTCTAACAAGTTTTCGGTGAGACCCGATCAGTCTCATCTTCTGAGTAGTAGTGAGAATCGATGCCCTCATTACCGAAAGACTCCTAGCATCTGGCGACTCTGTTTTACCCGAAGAATCTCTAAAGTCGTAAAGACCAGTGCCTAAACCTGGTTTTCATAACCAGGACTCCCCGTATGCCTTAAGAAGGTCCGAGTTCGATGAATCTCTGGCCTGTCTTCATCCGATAAAATCACCTGGCGACTCTAACTGAGCTGAAGATCCAGATTTTTTGGTCGTAGATGCCTTTCAAATCCGAAAGAAGATATCCCGGAGGAATCAAGGTTCGGTGAGCAGCCTTGACCTCACAAGCGGAGAAAGAATGTTCATCCGACGACTCCGATCTAGCGGCGATAACCGTGATCTCTGTAGACCATTGCTATAATGGCAGGGGTAAGTTTTCCCAGTTGGGATGACCGAGGCCCTTTGAATCTTCAAAGCTACCACAAGATTCCCGAGATTGCCTTGAAAGCATTGACAATATATGATGGCACCACGGGAATGGCCCGAGAACACCTTGAAGCTGTTGCTGCTTTAGCGTTCCTCTACGACATAATCCATGAAGATGTCATGGTCCGACTTCTGGCTGCGTCTCTAGAAGGAAAGGCGCTGCGGTGGTATAGGCTGCTCGGGTCTAAAAGCATCTGTTCATGGGATGACCTAGCGGGAGCACTATTCAAAACATTTGATGGCTCTCAGGATCCCTTCCAACTTCTGACGTACTTCTCCACCATCAAGAGAACACCCTTGGAGAGCGTCACGGACTTCAATGTCCGATTCTCCAGAACTTGGAAGAAAGTTCCAGGAGAGATTCAACCAACGCCCGCCCAAGCTCACCTCTACTATGTTCGAGCTTTTCACCCGGACATAGGCCTCCTCTTGCTGCGATCAGGCAAACAAAGATTCCCTCAGATTTTTGAGGAAGCAGTATGAGCGGAGCGATTTCTATCGAGAAAGTGGCAATGGGGAGAAGCCCCATCATTTTCTTCGATAGTCACTTCTCCCGTCTGTCCAACGCAATATTCTTCACGGTAGACTCCCCATACTGAGCAGAAGCCTGAGATGCAGTCATGTGGAGCTCGAGAGGCAGATCCCATCCAAGTCCAACCATGGCAATTTGCGAGCTTTGCCCCGAAGATGAACAATATGGGTGCTTGCGATCTCCGTCAGAGGACAGGCCAAGAAGAGAAACAAGCTCGAGTGATAACGCCTGAGAACGAAGAGGGAACGTTTTTGCACCCTTTTTGTATCCCAGAGCATGGCATGCAGGTGTTCAGCCAGAATCCATCAAGCTTACTTCAAGAGACTGAAGCCGAAGAGATCATAGAAGTTTGCTCTTCGCCAAAAAAGCCCTATTATAGCATCAAAGAGGTGAAAGAACCTGTACCCAGCCCAAGGTTGCTAGACTCTTCGGTATTTCAGTTCCAGCCATTACTACAACCAGTACCCCAAGAGGGCCCACATATGGCAAACTGCTTCGCCACCTCCTGCATCAGCAATGCGGGTACTGGTAAGAGCGGCGAACTATTGTATTGCTTTCGGTTCATAGCATGGAGAACTTCGGAGAGGAGCCGTCCGGACTTCAAGGGTCAACTGAAGTTCAATCTGATCTGGTCCGGGCATTGCAGATTCATCGGATAAACATCCGAAGCTGAGTTTGTGGTGGCGGCATGCCCATTATGCCGCAAGCCTATGTGAATATTGTAAAAAGTTTGGCTATTGAATAAAATGCTGCTCAGAGACTCAGGTTGAGTTTTGCCTCGGCAGCTATATCCAAAAAAAAAAAAACTCCTTCGGGAACTTGGCTTGCGAAGTAGTGCATGTGAAGTGGTTCGCAGTGAAGTGCGATTGGCCGAGCAAGGTTCCGACTAAGGTATGAAAAGGTTCACCGCGAAGTATGTCAGCCTCAATCTCGGCTTCGCTGACCCAAGGATGCAGAAGGCAGAAGCATTTATTGCTCGCCTAGAGGAACGTGCCGACCGTCACCTTCAAAAGCGTCCAAAGCAAGCGAGTTAAATGAAAAGGCGTCGGGTACATCCTCAGGAGATTCGGCTGAGAGAAAAGTTTGCCCTCAGGTACCAGGTGGCGGCCGGCTACGTTCCCAAAGTAGCCACAATCGTCATAACACGTGGCCCTATGTACTACGCCACCGTGGGGCCAATCCGACGAGCCGATGATCTCTCAGGTGAAAAGTGCAGGATTAATTGTGGCATAGGCCATAAATGCGGGTAGTTGTCTTTGGCGGCTATATAACGTAGACTTCAAGCAGCCGAGAGAATTACTCATTCAATGACTCATACAGACCCCACTGCCAACCTACAAATTTTTTCCCACTTCGCACTCTAAAGCTTCGACGCCAATTTTCTCCATACTACAAATTTCGTCGCCCTAAGTAGCAATGATGGAAAGTTCCAAGGAGAAGGGAAAAGGGCTAGAAGTAGTAGCCCCCGAGAAACCAAAGGTAAAAGGCCATGGAAAAAGGCCGAAGCCAAGGCCCGTTGATTCGGGCCTCCGCCCAGATAAGCGTGTCGTGGAAGAAAAGGGGGATTCCGAAGATGAACAACCCCTAGAACCACCAGTCGACAGGTGGGAAAGAATCAGGGATACAGAGTTGTCCAGGAGTGTAGCTGAGCTCAGAAGCACCGTTGAGCTCATGAGAAGCAGGCTCCCGACAGAGAGCATACAAGCTGCAACCTACTACTCCCAGATATACTGGTATCTGGTGCCCCCCACGCACCATTGCCCTGAGCTGGTCAATGCCATCGCGCAGAATTACCAGCCCGCCACCAGACAGGTGTTAGACGCATCTGGCCAAAAGTTATTTTCAATTTTGAAAGAAGACGTGCAGGCAGCTTTTGCGCCACAGCAGGGCCCACCCAAGGGATGTATAGTTCGCAACATTGTTTTGAGCGAACAAACGCAGAGGTTCACGTCTGCTGGCTACATGATCAATTTTTTGTAGCAAAGCCTCAAAAGCGGGCTTCCTTCGGGCAGACTGCCCCAAATGCCCCTTCCCTTGGAGGCTTTTAAGAATGTCGACCTCTTCTCCATCATTGCATGGGTGGCAGGACTATCTACCGACGCTTCGGTATATCCCTGGCAGGTGTCCCTGGCTGAATGCATTTCCAGAGGGGAGTTCAATGCCCCCGATAATTTGAGACCCAGTTCCAACCCAGTCTTCATAGACTGGGCAGAGTGGGTGGCCAGAGGCTTGCATGCACAACTCACCAGCATGAAGAATGCTGGGACCAGCCAGCACTTCGCCCCCTGCTCCTTTCTTGTTTGGTTACTTTTCTTTCATGTACATAATAGTTTTCCTCATGTTGCCATTACGGCCAGTGGCAAGGATGGAAGTCCTTTGCCCGTATATCAGTGGACTCCCCTACTGTTGAGGTCAGAGTCCTACTATTCCTTTAATCAACAATTCTTGGGACCCGCCATGCGCATGTTGGCAGGATCCTCCCCGCGAGTCCCCCTCGGCTTAAGAAACAAGGTAGTCCGTGAGAAGAGGGGAGACATTTTTTGACTAACGTAGGGGCTGGTGATCCGCATCTTCGGCTTCATAGGGAAGCCCTTCCTACTGCCAGTTTACCCCTCTGAATATCAATTCACGTTGGAAGTCGCTAGGCAGAGCGATGCAACCAATGCCATCTATGGCAAGGGTCAGAAATGGGCTCACACTTGTGACTTCCCTCTCAGGATAGGAGTTATCGAAGTGTTCGCCCTAAATCAGAACATCTTCTTGGAGGAAAAGCTTGCCAAGTTTGGCCTACTCCAAATTCCCCAGCAATGGATTTACGATCCTTTGGGAGTAATGAGGGACCATATTCGGGTCAAGAGCTTCCATGTTTGCCCTTGTCCAAAAATTGTAAAACAAAGGAATAATCCTCGGGGAAAGGATCTAGAATGGCATCTGGAGAGAATGGAAGCCTTACCTCCCTGGCACGAATTCTACCCAATGGAGGTCGCATATGACCCAAATCGGCATTCACTCCCGAGCCCCAACTCCACCTTCTGGAAGAAAGCGAAAGACGACTTGAAGGAGGGAGTAAAGGATTGGGACGCGGCTAAACTGAGAGAATGGTGGATCATGAGGGTCCACCGACAGAAAACAAACTCTTATGGATTCTTGGCAACGGACAAGGACTTCGCAGAAATTTATGAAGCCAACACTGGAAAGTGGAAGCCTTCTTCCTTCGCCGCCCTCATCCCTCCAGCTATCCTAGGCTTGGGCGAAAGTCCAGAAAGAGATGACACTACTTCGGGAAAGGAAAAGGCCCAAGCTACACCTCCAAGATCACCGCAGGGGCCTATAGGAGGCCACGACTCGAGCACTGAAGGGTCAGAGCAACCACTGGTAAGGAGGAAAAGGAAGAAGCAAGAGCAGACCCTGGCACCCACAAAGCACCCAAAGCGACCTCGCACAGGACTTGTAAGCCCCTCCACTGGGCGACTGGTATCAGACCCATCCAAAGCAAGCGTCGGGGTCGCAGCCCTACCAAGTGCCAAAACCGAGAAAGAACAAGATGCGACTGCACCAAAAGTTACCTCTACCACAATGCCAGGAGGGCATGCAGGTACGCATTCTCCACCCTTTGCCCTAGCCTCGCACAGTTTTGTCGAAGCCCCTACTGAGAGTTCTCACCAGTCTCCCCTGCATAGCCCATCACCCCATCACACGTCACCTACCGCCGGTCCGGCCTCATCCCATGATCATGATAAGGGTAAGACCATTGATCCCACTTCAACGTCAAGCCCCACCACGTCTGTCGCCGAGCCTTCTGGTGAGGCATCCCCCACACATTCTTTATATTTGTTTACTCCCTCAGCTGGAGATCTAGCCTTGTCTAAATCAGAAATGTCCTTAATTAAGGACCGCCCCCTTGTCGAGAAGCTATTCCAAGCATGGCAAAACACTGAGCAAATACTAAGGGAGGCAAGGAAAAGACGAGGGCGCGCGATAGCGTCAGTTGAAAAATGCGCTGTTTTTGATCTAGAAGCCGGAAAGGTGCATAAAATCAAGAAGGTCCCCAAGGTGCAAAAGCCTCTGGATGAAATGACTCCAGTAGACTATGATTACCAAGAGACACCTAAGGACCTGGAACACCTGAATGTTGATAATGAATCGGCCTCCATGCATGTCCGAGTTGAGACCTTTAGGGCTCATGCAGTTATCGCCAACCAACGCAGGGTTGAGGCCGAGGCCACCAATGTTAAGCTGGAGGAGGATTTGGCAAGGGTCCACTCCAAGTTGGCAGAGGCCGAGGAGCAGTGCAAGGCCATGAAGAAGGAGACGTTCGACCTAAAGCAGCAGGTTCAACAACTCTAGTCTACAGCCGAAAGCCAAGCGCAGAAGCAGACCGAGAGTGATCTGAAGGTCAGGAAGCTTGAGGATGAAATCATGCAGATGCAAGCTTCGTCGTATGCAAAGGAGGATCTAACGCTATTTTATAGGGCCATAATTAAGGAGATTCATGCCCATTTGCTAAAAAAATTTAGGTCTCGATGTTCCAGTGCTCTCACGATATTGATCTTCATCACCGAAGCCCAGCGCGCTATTGCCGAAGGAGGGCCAATTATTGACGAAGTCACACAGAAAGCCCGGAGCCGACTCAAGCTAGCGTTCGATGTTCAGAATGCCAGGTATCAAGACCTGCAGGTCACTACAATGACCCGAACAGCTAGGGACTGGTCCACAGCCCAGGCCACGGTTCGCACCTTTTTCTCCAAGGTGCGAAAGGCTCAGAAAGCTAGGAGCCTCCAGGACAATTTTGACAATGAACAGCATGCCTCAATGAATTATTTTTAGGATCTTTCTTCCTTGGGTTTCCCGAGTTTCACGGACGATGACGGAAATCTTCTCAGCAAGGATGACCTCAAGCCAGTCTTGCTGTAGTTTGAGAATGATGTCTCGGAGATCGATGGTCGGGAAGAACCAATCACAGAAGGGCAGGTGACAGATTTCATCTTGAGATACTATAAGATCAAGGCTTGCCTGGATGATCTATTCACCAGGGCCAGACATGCCGACATCGGGAAAATTGATCGGTTTCACGGTTTGGTAAAGGCATTACAGGATCAAGAACCATTTCAAAAGAGTGCCTGGACCCATGTCCGAAAGATGATGAAGCGCATCCGTGATCACCTCGAACCATCACCTCAGCTAGAAGCCACGCTAGAGGAGGAAGGAGAAGAAGAAGGAGAAGAAGAAGAACAAGAGGAGGGACAGACCATAGAAGCAGGGTCCGGAGAAGACCAGTGACTCCATAGCCCAATGGATCAGGGCTAAAGGGTTCTTCCATCGAGACGAGCTCGTCACCCCGCGAGCCGCCAAGAATGTTGACACTTTTTGCCACATTATACAAGGGGTAGAAGATAGTAGAATTTTGTATAGTATTTCCTTGTTGAAAGTTTTCTTTTATTTTAAGTTACAGCAATTTTGACTCTCCCTATCATAGAATGAAGAAGAAAGAGCTTCGCTACCAAACAGGCCAAGGAAAATTGCTTCGCCGAAAGAAAAAGAGGAAGACGTGAAAAGAGCTTCGGGCCCGAAGCACTTTAAATCACCACTTCGGGCGAAAACCTTGCGAAGTATTTTCGCCGAAGAAAATACAAAGACAACGCTTCGCACCCGAAGCATTTTTAGAAGCCGCTTCGGGCGGAAGTTTTGCGAAGCAGTGCCCAAACGACTTCACCGAAGGAGGAGAGCATAACCCAAATCAGCCAAGGCAAGGAAACTACTTCGGGCCCAAAGTATTTCCAACACCTACTTCGGCCAGTTTTCACCCGAAGCAGTGGCGCCCGAAGCAAAATGACAATGTGTCGAAAACAAAGTGCTTCGGGAGGATATGCCCCGAACCACAATTTTGAGAGAAAATCGGGCCGAAACATTTTCCATCCGAAGCAGTTTCGCCAGTGAAGGACAAAAGGCCCATTTCAAAGATGGAACCCGATCGGCAATCATCATCCCCGAAGGAGTTTCTACGAAGCATTATTTTGCGAAGAACAAATTAAGGAGAATCTACTTCGGCCCAAGACCTTGGCGATGCGGATATGTAGCGAAGCACTTTCGGGCCCACGTTCCAAGGTGGGCAGCTTCCCGAGGTGATCAAAGGCCCCTTACAAGTACCCCCTTTCTTGCCCGATAAGTCCGCTGACCAATTCTGGAAAACGAAAGGGACGTAACAGTCCTCGGAGTAAAACCCGATGGACGTAACGATCAATCAAGCACAGCACCCAGAAGCCAGGGACACTCGAGCGGCGCATTAAATGAGTGTTTCCATGGTTGACTCGGCCACAGTTGCCAGTTTTGGCAACCGATTTGAAAGCTCAGTCGCAGCAGCCGCGAGGAGCCGATTTTTCAGAGCCCGAGAGTGTACTCCACCATTTTTGTAATAATGATTCAGAGGGTCGGGTCCTCTATAAAAACCCAAACTTTGCAATGTAAAAGGGGGGGAACTTTCTGCTAGAAATCTGTTGTAACTCAATGTCCTATGCCTAATACTAAAGATTTTTGTACTCCATTTCTCTCTTTTATGTTGCCTTCTGTGCTTAATTCTTTTGTCTGTTTGCACTCGTGTACCGAGACTCTGAATCCTGAATCCGGTGTGCGATTGGGAACTGTACCCCAAAATTCGCCCTGAAGGATACATAGGAGAGGAAAAATGCTTTGTCATTTTCTTTTATGCTGCCTGGTGGATCGAGGTTTCTGTTATTCCCTCTTCTTAATCGTTGTTACTCTGAACTCTGAATTCCAGCGAGAGAGAGAGGAGAACCCTACGAACCCGTCCAGAGGATACATAGGAAGTTTGGCACTTCGTTTCTTTCATCTGTTCTTGGTGTTTTTTGCTGCTATTTGAGTTATTAGTGAGTGATCGTGCTTCCTGTTCTTCCCCACCTGAAATCATCAATCTCTAACCCTTATCCTTTTTTATTTCTTTCTCTAACCCGAACTCCTTTTATTTCTTTCCTGCACTCTTATCTCAAACCCCAAAAGTAGATTAGTATAGGAGCCGGCCTTTCTCCGGAGATTGGCATGAGGGGCATCTCTTCCTCTCGGCCTTTCAATGTTGGTCGCAGGTCCAAGGCACGCAAACCCACCGAAAGTCCTTTCCTGTGTGGATTTGATGACCAACAGTTTCTATAGCTAAAAAGTAAGGAACAATCAAAATCTATACTAAATTTTGGTACATTAACTTAGCATGTCCCAAGGATGATTTTCCCTCCCCAACATAGACATGATCATAGATTTCTCTACCATAAGTGGAATGTTGTCATTCATGGATGGTTTCTTAGGATAAAATCATATCATGATTACCCTTGAGGACTAGTATAAGATAGGTTTCATAATTCCATGGGGTACCTTCTATTATAAAGTGATGTCTTTTGGCTTGAAGAACATTTGTGCCACATACCAAAGGGCCATGACATATTTTTCATGATATAATGCATGATATTGTTGAAGACTATGTGGATGATCTTCTTGGTCGCTCCATACATTGAAAAACTCATGCTCAAGATATAAGACAAATTTTTGAAAGGATTTGACAATACAAGGTTCATCTTAATCCCTCTAAGTTTTTTTTTGGAGTCACATATAGCAATATTTTAGGTTTTATAGTATCTAGGTGATGCATTGAAATGGATCTTGCTAAAATAGTGGTTATCATTGGCATACCTCCTCCCTATAACATAATCGAGTTGTGTAGCTTACAAGGTAAACGTTAAGCTATTTATCAGTTCATAGCTTAGTTAGTCAATAAGTGTCATTCATTTCTTAAGATTCTTAATAAATATGTAGTGTTCCAGTGAGATTCTGAGTATCAAAAATCCTTTGATAAACTCAAGAAGTATCTCACTTCCTCTCCCATCATTGTTCCCCCTAGATTGGATAAGCATTTGATGCTTTACATAGTGTAGATATGGGAAATTGACCCACCAAAGTGATTCAATATTTCTAGAACCCTTGAGAGGACCCTCAAACTTGTCTAGGCACAAGTTTAGGCCTCCCTTTCCTTCCCCCTTTCTTTTCTTCCTAGTTTTACCAAAATCACGGTCGACCCTTATGGGGCGTGACTTAGGCAAGTTAGGGTTTTATCTTATAAAACCCTATTTTTTGGTCCAATCCTCAAGATGTTTTCCCTCCCTTATGTTTTCCCACTATTTTACCCTCCAAACCTCTTATAAATAGAGGGTTTAGATCCTATTTTTCTCTTGGAGAGTTTTCTTGAGAACTTTTTACTAGAGTTTTCTAAGCAAGTTTCATGAAGTGTGATTTCAAGTGCTCTTTTTTTTGGCAAGTAGGTCTTCTAACAATATCAAGTGCTCTCTGGTGTTCTACTATTGCTCTATTGCTGATTTTGTTGCTCTTGGTGGAAAAGTGTGGAAACCTTGAGGAGGAACCTACCATTTTTTGGAGGACTTCATCCTTTTGTCTACTTTTTCAATGCCACCAATTTTATTCTTTTATTGTGTTACTTCTAAAAATTATTTATTATAAATTTTGTGTTTAAAAATCACATCCATTCATCATTTTTCTCCTCTATACCAAAATCGTTGTCTCCCCTTATAGGGTGCAATTTTGGTAGAAATCAAATTCATGGTTGCCCCTTATGGGGTGCGATTTTGGTTCCACCAGGTTTGGGGGTAATATTTCACTCTCAAAACTTCATTTCAACTTGCATATTCTATTTAGACCATAATATTTTTATTTGCATTCTATTTTTCATATCATTACATTTCATTGCATCTTGTCTTATTTGTTTCTAAAAATGTCAACAATCACTTTTGCTTTTGAATAGCCAGCTAAAAGTACCAATGGGGCTTGACCACTGCACCTCCAATCTTAGTCTTATAATATCCTAAGTAAGCCCCCAAACATTAATCAAATTGTCTAGGGTTTTATGCAATTGTTTTACAGGTTTTAAAGTTGCTTGGATATTCTGGAAACAAGTGGAAGCTAAGATCATCCACCAGATCATATAAGTGTTCTATGTTAAATATCTTATATTGTATGTTGTTTTATTTATACCCATTTCTATTCAAAATCTAGATCTTAAATAAAAGAGAAAACATTTTGATCATATTTTAGGCATTTGAAAGATAAAAGCATTTAGTTTACATTCTATGATTAATTATGTTTGTGCATTCTCTTCAAACCCTTTCTAAAAATAAAAGGATCTATTTTATAAATTAGGGTCTTAGTGATCATTCAAAATTTAGAATTATTCTAGGGTTAGTACTTGATTGTTGATATTAATTGTCTAACTTGCATTGTCCTTTCATTTCTTAGCTTAGATTATAGAGAGACCAAACATAGGTGATTGCTTTAATATATACATCAAACATCTCCATCCCAGACTTGGAACGAGTCCTAAAATCATTTCTAGTGAACCCTTTGATACCCAAGCCCCTGAGTGTAGAGAATATAATACACCCCCATAGTCACCTAAGCTCCTAGTGGATCCATTCAAGAATCGTATGCGGTAGGGCAATTTTCCTCTACATATTTGGTGAACCCAATGTGAAAAAATGTCTTAGTGGTCAATATAGAAATCCTTTTCCTTTTTGTTCTTCTTTTGAAAAATTTGAGAAAGATCATTAAATCTATTTTTTTTAATTATAAAATATTAAAAACATATTTAAAATATTTTGTGTGTTTTTGCTAGTTTTTAGTTTTCCTCCTTTATTACTCTATCCTTTCTCTTTCTTCTAATGGCTTCCAACCTTAGGAATAAGTGAAGGCTTTTAGAATATGATGAGAGTCTTCAAGAATATGATCAATTTAATAGAGAAAATCATAATCTAGAAGAGGAATAAAATGAAGAAGCTAGTAATGACCTTGATCCTACTAAGGGATCCAATGGAAACCTTACCTTTAAATAATTTTATCACGTCCAGAATTTCTTCAAATGTCACAGAGATGCCTTGAATAAGGCTATGGATGATGAATCCTGACTCAAGGAAGCTGGGATTTTGCATAATTAAATTATTTCACCTCAAAATGTACATACCAATCCCTTGTTTGAATCTTCACATCATGCTAATCCTTTTCATAAATAAACATATGCTACTAGCATGACCACAAACATTGGAAGAATTCTACAAGTTCCTACAACTAGTAGTGCATATCAAGATTATGTTCAATGTCCTCCACATTTTTTTCATCTCAATATTCATGCATTTGTTCCACCAAATGTCAATTATCCTTCACAACAAGATACCACATATCACAAACCATACCATAACAGTGTTTATACCTCCAACATTGGCCAAGTTATCTTTCAATAGTCTACCTATATGCCTCCACTATGGAACCTTTGGGTATTGCACAACAACAATCATGACATGCAAAGTTTAACAAGTATGGTGAAGCAATTGGTTTCAAGAGTGGATATGATACAACCTCCAAGTTTCACCTACAACTACAAGGAAATGTGCAATCAACCCTTAGACCTTGTTGTCACTTCTAGGCCTTACCCTAAGTATTTTTCAATGTTGATTTTGTATATTTATAAGGGAACAGAGGACCCAATTAAACATTTAAGTATGTTTAGGACAACATGCCATGATATTATATATGATGATATATTGTTGCTAAAGACCTTCCCTAAGAGCATTGGTGGTATGGCATTGGAATGGTATTATCAGTTGCTTCATCATTCTTTGAAGAATTTTGAAGAGACAGCAAAATTATTTGTTCAACAATTTGGGGCTTATGTTGAGAAAAATGTGACTATGAAAGATGTTTATATGCTGAAATAAGGTAACGATTAAAGATTTTAAAAATTCTTGTCTCATTGGAGAAGTTTAGTTGGATGGTTGATATAAAATTTACCTCCCCAAGACATGCTTGAGATATTTATTGGAAACTTACAAGAGCAAATATCTTATGAATTGGATACAACAACCATTACTTATTTTGACCAAGTTGTAGACCTGGAAAGAAGGGTAGAGCAATGCCTTATTTGAAGAGGTCAAATTAAGCCAAATAAAGAAGAATATAGAACCATAAAAAATTATTATAAGAACAAACATGTAGTTGGTTATGTGGTAATTAATAGTAGGCTTTTTAATAGTGTTGTTAACACCCTACAAAATATGGTGCTTATTCAGCCCCAAAACCCCAACCAAGGAATTTCACAAGACTCAACACTCCTACGAATATGGTCCTAAAGTAGCTTTTGGAAGCTAATATGATTGAGTTACCTCCCATAAGGCAACTTGTTACCACGACTACTTGGTATAAACCTAGTCAACATTGTGAGTAACATAGAGTGGAGGGGCACATGAAAAATGCATGTAAGAGGTTGAAACATGTGTCACATGACTTAATTGATGAATTTCACCTTGTTATAGATGGTCCTCAACCTAATCCTCCAAAAAAAAATCAACCTCCTACTCAACAAACACCCATAACTAATCAAGACATGGGGAGCTTTCTAGAACCCCTACCTAAGCATGGGTAATAGGTAGCTAATAAAGTATCGTATCGTAATGTGCCACCTCCCTACAAAAATATAGTTGGTATGATAGCAATAACTACAAGGAAACAAGGTCAAACTCAACTGACTCAATGATCTCAACAGGATACGAGTTCTACATCCAATCAACCTTTGAAATCACCGTTATGTTTGAAGAGCACCCAAAAAGGAGTACAAGAATAGAAAATATACCTTTAGTTTTGAAAAAACAACCTAAATTATCCTTTAATATTCAACAACAATTAGCCAGTAACCCAGCTAAGATATCCCTCTTAGAACTTTTGCAAACTTCTCCTATTCATAGGTAAGCCTTGTTGAAGCTTCTAAGACAACAATCGGTTCCCATATATATTTTTCCTAGTGTTATAGTTGATATTGTAGGCTCCCTTGGGATACATCATATCACATTTTTTGATGAAGATATTCCTTCCTCAAACTTGCGAGGGGATTCTTCCCTCTATATTACTAAATTTATTGGAGAAACATTTATCAAATAGATTTTGATAGACAATGGTTCTTCCCTAAATTTATGCACTTATCAAATTTTCCAAAAATTTGAATTAAAATAGAAAGACTTAACTAAATTCGTGCAGAACACAAGATTATACTGAGAGGGGAAGGTGAATAGTATAAGATAACTTTTTACTTTTTCTTTTCCAATCAATAATATGCAATGTAAAAATAGCAATATCAATAGCAGTAATCAAAGAAATGCATAAATCACCATACACAATAGAGACACCATAATTTACATGGCTCAACCAATGTGGGCTACTCCACGGAGAAAATATTTCACTAAAATTTTCTCAATCAATATCTTGGTAATCCTTTCCCTATTACAATATTTATGGTCCTCTGTCCAAAGGAGACACCAATCCCCTAAATCAAGTTCATGGATCTCTATCCATAGAAGAACTCTTTATCCTCTACTCTGGCTAGTGATCCTCTAGAAGACTAATGCCTCCACTGCATTGGCTTGTGGATATCTCTCCACTAAAGACTCTTTTTCCCACTCAAAATACCTATCCTCACTACCTTGTCTAATGGTTCTCTATCCACTAGAGACTACTGTCCTCTATGCTCTGTCATCTCCAAATATCTGTCTCAAATCTGTACTAAACACAGTCCTTTGGTATAGAACAAATCTTCTCAATACCTATCTATTGTCTAGCACAAATCTGTCCTCAAATCTGCACCAAAATTTCTTCAACAAGTCCACACAGAACTTGCTCAAATATTCTCAACAAGTCCACACAGAACTTGCTCAAATATTCTTAAAAAGTCCACACAAAACTTGCTCAAATATGCTCAATAATTCCACAAAGAACTTGCTTAAATATGCTCAACAATTCCACACAGAAATTTTCCAATTTTCTCAACAAGTCCAGATAGAACTTGCTCAAATCTACTCAACAACTCCACATAGAACTTGCTTAAATTTTCTCAACAAGTCCACACAAAACCTGTCCAATCTGCTCAAAATTTCCACATAGAACTTGTTCAATCTGCTCAACAAGTCCACAAAGAACTTGTCCAATCTGCTCAATATCTGTATTGTAATATTCCACAAAAGCTCACACCAAATCTATCCACAAGTCTTCTCAAAGACTTACCTCAAATCAGCTCAAAAAGTCCACACAAAACTTAGCCAATCTCATAGAAACATAAAGAGAATTGTTAGAGACTCAATATGCTCTATACTAATCACAATGCTCAATTTATTTCAATCACTCTCTTAAAAACATAAGGAGAATTTTTAAAGACTCGATATGCTTCAAATTCAACTCAATGCTCAATCACTTTCTCAACTCAATTCATAATATATAATAGTTTGTTTTATGGAACTTGAACAATCACTTCACACATCCACTTGACTAGGCTCAATCAATTTTACTCAACCAATCACTCAATGAAATAATTCTTTCTCACAAAACCTAGTCCAAGCATATGATCACTCACTCAAAATGTTTCCAATAATGCTCAACAAAAAATCTCACATATTTAGAAAACCTTGAAGCATTCACTCAACACACTCAATAGGAAAACCTAATCAATTCGTTTTCACTCCAAACTTATTTTTCAGAAAACCAATCAATAAAATCAACTATGGAAGAATGTGCTCATACCTTTTTCTTGATGATGAAGGGATCTCATAAATCTATCACAACCACAAATACTTCTATACCAAGCTCAAAGAGGTTAGAAGATAAATATTTCTCACAATGTAATGTAAAACTCAATTACACCTTATCACTCCATATCAATAGCAATATTTGACAATAATATTTTCACAAAAATTTCCTTTTTAAAACACACCTTCAATTTCTCAAAATTGATATTCCAACTTAATTTCTATCTCTAAAGGTAAAATGATATTTACCTTAATAAAGCACATATTTACCACTTAAGTAAATAAATTAATATCACCTTATAACTTCCTAACCTTTGCACAATTAATAAAATTCCACAAACACCCTTAAAACCTTAGCACAATGATAAAATATCACAAATATTCCCTTATGCCTCCTAAAACTTGGTATTATGCAAAAATAAAATTTAAATCATAAAAACCTTTAATGAGACCCCCCTTCCATGTTTTTCAGAGTTTCGAACCTGCGCCTTCTCCCTCGACTGGTGCCTTAGTTGTGGCTTGTTAGTCATGTGAGCTAAGCACTCCACGTGCTTAGCTTAATCCCTAAGGTTGCTTAAGTATGTTCACAAAGGCTTCAAAGCCTTTGGCCTTCTCCTACGTCTAGTGCCAAGCTAGACTGTGAGTGCTTCTCCCTTTGCTTTGTTCCTCGCTCGAACACCATGCGTTGCCTCGATCACGATGCGCTACCTTGATTACAATGCGCTGTCCTGCTTTGGCAATACACCACTCACAAATTTTGGAGGCTCTAGATTTTTTGTTGTATATTAATTCGCATTGCCATATTTCCAAAGTTTTGTCTTAGGGTTTAGATACCCTTCAATTTATTTGAATACAACATCAACAGATGATTCGACTTGATGACGTCGACTTGTATAAATTATAATTTATAATTAATTTAAATTCAAAATAATTTAAATATTATAAATTTAATTTATAAACTTTAGAATTTAATAAAAAAAATAAATCCCTCTTTGATTTAATATCAAATTCATTTGCACTTCACTGGGTTGATGAAAAATAATTTTGCCACCTTGGTTTTAATAAAAACCTTACTTATACCATCACAATATTAGAGAACTATCATTATGGTTTTAATAAAAAACCTTTTAATGTGCCACCATGGTTTTAAAAAAACCCTTATAAAAACATATTTGGACAACTTTTCTCCATCTCTTTGCATTGCTTCCTGGTGTTAATGATGATGTACTCCATGGTATTAATGACAACTTCATGTGTTCTCTTTGGCATCAATGAATTTTTACCTTGACATCAATGACAACTAAATGAGCTCAAAATGTCCAAAAATCTGATATCATCATCAAGGCTTTCAACAATGAGTTATAATACGCCTGTGGTGTTATATCTCTCCTCCTTAGCAGTGGACCTAAGATCTTAGATACCTTTTTCTATGTAGTGTCTTTCCATACATCTTTTAATCTACGTCTTGGATGCCCTTGGATTCATGCAATGAGGGTTGTTCCTTCTACTTTTCATCAATGTTTGATGTTCAAATTCAAAGATCAACTTGTCACCATTTTGGGTGACCCTCATCCATTTAAATATTATTCAATGGTTGAGCAAGATCAATCTAATCTCAATTTATGCCCATCAATCTATTCATCTCACATCACCAAGCAACTTGAAAATTTAAAGGTGATTGAGAAACTGCTAATCAATTTTTTATCATAGGATCAAGCTAATCCTTTTCTTCAATAACCTCTTTTGGATATTTCCAATATAGCCTCTTCACTAAGGACTATGGTTTTACCATATAAGAAGGGTGAAGTCATACGCTTGGCATGTGTACCTTTATCTTCACAGGAGTCTCCCTCAAAGAAAATATTCATGGTAGCAACCCTCTTCCTATAGAGTGTTTGTTTACCCATTGTTACCTATCCAATGACTACCCACTTCCCAAGAAAATCCTATTTAGCATGGGATATATAGGTAAAGGTTTGGGGCCATGATAGAAAGGTATTCAAGAAAATTTGGAAGTTGAGCTTTGGCCTAGGAGATGTGGCTGATGAGCACTAGAAATGCTCATTTTATATACACTATTAAGGGGCATCATTACTGGTTTAATTAGCATGTGAGATGTATTTTTATATAACTTATGCATATAATTGATAGAAAATCTGGTATTATGCTTGACTGGTGTTTTTAGTGGAGATTGTGTATAAATGCAAGTTTTATTACTAATATGGTGTTTTTCGGTCTACATCCACTTGAACCTAGCATACTTCTACTTTCGGATACTAAGGCATGAGAGCAGGTGCCTTCCTCTTCAAGTAAGGTGCCCAACATAAGTAGGTGCCTTCCTTATAAATAAGGTGCCCAACAGAAGTAGGTGCCTTCCTTATAAAGAAGGTGCCCAACAGAAGTAGGCGCCTTCCTTATAAAGAAGGCACCCAGCAAAAGTAGGTGCCTTGCTTATGAAGAAGGCACCCAACAAAAGTAGGTGCCTTCCTCATGAATAAGGTGCCTCCACGCCTCCATACTTTGCAAGATTTACCAAGTCATATTTGATCGGTTGACCAGTGAGCTAAGGAGGAGGTTGCACGTGATGAAAAAAAGGGAGATATTATATTCTTAAAATAGAATGAACACTTTTATTATTTTATTGGCTGGATACCTTTGTAACATGAGCATTATTCTTTCACGCTCATGGATGAACCAAGAGCAATGATTTTTCCAGCGATCAATGTGGGAGATATTTTATTTTATGCAATATTATTAAAATAGAATAAATCATCCATTATTTTCTGATTGGGCGATTCACTTTGTAAGGTGAGCATTCCTTCTCACGTTCATGAACCAATAAACGTAGTGATTTGTCAGCAAATTATGTGTAACAGACAACAGGATGAATTAGATCCATTAGTTTCTAAGGAGGACAACCATCCGAATAGATTTGTTGTTGCAAAACATATTCTGTTATGATAAAATAGAACACGCCTGATTTATCTTGGAAGAGGGTAAAATTAGTGTGTGACTATTTTAATTAAGATATGATTGTTATAATTGAATGGCTACAATATTCATTGCATATCTACTGTAACTGCAAATATGAAATAGACTTGCCTAAATGCACAGGTCTTCCCTGAGAGAAGGATGATTAATTTTATGGAGAAATTATTCTATTTTATTTCTTGTCAAATTTATTAAGAGTGCAATTCCTCTTATTTGAGCAATATCTACGCAGCTAACTGGGCAGACTATCTATGGGAGCTTGGGCCCACTCCCTATAGTAGTCCTTCCCTATTTATTTTTGTTATTTATTTTCATTAGATTAGATTTATTGCTTTATTTATTTAGCTGTGTGTTTTCTTTTCAGCACATTTATTTTCCTGTACATTTATTTTATGTATTTCATTTCCAGTATTTTAGTTTGTAATTTATTTTCCACACTTATTTTATTTAGTTTGGATGAAATCAAAATGCACATACATCCCCCACCAAACTAAATAGGGTACAATCATATTTGTTCCCCAACATTGCAGGCATATACTATGTGTGACACTCATAATTTTATGAACTTACCGGATTGATAATTTATGGAAGATAAATGAATGTTTTTTGGGACATGAATTTATGCTCACTAGTGGCTTAGGCGACATCCCTAATAAAATATAAACTTTTCCATTCGATCACCTCATTACCTATGTTGAATATTTAGATCATCAAGGCTTGGAGTGGAGTAATGAGGATGAGGGGCTGCCTTATCCTACTGATATTTTATTTTATAATATGGTAACTTTGGTGCATATAGAGTTAGTTGTGACCCTAGGGGAGTATACTAAAGGGGATAATATTTGTGATATGGATCATAAGTATATCCTCCAAAATAGCTTCTTATTTTATGGATCGATCCCTTGTGTTGCATAGGTTGAGTCTTCTAGTTCTCGAGAGGACTTTGGTTCTATGTCTCCAAAGGACCTTGAGCAGTTGGGAGTGATCCCTACCCTAATTCCTCTTGAGGACGAGTCTTATATCATCATTGATGAGGCCATATATGTTAACATAGGTTCTAAGGAGATCCCTAGAATCCTTAAGCCAAGTAAAACCTTGTCCACATATGAGCAAGAGAAGTTGACCAATTTGTTGAAATAATTTCATGATATTTTTTCTTGGTCATATATCAACATGTCAGGGCTGGATCCCTTCCTTGTTATGCATCATTTGGTAGTGAAACCTAGTACTAAACCTGTTAAGTAGAAACTTAGGAAGATGCATCCTAAGGTCACCCTTTTAATCAAGGAGGAGCTACATAAACTTAATAATGTTGTATATAAAAGCTATTGACTATTTTGATTGGATATCTAATATCATTCCTATGGCTAAGAAGGTAGAAACAATTAAAATATATACTGAATTTAGGTATAATAACTTAGCATGTCCCAAGGATGATTTTCCTCTTCCCAAAATAGATATAATCGTAGATTATACCATCAAAAGTGGTATGCTTTCGCTCATGGGTGGTTTTTTAGGATACAACTAGATCATGGTTACCCTTGAGGACTAGGCCAAATTAGCCTTCATCACACCATGGGGTATCTTCTATTATAAAGTCATACCTTTTGGCTTGAATAAAATTAGTGCCACATATCATAAGGCTATGACTTATATTTTTCATGACATGATGTATGATATTTTACAGGACTATGTGGACGATATACTAGATAATTCTATAAATCGATAGGACTATGTTTATAATATAATATAAATCTTTGAAAGGCTTCAATGGTTTAGGTTTCATCTTAAGCCCTCCAAGTGTGTGTTTTGAGTCACATTTAGCAAGTTATTGGGTTTCATCATTTCTAGGTGAGGTATCAAAGTGGACCTCACGAATAGCAACTATCACTGACATACCTCCTCCAAACACCCTAAAAGAGTTGTTTATATTGCAAGGTAGACTTCAATCTATTCATCAGTTCATAGCTTAGTTAGTTGATAAGTGCTAGTGTTTCCTTAAGCTTATTAAGAAATAAGTTGTGTTCTAGTGGGATTTTGAGTGTCAACAAGATTTTGATGAGCTCAAAAGGTATATCACTTCATCACCTGTCATAGTGTCGCCTAGACCAAATAAGTATTTTATGTTTTACATAGTAGCCATAACTCATGCTTTGGGATCATTTTTGACTCAATATGATGATCAAAACAAAGATCAAACTATCTATTATATTAGTAGAACCTTGGTCAGCTATGAAACCTAACACACTTCCTTAGAGAAGCTTTGCCTTTTCATGGTGTTTTCTTCCCAAAATCTAATACACTACATGCTTAACCATAAGATATTTATGGTCAGAAAGTTTGATCCTTTGCGTTACTTAATATCTAAGCCCAACCTTTTGGGTTGAGTTGCTAAGTGGGTTTTAGCCCTTAGTGAGTTTGATATAATCTACATAGGTCAGAAGGCTATCAAGGGTCAAGTGATTGCTGATCAGTTAGTCTTCACTCTCCTGGAAGTTTTCCATCCTTTGGTCATCGGGTTTCTTGATGAATTCATTGGCATAGATATCGTATAGCCAGAGTCTTATACTTTATCTTTTGATGGAGCCCGATGCATGAAGGGTGTTGGTGTTGGAGTCATTATGGTTGTCCCATAAAAATAGTTCATCCCCTTTTCCATAAAACTTCATTTCTCTTGCATGAATAATACTACAAAATATGAAGTATTGATCCTCAATCTTAGAGTTGCCTTAGCCTTGAGATTTAATGTTCTTTTGATCTTTGGTGACTCTCAACTTGTGGTGAATCAGTTTAACAATGATTATCGAACTCAAGATGATAAGCTAAAATCTTACAAAGATATTGTCACCAATATTTTGTTCATGTTTGATCAAATGATCATAGATTCTATCCCTAGATCCTCTAACCACCATGCAAAATCCATGGTAATTATTGCATCCTTGTTTCCTTTGGAGTTGGAGTATGATAAAGCATCGATTATCATTAGACAACTCTAGGAGCCTACATCATTCAGTTTTTGTCTTATTTTATTAGATGTTTTGAACATCAAAGCTTCCCCATTTGAGCCATGGTTTACCAACATATTTAGTTTCCTTAAGTATGGTTTTATTCTTGATGGTTTAAACTACAATCAACATACAATTTTGTGCAAAAGAGTATACCAATTCATTATAATTGGCAATACTTTATATCAATTTTCTTTTGAAGGAATCCTCTTGTGATTCCTTAACTCTAATGAATGTCGGCTATCTGTTAGTGAGGCTCAATAAGGTCCATGTGGAGGTTATTTTAGCAGCAATGCCATTGCTAAAAATCTCCTTATTATGGGATATTATTGGTCTTCCATGGATAGATATGCATGTGATCATGTTTGATGCTATGAAAAGTGTCAACAACATGATAACCTCGTTCATGCTCCTTCTCAAAACCTTTAGGCTATTTATTTCACTTGGAAATTTTCCATGTGGGGATTACACATTATAGGGAATATTAACCCAACATCATCTGATGGTCACACTTTTATCATAATAGTGATATAGTACTTCACTAAATGGGTCGAAGCCATACCCCTAGCCATGGTGACTGGAGCTCATTTTTCCAAGTTCATATTCAACCAAATCCTTTGTAGGTTTGGGATTCCTTCAGTATTTTTTTTATAATAGCACTCCTTTCAAGAATAAGTATATCCATAAACTTTATGCTAAGTATAAGATTCAATACAGGTGGTTAACTCCATATTACCCTTAAGGTAAAGGACAAGTCAAAGCATCCAACAAGTCATTGATCAAGATTCTTAAGAATTTTGTTAGTAAGACCGATCGTGACTACCATATCCATATTTATCCATCCCTAGGGTCCTATCATACCAGTGTATGAATACGTATAGGCAATTCTCCATATATCTTAGTCTATGGTACTGAGGCAATTTTTTGTTCAAGTTAGAGGTTCCTTTGTTGTGCATCTTGCTGCAAGATACATCAGTTAGTGATGAGTATTGCTTTTATCATTCGCATCAATTATATTTATTGGATGAAAAGCTCATTCATACCTTAGATAATTTTAGAGCCTATAAAAATAAGCTTAAGTGATTGTATTCCAAGAAAGTTTGAAATTATTCTTTTGATATTGGGGACCTTGTCCTCAAAGAAAACCAAAAGAATACCAATGATCGTTATAATTTGAAAGGCAAGTTTCAGCCTAATTGGTTAGGCCCCTTTATCATAATAGCCAATTTTTATTCAGGGGCCTATCATTTAGATTCTTTATATGGTAAATAACTTAAATAACCAATGAACATAATGCATCTAAAGAGATACTATGCATAACTTGGCACTTTGCATTTTCATTTAGCTTAGTTTTCATATTGAATCTAGTTTGCTTATTTATATTGCATGATTGTTTGTCATATCTTACATGGTTTTTATGACATTTTGTTCCATTTTTATTCTTCTTATCATATCATATCATATCATTGTTGCTTGACCATATTTGCATGATTGCTTGATCATATATTTTTTAGGACTTCATTTTTTGACCTTTTGGGGCTTTCAATTTCTTCTTCTTTTGTCTTTCTATCATCTTTCATTGTTTGTTTCCTTCTTCTCTCTTCTTTATTTCCATATTTTCTTCATTCCATCCACTCATACATGAATTTCACTTTACATTCATTTTAGCTTGCATTTTAGATTGCATTCCATTTAGTTGGGGTCATTTTTTATGTTTATGATTATCATGAAGAGCAATAATGCATGTCAAACCTAATCCAAAGTTGAGTCTTTCTTCTTCTTTCTACGTGGTGAATCTAAGTTTATTTTCACCCTCCCCTCCTCTCTTTTATTTGTGCTTTTTGCCTTGTTTCTCTCTATTTGCTCTCTTTATTTTGCATCAGCCATTTAAAGTTTCCTTGAGAACCCTACATTCCTTCTTAAACTCTAAGGGGCATCCTAACCTAAGAGGCATTAATGTCCCTAATATCTCATTTTATGTATAAAATATTTAAGAGTTAGAAATGGCACCATTTTTGCACCACACCTTTCTTCTAAACCAACTAGCCCTTTTTTTTTTTTTCCTCTCTTGCCCATAGGAGTCTACATCTTTATTTGATGCATTTATTAGGCCACACATGCATCAAAGAGGGGGTAAAATATAGACATGAAAAATTGACCCATCGAAGTGAGTAAATATTCCTAGAACCCTTGGTAGGACCCTCAAAATTGTCTAGGAACAATTTTAGGCCTCTCTTTCTCTCCCCCTTTCTTTTCTTCCTATTTTTATCGAAATCGTAGTCGGCCCTCATGGGGCGCAGTTTTGGTAAGTTAGGGTTTTCTCTTAGAAAACCTTACTTTTTGGGCCAAACCTCAGGATTTCGACCCTCCCTTAGGTTTTCCTACTCTTTTTTCCTCAAAATTATTATAAATAGAGGGTTTAGATCCTCTCTTTCTCCTAGAGATTTTTCCTGATAAATTTTTACTAGAGTTTTCTAAACAATTTTCATGAAGTGTGATTTCAAGTGCTCTTTTTTTTGGCAATCAATTCTTCTAACAAGATCAAGTGCTCTGTGGTGTTCTATTATTGCTCTATTTCTTATTTTGTTGCTCTTTATAGACACATGTGGGAGTTTTTGAGGAGTAACCTACCATTTTGTGAAGGACTTCATCCTTTTGTTTGTTCTTTCATTACCACCAGGTTTATTCTTTCTTTGTGTTGCTTCTCAAAATAATTTATTTTATATTTTGTGTTTAAAATTTGCATTCATTCATAATTTTTATCCTCTATCCCAAAATCATGATCACCCCTTAAAATGCATGATTTCAGCAAAATCCAAAATTATGGTCACCCCTTACAAGGTGAAATTTTAGTTTTGCTAGGTTTGGGGATAATATTTTGCTCCCAAAATATCATTTCCACTTACATGTTCTATTTAGGTCATTATAATGTTATTTGCATTCTATTTTTGTACTATTACATTTCTTTGCATATTGTCTTATTTATTTCCAAAAAGGTCAACAATCATTTTTGCTTTTGAATGGTGAGCTAAAAGGACCAAGGGGGCTTGATTGTTGCACCTCTAAGCTTAGTCTTACAATGGCCTAAGTAGGCCCCCAAATATTGATCAAATTTCTAGGGTTTTATGAAATTATTTTTTAAGTTTTAAGCTGCTTAGATATTTTGGACACAACTGGAAGCTAAGTTAAACCATTGAATTAGATAAGTGTTCTATGTTAAATATATTAGGTTGTTTATTTTTTTCTTTCTACCCATTTTTGTTCAAAACATAGATCTTAAATAAAAGAGAAAACATTTTGATCATATTCTAGGCATTTGAAAGAGGAAAGCATATAATTTGCATTCTGTGATTAATTTTATTTGTGCATTCTCTTCAAACCCTTGCTAAAATAAAGGCTCTATTTTGCAAATTAGGGTCTTAGTGATCATTCAAAATTAAGTATCATTCTAGGGTTAGTCCTTGATTGCTAGCATTGATTATCTACCTTGCATTGTCCTTTTATTTCTTAACTTAAATTATAGAGAGGCCAAACGTAGGTTATTGCTTTAACATATACATCAAACATCTCCACCCTAAAATTGGATCGAGTCCTAAAACCATTCCTAGTGAACCCTTTTATCCCAAAGCCCCCAAGTGTAGAGAATATCACACACCCCTGTGGTCACCTTGGATCCCAAAAGATCTAGCTGATAATCATACCAGGTAGGATAGTTTTACCCTTCTATACATAGCATCCATTGTCCATGCTCTGGGGGCTATGCTTTCTCAACATGATGATCATAACAAAGAGTGAGCCATCTACTATATCAGTAGAACCTTGGTTAGTTGTGAAACCTGGTACACCTCCTTAGAGAAGCTTTGCCTTGTTGTAGTGTTTTCTTCTCAAAAGTTGAGACACTATATTTTTAGCCATAAGATATTGGTAGTAGCAAATTTTTATCCTCTCTGCTACTTAATGTCAAAGCCCCACCTTTCAAGT
Source organism: Wollemia nobilis (assembly GCA_028583015.1). Classification (NCBI taxonomy): domain Eukaryota; kingdom Viridiplantae; phylum Streptophyta; class Pinopsida; order Araucariales; family Araucariaceae; genus Wollemia; species Wollemia nobilis. Next base: position 2,982,911 of record JAQPPZ010003177.1, on the reverse strand, counting down.
CAATTTGTTGATGAACCAATATAATATTTCATTATTTCAATGTTATTTCACATAAAAAATGCATATTTTACCTAAATACTATATATTAATGCCAAGTAGTTTAATTTTTATTTATGTTTATGTTGAAGTTAACATGGTAAATTGTAGAAAATGGTATGTTTTTTTTGAAAAAAAATGAAAAATATGTTATATTTATAGAAGTTGTATTACAAGGTAAAATGAACTGGACAGGCATCAAGGGAGACATAAAATCCTCCTCCAATCCCTCCAAGCTCAAAAATTACCCATAAAACATTACCTTACATAATGCAGATATCCATACCCTCAGCACTACCATAGCTGAATTCCAGTTTATCCAATTTATCTGAATTCCGTAAACTATCCATTTATCTTCATGTTGTGTTGCTCTGTGGCCTTACTGTGATAGATTCATTAGACTCACTATCTACTCTTCTTGTTCTACTATCTTCTTGTATCACCTCCTGCATCCCTTGGATTCTTTGGCACAAGCTTATCTGATTTTCCATATGAGAGTCCACATATTGCCCTTTCTCCAGATATTTTCCCCATTTTACTAAATAGTCTGCCACCCTATTTCCCTCTCGCTTTATATGTGTAATAAAAACATCTTGAAAAACTTGCCAGATCTTCTGGACTGCTTCCACCTTCCTTCTCTCTCCAATTCCTAGCACCTAAAAGGGCCTTATCGGATCTAATATTCCAGCCCATACCTGAGAGTCTGTCTCTATCCACAACTTATGTAACTGTAGATTTGTAGCTATCACTGATGTTGACAAGATCGCTTTGTCCTTCCGCTTCATTATTAGTTGCCTCCCCCATGCCTTTTGCTCTCCAATACACCTATTCTCCTTTCCAATTTCGCATGATAATACCAAAACCAGCTTTCCTAGGATTTTTAGTAGAAGCCCCATCTGTGTTTGCCTTCACCCACTCTTTAGGATGTGGCCTCCACTCTATGTTATTCAAGGGGATCACACCTGTGTACCCATCCTTAAGTTGTTTCTCTGTTACAGTTATTCCAAGGCTCCATATAATAATCACTTCCTCCATTTTTATATTTGTTTCCTCCTGTAATCTGATAAATAGTGTTTCTGTTACCTTGCTCATAATACTCTCCCATACTTGCTCCCTTGTTCTGTGCTCTGATCTAAATATGTGTGCATTTCGTTCTAGCCATAACTGCCACCATATGAAGCTATGTCCTAGTTTCCATGCAATCTTCATTGTTTTAGTCTTAAAGCTGCACTGTTTCCATTTCTCATAAAAGTTTTCTTGGCTCTCAAAAACTTCCCAATGTTGTCTCATTTGTCTCCACCAATTGATTCATATGTATTTAGCAAAAGAACACCCAAAAAAGAGGTGATTCAAGGCCTCCTCTGCCTTTCCACACAAAACACATTTAGAGGGCCCAAAGAAACCTCTTTTTATAAAATTATCAAAAGTCAAGCACTTTTTGTGGTTAATCAACCATGAGAAAATGTTAATTTTTGGCCATCCTTCCTTTTGCCAGACAAATGTCCATGGAAAGGGTGATGGGGTAATCTCGTATCCACAAACTACCTTGTATCCCTCCTTTGCCTTATAAATTCCCAACTTACTTCCTCCCCATCCAAGTATATCCCTCTTAGAACCATCCTGAATTGGGTGTCTTTGAAGATATCTCCATAGTTTTTCCATTAGTTCCTCTGTACCCCTCACTGGCCATTCTTGGGGATGTTTCCACTGTAATAAATCTGGCACATGTTGATTCCATGATTTCATATAGTAAGAGGCTTTCCACCACCCTGCTTTTTGGAGCTCTGATTTCCAGCTCTCCATCTCTGGGAATGTCCGAATAATTGGTTGTGATTGATTCCATGAATCCTCCCAAAATAAAGCATCCTTTCCATCCCCTAACCGCCAATATAGGTATGGCTTTATTAACTCTTGGCCTACTAACGTTGTCCTCCATATGGTAGATCCCTCTCCTTCCACTTTGTATCTTGGAATGTTTTTCTCATCCACTCCTGGGTAATATTTAGCTTGTAAGAGTCTACTCCATAAACCCCCAGTAGCTGTAATCCATCTCCAATATAGCTTCCCAGCTAGTACCTTGCTGCTCTGGAATGCTGATCTTATCCCCAATCCTCATTTTTTTGGTTGGCATATCTTCTCCCAACCCACTAGTGCTATTTTTTGTTCTTCCCTTGCACCTGACCACAAAAAATTTCTTGTGTGTTTGTCAATATCTTTTAGAATTCTCTTTGGAGCCTGAAGTACAAAAAATTTATAAACTGGAAGAGCTTGTAGCACAGCTTTAATCATTGTCAGCCTTCCTCCTAAGCTTAGCCATTTATGAGTCCAGTTGCTCAACTTAGCTTGAAGTCTATCCATCAACCCTTTCCACTCTTTACTTTTTGTTTTCTTTGCAGATAAAGGTACTCCTAAATACTGTATGGGTAAAGGAGTTTCCATGAATTTCAACAATTGTATAATTTTATCTCTCACCCTCTTCGTTGTATTAAAAAAAACAATTTGATATTTTTTCATTAAAAGTTTGCCCAATAGCTTGAGTATACCCATCTAAAACTTCTTTTATGTTTCTTGCTACTATGAGATTGGCTTGACTAATAAGAGCAATATCATCCACAAACTGGAGGTGATTTATCTCAATTTGAGAACTTATTTTCAAGCCCTTTAACCTCCCCTCTTGTCTCCATTTTTTTAACAGTCTCCCGAGACCCTCTGCATAAAGGATAAAAAGGTAAGGGGAGAGAGGGTCCCCTTGCCTCAGCCCCCTTCCTGCTGTGAACATGGGAGAGGGACTGCCATTTACCAGAACTGAGAATGATGTAGTTTGTGTACAGGCTCTTACCCAATATCTCCACCCCTCTGCAAAGCCCATTGTAGAAAATGGTATGTTGTTTGGACATATTTTTTTTTACATTTTTTGAGATCATTTTACACGTTTTTAGCAGTTAATTAACATAAATAAAGCATAGTGAAAAATAGTTATCAATAAATTTCTTGCTAAAATATGATTGGATGCATGTATTTTAAAGTTTTTCCCACATTAAAAAAAATTATTGGATGAGGTGGCACTATAAAATCATGTTGCAACTAAAATAGGGTAAGAAAACTTGTTAGAAATAGAATCTACATGTTCTGCTCCGGAACATCCAAGCAACAACCTGCAAGTTAATAGGAGTTTGAAGTGGCACACCAAATTTGGAGTTGAAAATAGTTTGGGAGCATAAAATTAAAAAATGGGGATATAAAAAATCACCTATAGTTGACTCAGCATTAGTTTTCCAACTCATTTGCACAAATCACATTTTTATTTTGATGTTCCAGAGCAAGTGTAGGTTTTTTTGCATATAAAAACCAAAAATTAGTTTTGACTGATTAGCACATGCAAATGGTGAGTTGGGAAGTTGGGATTTGACACACATATTTTTAGAACTATTTCAATGCATCCAATAAAAATTAAATATGCAAAAGGGAGGGAATCTCTCTATTTCAATTGATTGTATTTATTCTAAAAAGAAATATTTTCTACAGGATTCTAAAAATAAAATTGATTCGATTGTTTTAAAGGTGTAAATGGTGAGCTGGAAATATGTGATTTGGCATAAATATTTGTAATATTATGTCAAATCATCCCACAATAAATTAAACATGCAAAAATGAGGGAATATCTCTATTCCAACTCATTGTCTTAAAGTTGGCAAAGTTATTTAATTCCAAAATTTCTTGCACATAGCTGTTGTGATTGATTTGGAGGAAGAAAATATGGATTGTCACATGGATAATTTACATAAACTATTTTTGAACCTTTCTAATCCTCATTCATAGTATTTTAAGTCATGGAAATTTTGGAAAACTGGTTGCAAACATAATTCTATCCAATTTTGGATAAAATTTATTAACAACAGATCAACAAATCAATTTTTGATAGCAAATGGATTGAATTGTATTTTTCAACTATAGGCTAGGAATATGGGATAATTTATATAAATATCTCCATCTACCTACATTAAATTTAATAAGAGACAAGACAAATAGGAATCAGACATAACATTGTAGGAATTTTTCAATAATTTTTGTCAATAAAGTGCAGTTTAGTTCAAACATGTTCTTTTATGTGTGATTGGATAATTATAGCTTAGGACTTGGTGAACTAAACCTTCTGCTAGACCTAGGAGAAAGGGCCCACTTTCGGGGCTAGTGGAAGGATTCGAGGGTTATGCATAAGCATGAAATATCGTAAATTGGCTCTATTTAGGATTTTCAAAATTTTAAATTGGCTAATTTTGGATCCTTTCACTGGGGCCCATTCACCCAAAATTTATGGGGTGGAAGTTTTTTTAGGGTAAATTCACCCACCGTTGATAATAATTATCCTATTTTTATTTTAATTCATCGACCACTTTCACCCCATTCCACGGATAATTCACCTTCAAATTATAAATGATTTTATTTTTCCTACCCAATTCACCTCATATACTACCCGTATATATACTGTAGTGGGTACCGATAAACATACATCTAAAATACTCTAACTCAAAAATAGCTCTGAAACAATGAAAAACTTGACAAGGTTGTAGAGAAGTGTCTATCGACATAAGCCGATCGGTTGTAGAGGAGTGTCGATCGACATATGACTATCGGTTGCAGAGAAGTGTCGATCAGCGTAAGACGATCAACATAAGCCGATCGATTGTAGAGGAGTGTCGATCGACATATGACTATCGATTGTAGAGAAGTGTCGATCGATATAAGATGATCGGTATAAGTCGATCAATTGTAGAGGAGTGTCGATCGGCATATGCCTATCGATTGCAAAGAAGTGTCGATCGACATAAGATGATCGGTTGTAGAGACTATCGGTATAAGCTGATCAGTTGTAGAAAAGTGTCTATCATATAAGATGATTGGTTGTAGAGATGTGTCTATTGGCATTAGAGGATCAGTTGTAGAGGAGATTTTGTATTAGTCTATCGGTTGTAGAGAAGTGTCTATCGATATAAGTTGATCAGTTGTAGAGATGTGTCTATCAATATAAGTCGATCGGTTGTAGAGAAGTGTCGATCAGCATAAGTTGATCGATTGTAGAGATATGTATATCGGTATAAGTTAATTGGTTGCATAGAAGTGTTAGTCGACATAATTTGATCGGTTGTAGAGACATGTCTATCGACATAAGTTGATCGGTTGTAGAGATGTGTCTATCGACATAAGTTGATCGGTTGTAGAGCAGTGTCTATCGATACAAGTCGATCGATTGTAGAGATGCATTTATCGACCTAAGTTGATCAATTGTAGAGGAGAAACTATCGACATAAGTCGATCGGTTGTAGAGGAGAGACTATCAAAAAATTTGATCGATTGTAGAGGCATGTCTATGGTCCTAAGTCGATCCATTGCAGAAGTGTGTCGATCAGCATAGGGCTATCGGTTATAGAGGATTCATGACTATGAAAATAGGTAGAGTATTCTTCTTCCATTGTTCTTTTGTCCAAAGCTCTTTTTCTTTAGTTTCATAGGCACTGTAGGTGAACTATATGCAACTATGGTAGACAACTATCAATGTCATCTGGTTGTGTGTCAGGAGCATTTTTCTTGTCAGAGACTACTTCTTGTCTCTTAGAGTATGTTTCATAGGTAGTGTAGAAGCACTATCTGCAACTGTGGTCGATAAGTATCCATGTCATGTTGTGTGTTAGGAGCATTTTCTTGTCAGAGACTACTTCTTGTCTTTCAGATGTCATTCTATAGGGTAGCGTAGGTTCATCTTGAGGGATGTATGCTATTTTCCTTCAATTTCATATTCATTTCCTAACATCTGAAGGTTTTTTCTTTATAGATACAATGTCACCTACTAAATATGGAAAGAAGGGAGGCCAATATTCTTGTAAAAATATAATTCTAAAATATTTTACACAAATATCAAAATGTAGTGAGGCATCAATCTCTATAGATTCTACACAACATGCAGGTACAAACACCTTTTACCATCAAATTTTTAATATTTCTCTATTATTCTTAAATATAAAGCCTTTATTTATTAATAGATAAATGGTTGTCTGCTTATCTACCTCTTTTTAAATGCTTTGTAAAATTGTATTATGTTAATTCTTTAAAATAGTGCCTTTTTTACATCAAAAAATGATAGAGAACACCAAACATTGAATGCAGTAAACATTGTCGACCCTGATGTGCGTTCACTCAAAGATATTCTAGCAGATGAGATGGGACCACATGATAATTTTCCTAATAACGACATTCAACAACCACTTTAGGAGATTTTAAATTCAGACACATCAACCAAAAAAGAAAATGATAGTACAATTAAAATGCAGACCTCTGGGGAATCTTGTAGTCAAAAATCTAAACATCAAAAGATAAGTGAATGGACTATTGGAAGGGATTTTAAAAATGAATGGGCATGGTTATACCCCTTTATTGAGCGAGATGAGAAACATAATGTGTGTAAATGCATTATTTGTACATGGAAGCTGGAAAAGGATCATTTATTGCAAAATAAGAAAGACACAATAGAAAAACACTATGGGAAAGTTTACATCAAAGAAATACGAAGTGATGGAACAATTAATAGATTTCATAGGTGGAAGGATGCATCAGAATGTGTGCATGTGAGATATGCACTTGAATACAAAAAAGCAATGAAACAACAACAAACTCTCATTGAGAAGGGTGGAACAATCGAGGCACAATTTCAAAAAATTAATAAGACTGTATTAGCCTCAAAGAAATTGTAGTTTGTTGTTGTATACAGTATTCTAAAAAAGGTCGACCCATGTCTGATTTTGCTGATTTTAAGCAAATACTTCAACTAGTCGATGTACAAAACCTTACCAGTTCACATTGGTTAGATCGAAGTGGTTGGGAAATGGTAAAATATCTATCACTGGTTGAGAAGGAAGACCTGAGAGAGAATGTGAAACAAGCCAAATTTATTTCACTTTCCATTGATGAGGTAACAATTGTTGACAACACATCTTGGATTTGCATACATGTTTACACATTCAAAAATCATTTGAGACAACCTCATTTACTAGCACTACATAAGATGATTGAAAATTGTAATGCAAAAAATATTTATAATGTTGTTGTAACTAGTTTAAAGGATATTGCTGAAATGGATGAAAAGGAAATTGCCACAAAGTTAATTTGTGTTGGAGTTGATGGTGCGGCTACAATGCAAGGACAAAGGAATGGTCTTTGTGTTAGGCTTCAGACATCAATTGCCCCATATGTGATTCCTATTCATTGCATGGCTCATCGAATGAATCTTGCATACAAAATTGTGAGCAATTTTGATAATGTAGCTAGAGTGGAAGAACTCATCCGTGAAATACACTCATACTTTTCATGCAGTCCAAAAAGGTTTGCAGAGTTTCAACAGTTTTCTCTAGGTGTAATCGAAGGTAGAAAAATGTTAAAAGATGTGGACACTAGGTGGATTTCACTATTTCTTCCTACAAAAAGGGTATTTTTAGAATATCAATCCTTGGTTGGGTTTATGTATGCACATCGTAGGGATGTTGACAAGGCAAAATATTTGCTTTTTTGTATGACTGACTTGGAAACTCTTCTCACATTATGTGGTATTCTTCCATTGTTACAAGAAATGAATTCTTTGATTAAACTTGCATAGGAAAGGGCAATTTATATTGTCGATTTCATCAGGATGAGAAAACAAATATGTATGATTATTGATAGGATTTATTTATCTAAAAAATATTTTGAGGATCCCAAGTTTGATAGTTGGAATACGTTAGTTGATGTCAATGATCTGAACAACTTTTTAAAGTTCAACATCAATGATAATATTTGTATTGCTATCCATGGAAAGATGATTCCTGTATATCATTATGAAAAGTGATTAGATACACTAACAGATGATGTTGAACAAGTGCCCGTAACACATTTCGAATTCGATGAGGTTTTGGATAGCACTAAGAATAAATTGAAAAGAATTGCAAATACATTAACAAGTGAAATAAGAGATCATTTTAAGAGAGATGAGACACTTGAGGCCATGGCTATTGTTAATCCCATCTTCTGGAATCCTTGTGGTGACCATAGTAGTAGAAGTGAGTTGTTTGTAAAATATATGGGTAATCTTATGACACATTTCTCTAAAAGTGTGGAAATAAATGGCATTGAAATCAATGGTATTCTAAACAAAGATCTTCTGAGACAACAATCAACCAATTTTGGAATAACAATGGATAATCAAATTGCACATTTCAAAAATCCACATGTGACTGGTTCAATCACACATTTCTGGAAAAAATTGTATCGAAGTAGTGTCTTACAAGAAACTATGAGTGAATACTTTATTTTATATGAATTATGTCAGACAATGATTTTGGGATCTGTTGAAGATGAAAGGGTTTTTAGTGCATTATCTTTTGTTAAATCAAAATTTCGTAACAGGTTGGACAAAAATTTGGAAAATTGTTTGAGAATGTATGTGTCATCGTACGAGGTGGGTAAGTTTCCCTATGATAGAGCGTTGACATATTGGAAGTCCCTAGCGGAAAGGAGAGGTCTTAATACTGTTGATAATGATGAAAATGATTCATCTTGGAGTGATGATGAGATTATGGAAATGCAGAATTCACAAATGATTCTCGGTTCTTTTGGAGAAGTCGATAAAGCTTTGTATCAACTTCCAAAAATGTAAAAATTGCAATGATTATATGACAAATTCATATAATCAATGATTTTCCGGATTTGAAATCATTTGTAAAATTTTAGTGATTTGAATAAATTCATATTATCAATGATTTTCCGTATTTGATATCATTTGTAAATGTCAATGATTTGAAAAAATTCATATTATCAATGATTTTCCGTATTTGATTAGTTGTAAAATTTCAGTGATTTGAAAAAAATCATATAATCATTCTATTTTCAATGATTACGCATATTTGCTTTTTAATGTTATGGACTGTCTATGTTTTCAAAATTTATGATTTATGCTTTAGCTTTGAGTAAGCTAAAATTTTGAAAACCATGCATACGTAATGATGCTATGTTATTGAATTAATTGTCTATGTTGACAAAATATAGTGATTTTTGCTTTGACTTTGAATGTATGTCTGTATGTATCATTAGTATGTATGATATGACTCTAGAAGTGTTATTAACTTTCTATGTTGATAAAATTTTATGATTTATGCTTTGTCATTGAGTAAACCATGCATGCATACATAACTAGTAAAAATTTCTTAGTATCATTAGTATGTATGATTTGACTCTAGAAGGAAAAATGCATGTAGTATATTACTCTAGATATGGAAAATGAAAATTTAAACCCATTCATAGATATATCCATCGTAAACTCACTTTGAAATATAAAAACAATATAGCATAATACAAATGACCATACTCATTTTTATACAACAACTAGAATGACTATGAATGCACTGAAAATTTAAACCCATGCATAGATATATCCTTCGTAAACTCACTTGAAAATTGAAATATAAAAACAACATAGCATAATACATGGAAATTGAAAATTTAAACCCATTCATAGATATCTCCATTGTAAACTCACTTTGAAATATAAAAACAATATAGCATAATACAAATGACAATACTCATTTTTATACTACAACAAGAATGACTATGAATAAACTAAAATTTAAACCCATGCATAGATATATCATTCGTAAACTCATTTGAAAATTGAAATATAAAAACAACATAGCATAATACATGGAAATTGAAATTTAACCCCTTCATAAATATCTCCATCGTAAACTCACTTTGAAATATAAAAACAATATAGCATAATACAAAAGATAAAACACTTTTCTATACAACAACAAGAATGACTATGAATAAACTAAAAATTTAAACCCATGCATAGATATATCCTTCGTAAACTCATTTGAAAATTGAAATATAAAAACAACATAGCATAATACACAAGACAATACTCATTTTTATATCACAACATGAATAACTTTGAATAAAATGAAAATCTAAACCTATGCATACATATATTCTTCGTAAACTCAAGCATATTTGAAACACCATAATACTCAAGAGATGAAAATAACACACAATTATAAATGTAAATAGTATAATAGTAAAATAATAAAAGCAAGTATCTTGTTTTCAAATGAAAACATATGAAATGTCATAAAATAGTTTCATGCTTCAGAATATTTTCCCCGTTCCACCACTCCTTTTTCCTTTTCAATGACTTCCACATTCTGCATAGCAATGACTCCTCCCTCATATTTTCCCTGTTCAACTCCTTTTTCCTCTTCCACTACTTCCATGACTTCCACATTCTGCATTCCAATGGCTCCTCCCTCGAGTTGGGTAACAGTACTCTCAATTGCTCTAGAACTGACAAGGATCTTCTCAACATTTTCCAATCCATCGAGCAGGGTGTTTTCCTCTTTCCCAACATCTTCAGATATTGGTCCATGAACTTCTTTACCCTTCTCCTTTAGCAGAACATCAGGATCCAATCCATTTTGGATAATGATTTTCTGCAAAATATTGTTTTGATGAACTGCTTCTTGAGCTCTTTTTTCATTGCCTTTGAAGCATTTAAGAACTCCTTTGCCATCCTGAGATAGTCTTGCAGGTTTTGAACCTACTTCTTGAGATTATCATACTTTACCTGCAAAAAGGAAAAATAATTAGTCAACAGATAAGTACATTTGAAAAAAGAGAACAAATTTTTTTGAACACATAAGTGACTAAGTCAAACCTCAACAACATTCTTTGCAGCTACAACAACAACCTTTTTCTTATCACCAACCCATTCATTATAATAAGCTTGGGCCTCACCGTTTATGTTCTCCAATCTGTTCAACATAAACTTTAAAATTTCATCTGTGTAAGATGTATTAACCTTCACAATGCCAGATTTTACTTGTTGTAGTAGAGCCTCCATATTTTCAGGTTCATTTTCAACAACAAAAAAATTGTTTTCTCTTTTTGAAAAATTATTGTATCGGGCATTAATTTCCTTTATCAACACTTTGGCCCGATACTCCCATTTTTTCATTTTTGTTATATCTAGAAGTAGTAAATCCTTAATGGTAGATTCAACATTATCAGAAACCAAATATTTTTCTAAAATATTTAATCTTTCATCCTCTGGTCGAGGATGAGCCTGACGGGTGTCTGTTTCCTTAGGAGGAGATTTGCTTGAACATTCTGCTCCTTCATTTCCTTTATCTCGAAGTAATTCTGATACTTGGAAAGTAGTGGGTGTGTTGCCTTGCAAAAATAAATCTTGATCAAGTGGAACTTCATCCAACCCAACACCAGAAGCTTTCGGTACATCCTTAAAATTAAAATTAGCAAGAGAAATACGTTCGAATCCTAAAAATGTCTTTGATGCTTCTTTCTCTAAAAATTGCTTTGTTGCTTCTCTCTGTGGCCTAGATGGAAGAATGTGTTTTCCAACTGGGAAGCATTGACCTCGCATTTGAGGTTGGCGTGGTGGAGGAGGGGGTGACATCGATTGTTGATTTTGTTGATGAAATTGTTGTATAGGAACTTAAAACATAAAAATAAAAATTAGTTATAAAATTTGTGAAGGTAGATTATGAAAATTGGTTACAAAATTTGTTATAACACTTATCGATAGAAGAAGAGACATCTTACGTAGCTGTAGATGCAAATGGAATGTGGGCATGTCGTACATCTAAAAAATAATAATAAAAAATAGTAAAATTTTTGTTTTGACAGTCATTAAAACTTACTCCCCAAAGATGAAACCTCTTGTGCAACTACACCCATTGGTAGTGGACGTGCAACCATAGGTGGAGGTTGTCGAGGATCAGGAGAACTAGATCTTATATGTTTCCTTGTTGATCTTCTCCTTAGCGGTGGTGTTGTTTCCTCCGTAGGTGTTTTGGAGTCTCCTGATTCCTCTGGATTATAACCTCTGAAAGCAACATCCCACTTTGAAGAGGAAGAGGATGCCCTTTTCTATGTTTTGTATAAAATATCAAAATTATAAAAAAGATAAACATATGAAAAATAAAAAATTTACTTCAATATTAACTAAAAATTACCTGAACCTATTGTTCTGTCATGGCTGCATTGGCTAGGGTTGAGTGCCAAGATGTCGGTACTTGAGTGTTCTACAAATGATAAAAAGATTCATAAAAAAAAAAGAATATAGTTGCATGTGCTAACTATCGGTGAGGGTGAAGCGTGGGTTATCACGTTCTGGATTTCCAATCTGATCCGATGTGAGACATAGTTGGACTAGTCAAATTGTTGGTGTGCAACACAACAAACCAAATATGCTAAGGCCCACATCAAAATTTTTGTCGGTCTTCCTTGTAGAATGAGTCTGGCAAGGAAGAATTCGCAACATGCTCAAAGAAATTTATTTTCAATAGTTGGTACAGTCAAACCCCTTCTGGACTTTGTGGTCGTAACTGCAAAAAAAAATAAAATCAGTAATTGTAGACACTAGTGACTAGAATTTAAATTCAATTAAATAAAAAAAGTAGTTATACCTTGAAAATATTTTGGTTGCACATTGAAGTTGGTCTCCAGGTAGAGTTTATCTTCATCAGTTAATGTATATTTTGATGTGATTGGCTCACAACCAGCATGGGGCAATGTTATCAATCTAGCGACGTCAGAGGCTGTGAAGGAAAAAATGATATTTTTATTGTCAATGACAATATTTACCTTGCTCGAATCAATATTATAACCTACAATGATCTTCTCCAGTAGTTTAGTGTCTGTGTCGAACTACGACATCAAAACTAGACCTCGAAGACCAGAGTTCATGACCCATGACATGTCGTAACCCGGTGTTGATAAAATTTTAGAAATCAGGGGGTAAACCAGGTTTTTAAAATTAATTTTAGACATTCCAGGGGTGATAGGGGATGCCATAGGGTTATTTCGTTGTGTACGAGAGTATGGATCAGAAGATACAGTGGATGGTATGTGACACTTGATGGAAAAGGGTTCAAATGGGAGGAAAAGGGTTAAAACTCACTTAAAACTTAAGGTAAATGGTTAAAAACTAAGATAAAATGGGAGGAAGAGGGTTAAAAATATGTTAAAATAGGAGGAAAAGGGTTAAAACTATGATAGAAAAGGTAAAAAAATGATTGTTTATCCCTTTATATAGACTTTTTTGCATGCAATCAGCTCATGGATGGGTGACACATGGCATCTACATGCAATCATTTCATGGATGGTTGACATGTGGTATAGATGCATCGCTGCAACCGACTTGGTACTCTACAACCGATCGAATTTCATGCAACCGATCAACTTTGATGCACCTGATCATCATACTTGCAACCCATCGACATTATTGCAATCGATCAAATTTGTAGCAATCGATCATCTTTGCTACAATCGATCATCATGCCTGCACTCGATCAATATTCCTATAATCGATCATCATGCCTACACTTGATCAATATTCCTACAATCGATCATACTTCTACCATGCATAGATGCAACTGATCATCATACATGTAGATGATTGTCATGCTTACATCTGATCATCATACCTGTATCTGATCATCATACCTATAATTGATCATCATACCTACATTCGATCATCATACCTACAATTGATCATCATACCTATAGTTGATCGACATTCCTACAACATATCGGTATGGTTGCAACACATCGACATATCTACATCCGATCATCATGCTTGTAGCTGATCGGTATAGTTACCTACAGCTGATCATCATATCTATAGCTGATCGTCATACCTGCATCCGATCATCATACCTACAATCGATCATCATGCCTACAACTGATCATCATACCTATAGTCAATCGTCATGCCTGCATCCGATCGTCATACCTACAATCGATCATCATACCTATAGCTGATCATCATACCTGCATCCGATCGTCATGCCTATAGTCGATCGTCATACATGTCTTAGACCAATCGTCATAAAGCATAAAGTCTAAAAGTATTTCATGTTGACCTAAATACTTTAATATCGTCATGTCTACAACCGATCGTCATACATGTCTTAGACCGATCGTCATAAAGCATAAAGGCTAAAAGCCTTTCATGTCGACCTAAAGCCTTTAAGTTTGTCGTACATTTTTAGATTTTGCAAACCGATATTCATAGCCCCCAACACAGAAAAATTCACCACGGTTTGAAAATTTTTGGAGACAAATGAATGCAATTCACCATGTATCCTTCTACATAATTCACCGGGATTCCAAGACAATTCACCTTGATTTTATAAATAGATTTTGGGGCCGACCCCTTATGCATAATACTGGAAGGAGTGTTGCTAACATTTTATAGGTTTTTCATTTGTTGCTAATTTTCTATCAAAAGTTGTTATTTTTCTGCTAGAATATTGTAAATATGAAAATACTTTATTTTGTTCTGTTTTATCCCATTTTTCTAAGTGTGCATGTTTTTGTGATATTTTTAGCTATTTGACCCTCTATTCCTCTATATTTTCATTTCAAAATTTTTATTATAGTTTTTAGCATTTTCATTTAACAATATTAATTTTCAGCAATTGTCAATTCTATATTTTTCATTCAAGCATTTTATTTTTTCATTATTTCAACTTAGTAAACATAATCTAGACTCCTTTTTCATTCAATAAATTCAAATTCTACAAATTAACAGTTTTATTTTTACAAATATTTCCAACATTCCTAGGATAATCTAGTGTCTTGATATTTAAGTTGTAGTTCCAAGGTCTCTAATGTATATAGCCTTAGGATACCTCCCCATATTTGACAAATTAAATTAAATTAAATAATGTGCATTAACGACACCCATCATTTTTGGTACCATATTTGAGGAGCAAATTGGCGTTGCTAAATAATAAACAAGTTCAATATTAATTATTTCTTTGTAAAATTGATGACTTCACCTGAAAATAGTTGCATTGCTTGGGATTGCATTTTTGGACATTAGAACACTAGGATAGGTGTGTTTTTTTTTTAGAAATTACAAATAGGCTTAGACATAAAATAAAAAAAAACTTTTCACAAACCATAGGAAGAAGACATTCACAACAAGAGGTTGAACCTATGTCAAATTTGTTTGAATTAATGATTCTAAAAAATATTGGAATTTTCAAAGAAGCAAAATCATCCACTTAAAGAAGTGTAGGATCCCTTAAGAAAACATTACATAGAGAAAAAATTAGTAGTTCAACACCAACTTCCCTTGAAAAATCTACATAATAAAGACAATTTAAAAGGATTTATAATTGGTGTTAGGAACGCATAATGGTAGGCTTACAAGAGAATCCAGAAAGAGCCAGTAATGTGCTCCACCCTGGTGTAACTAGTACATATACCAAAACTTATTAATACCCTATTCGATTAGATCCTAATAAAAAATATTCCATGAAAGTCATTTCATCTTTTGTATTACCAACTTTTAAGGGAGTTACATCTATAGACCCTGATCTACTTTTATTTGAGATTAAGATTCTATGCCAATCCTAAGAATATACCAATGAAAATCAAAAACCCAAATTATTTTCTTTCACTCTTAAAGAATCAACCCTACGATGATTTATGATCTTAGCACCTAATTTGATTCAAACCTGGGATGAAATGGAAAATATATTTTTAGAGAGATACCAAGAATATTATTAAGTAAAGAATCAAAAGGATGAATTATTTAAAATGGAACAAGAGGAAGATGAAATTTTAGAAGACTATCTAGACAAATTTTATTTTGTTCAAAAGATATGTGAGGTTGTTGAACCATAACTTAGTAAAACTATATTCTTGAGAGGACTACACTATGAATTAAGATATGTATTGGATCTTATGGGAAAGGAGATGCGAATACACTTGAATTTCAAGAAATCATTAAACTTTGTAAGAATTAGTCCTATACAAGATAAAAAGCACAAAAATGGTAATAATAAAAAATGCTATAAAATAATTCATGGGATATTTTGATAATCTAAAAGCTAATATTTTAGTACATCTTAATACAACATTAGATGAAATGAACATAAAATAAGGAATCCATTGAATATTTAGCCATTTATTGTTCAAGATGTAAGGAGAAGCACTTTCTTTATTAATGTCCTTTGAATAAAATATTTATATCTGCTATATGTAGCATTTGTGAAAAAGGACATCCTACAGATCAATGCCATTTGTTACCAGGACTCAAAAGCATCTTGGAAAAATAGTCTCAACCTATGAAAGAACTTAATTTTGTAGGACAAATATAAAAGAATAATTTTTCTAAATATCCATTTTAAAATGCTTCTCTATTTCCTACAAATCGAAGAAATAATCCTTGGTATATGCCATGGTCTACTTCAAATCTACTTCAACAACATTGGAGTCAACCACCATGGTCATATTTCCAAGAATGGTCTGAACCTAGATGGATGAATCAATAATCAAATTAACAACATCCACCATGATTGAACCGATAAATATAGGGACAATAATGGATACAACAACAATCATACCAAGAGTAACATTAGTATCAAAACCAACCATAAATTTGTTGCCTACTCGTACTTATAATTTTCTTCAAGGAAAATAAAAAACAAGTAAAACAACCTCTACTTTTAGCTCAACCTATGGCTAATCCCATTAATTTTAAACAGACAACCCCTATCTATATGGTTGAATCAAAATATATAGCCATGATAAATGTCATTGATTGTGAAAACACTCAATTGTGTTCAATAAAATCACTTCTTGAACTTATTCCACATATCATTTTAAAAATGGAAGATAATAAGAATAAATAAGAAGACCCTTCTACATTAAATAACAAAAATAAAAATAAAACCTCTCTCAAGGTGATTTAACGAAGAAAGTACCATATCCTAAATGATTTGAGATATCAAAAATAACATCTTCAAAATTAGATTTGGTAAAGAAATTAAAACATTTAAATGTTACAATCCCTTTACTACATGTTGTTAAATATGTACCTACAATTAATCACACTTTTTAGGAAATGTGTATTAAGAAACCAAGAAGAAAGAAAAAATTATATCCTAAAACCATACAAGTAGGTGGAAAATTAGTAGACTTGCTTGCAAGAAAACTTATTACTCCACCTAAGTATGGTGATCCAAGAATCCTATGGTTTCTTAATCAGATGAGGGAAATACAAATAACCATATTTTTCTAATTGAGTTTCATTTCCTAACACTTGATATATATTTGGAAGATGGCATTAAGTTGTATGTACAACAAGAGAGAATTTTGCATTTGAATGCATTGGATGAACTTTAATTGGGTATTTCATCAAATAAATATCATTCAACAAAAACAAGAAATGTGGCATGATATTCATATTAGTAGTAGCAAGGATGAACCAGGTGATTGGGCATTATTTTTTTATTCTTGATATGTTGATATTTCTCGAAAGCTACAGATTCATTGGTTAGGACTATACCAAATTAAATAAGTGTTCAAGGATGGATTTGTTTGACTATCTTTGATTAATGATTTGAGGACATTGGTGGTGAATGGATATTGTTTATGATTGTATCATAAGCCACTAATAAAGGTGGAATTTTTTTGATATTTCACAAAGTGACACTTGCACATGATAAAAGAGGTTTCCTGTTACAGAACTTTATTCTCATTAATAGAAATCATTCACCAATATGTAGAAATGTCAAATCATTCATCCATAATAATTATCTACAATAAAAATCTATAAATGAGAGAGAGATAGATAATACCATTAAGGTAGGGAAACACCAATAATAATACTTAAGGAATAACTCCACAAGATCTCCCAATATGAGAGAGCCACTTAAGGAGGGCAAATTCCTATAAGCCTCTTTATAGGCAAAGACGATTACATATTATTGATCCCCATGATAAATACAATGAAAAATATCTCTTATTTATATACCCATCTTGTTATTCTACTTTAGGGAGCCTACTACTAATATAATATAATATAATATTATAATACAATCAACCTTGGGTCATGTGTGGTACATGCCAACCCTTATACAATATAATAATATATCCCCAAATATTTATTTCTAGGTACCCTAACATGCCACCCTCCTTACAAATATTTCATCCTTCAAAACATATGAAGAAACAAGATAATATTATTTGCTAATCAATGTTAGCAACTAAAACCAATCTTGATCATCCATCCATCCTAGTGAAACACGTTGATGCTCGTATGCCATTTTACCACTTGAGTATCCAAAATTGCTTTGTTGGCTCCATGCTTCTACTACTAAAACTAGGATCACTATGCTTTCTCTTACAAACACGACTATACTTGGTGCCCTTCTAATTCCATGTAGAACCATAATATTGTTGCCTTGAGCCATACCTCCAAGATTGTTGCCACTCATGGTGATGTGGATGGCGATAAGCTGCTACCTTCTTTGAATCCTCAAAATTTGGCTCCATTATTTTAAAATCTTCTACACATTGTTATTTCATGTTCCCTTTGTTTGGTATGTCCTTGTGCTCTTCTAACAAAGTTTACTTAGACTCTGCTACTGTAATTTCCATGGACTCAGTTGTTGCCACTTATTTCATGGACTTCATTGCTACTACCACCTTCTTAGATTGTGTTTCAGGTTCTTCAATTTATTTATTTACAACCATTTATTATTTTTCCTTGGATCCTTGCTCCTTAAGCTGAGAAATATCCCATAATGTTATTTTCTTTTTCCTATACCATAACTTCATAAAAAAAAATTGCATATTAATATTAATAGTATCCAAAGAATCCAACCAAGGATAACCAATAACAATATCCTCATCATCCATCTCAATAGCATAAAAATCTAAATGTAAAACATATTTATCCATGGTGATCTTCAAATCTTGAAAATTTTGAACATTCTCACCCTCCAACTATATGTCCTTAATTTTTGTTGCTTGAACTTGCAACCTCTTAGCCAAAGCAATATTAATAAAATTATATCTTATACTAGGGTCAATGGAAATAATAACTTGTTCCTTTTGAATGCTTTCGTGAACCTGCAAAATATTCACTTGTTGAAAATCCAAATATGTGGCTTCATTCTTCTCACTATCTTCCTTAACATTTTTCTCTTTCTCTTTTTTTAATTTTATTTCTTTTTCATAGTCTTCATTCTATTTCTTGAAAACATCACATTCTCCTTTCATTTCATTTCGTTCATTTTGAATTCCCTGTAGTTTCTTTTCAAGGTCTTTGATGACATCCATCAAGTTGTCTATCTTTTTATTTCTTCTCTCAAGATATCTCATACAAATATCTAACTTTCTTGGTAAATGAATAAATTCCCATTTACTCAAGAATACTTGCTCTAGTTTTTCCCAAGTCAGGGCACTACAAAAACTATAAAACCAAGAAAGAGCTTCTCCTTCAAGACAATAAGGAAGCATAATTTTCCAAAGAGAATAATGATATAAGGATTTAAAATTTTACCACCAAATCCTAACATCAATATCATATTTTTTAAAAACAATTATAGCTCCATAATTTCACACCCCAAGATAAATCAAACTAGGGTTTCATGAAAATATATTCATACGCCAATGCAAACTAGGGTTTTATGAAAATATATATCTCCACTGATTTAAAGCTAAAATTCCACATAAGAACTAGATTTGTAATTTTTTTTCCAAACAAAATAAATTACAACTGATTTGCTTACCCAAACTAACAAATTTCATCTTTCAAAAAAATTGTGAATTGAAAATTTGTCATTGTCCTTGTTCTAGTTGTTTGACTTCAAAAAGTCGTATCTTCCTCAATACTACTTGGATTCCTTCATATGACCACTCATTATAAATCTCTTCAAATTTTGCACAAATTGATCCAAGAATCATCTAAATCGAATAAACGTTTGCAGAGATATGGCTCTTGAAATATGAGATATTTTTCTAGAAAAAAAAACAAAATTCATCACTGCCCTTATTCTAGATGGTTGACTTTAAAAGATTGTATTTCCCTCAATACTACTCGGATTCCTTCATATGACCATTCATTTTAAAGCTCTTCAAATTCTGCACAAAATGAGCCAAGGATCATCTGAATCGAATAAATGTTCACAAAGATATGACTCTTGAAAGATGAGACATTTTTCTAGAAAATAAAATAAAAATAAAAAATCTTCACTTTTCCATAATCGTTGCTCTAATACCACTTGTTGCAGAAATTTATTCTCATTAATAGAAATCATTCACCAATATGTAGAAATATCAAATCATTCATCCATCATAATTATCTACAATAACAATCCACAAATGAGAGAGAGATATATATAATACCCTTAAGGTAGGGAAACACCAATAATAATCCTTAAGGAAGGAATAACTCCACAAGATCTCCCAAGATGAGAGAGCCACTTAAGGAGGGTAAAGTCCTATAAGCCACTTTGTAGGTAAATATGATTATATATGACTAATGTCCATGATGATTACAATTACAAATATCTCTTTTTTATATATCAATATTCTAATTCTACTTTAGTGAGCCTAATACTAATATAATAGTATAATACAATCAACCTTGGGTTATGTGTGGCACATGCCAACCCTTATACAACTGATTTGCTTACCCGAACTAACAAATTTTATCTTTCAAAAAAATTGTGAATTGAAAATTTGTCACTGCCCTTGTTCTAGATGGTTGACTTCAAAAGGTCATATCTCCCTCAATACTACTTGGATTCCTTCATATGACCACTCATTTTAAATCTCTTCAAATTTTGCACAAATTGATCCAAGAATCATCTAAATTAGATAAACGTTTATAGAGATATGGCTCCTGAAAGATGAGATATTTTTCTAGAAAAAAAAATTCAAAATTCATCACTACCCTTATTCTAGATGGTTGACTTTAAAAGATTGTATCTCCCTCAATATTACTCAAATTCCTTTATATGACCACTCATTTTAAAGCTCTTCAAATTTTGCACAAAATGATCCAAGAATCATCTGAATTGGATAAATTTTCACAGAGATATGACTCTTGAAATATGAGATATTTTTCTAGGAAATAAAATAAAAATAAAAAATCTTCACTTTTCCATAATCGTTGCTCTGATACCACTTGTTGCAGAACTTTATTCTCATTAATAGAAATCACTCACCAATATGCAAAAATATCAAATCATTCATCCATAATAATTATCTACAATAACAATCCACAAATCAGAGAGAGATAGATAATACCCTTAAGGCAGGGAAACACCAATAATAATCCTTAAGGAAGGAATAACTCCACAAGATATCCCAAGATGAAAGAGCCACTTAAGGAGTGCAAAGTCCTATACACCACTTTGTAGGTAAATATGATTACACATGACTGATATCCATGATGATTATAATGACAAATATCTCTTTTTTATATATCAATCTTCTAATTCTACTTTAGGGAGCCTACTACTAATATAATATTATAATAAAATCAACCTTGGGTTATGTGTGGCACATGCCAAACCTTATACAATATAATCCCCAAATGAGGAGGAGGAGAAATGAAGTCAATACTTCGTTTTGAGAAATAAGAAGGAAATGAAGACATGCGAGGATTCTTATTGCTCATATGGAAAAAAAGATTGATGTTTCTTGTTGTTATTTTCATGTAAATATAAAAGAAATATATACTTTTGAGAAATAAGGATTGTTCTTATCCAAATAAAAATGATAAATATTCTATCTCATTATAGCTCATAAAAAAAAGACAGAATAATATTGATTGTGAAAATCTTTATGGACACAATCGAGATAGAAGTTGGTTGAAAACCATAAATGGTGGCCTCTTATGAGAAATAAAAAATAAAAAAAATAATTCAATAGTGAAAACCTCTTGAAGTGCTATTGAATTAAGTCTTACATAAAAAACCATTTTTCAACTTGTTTGCCTTGAATATTTTCCAACATTTGAACAAAATTTTAATTACTTCATTTATGTGTTTTTTAAATTTCAAAATTTGAAGTGTGCAATCAGAAAATAATCTAAGGTGCATGAAATCTCTTCAATATCAAGGTATGCATTTTTTATAATTTTACTATTAGTTAGCTTTAACATTGCATAAGTAAGGTCCAAGGTGTAGACCAATTGGTTCTACCAAACCCCGTAAGGGGGGCAGAGGTCCAAGGTTCAAATCTTGGGCCTTGTCGGATTGAATGCTTGTCCATTCCTGGTGCTTTCAACAGCGTAAAAAGTTTAAAATGATTATGGCATGGTGGTTATAGCGATGGACAGCGTGAAGATCTGTGTGGCAACTTTTGGGGTAGACAACATAGAATACTATGGCGGCCATAAAAATCCGGATAGCCTAACCAGATTCGTGGCGGCTATCGATTCCACCATGTTAAAAAAAAACATTGCATAAGGATTAAATGTTTGGCACACTTATGTATATAAATGGTAAAATTAAACACCCTACCAAGTACTCTCAAAAATTTGTTCTAATATACCTTTAGTCATGGGGGATTCATGTTTGAAAGGTTTGAGAAAAAATTACTCTAGATGATTTGGCATAATAGTTGTGTATGAAAGGGTTGAAAATAAGGGCATGGAAGAACTCAACATAGTTGTGTAGGAATAAAAGTGTTTAAAAAAAAAAAAAAAGATGGAAAAAATGAATTGCACATCTTTCTAGCCCATTTTTCTATATTTCTGCAATAATTTGGCATAAAATAATGTATTCTACCTATGTTTTAAGATATACAAGACTAAAAATAAGAGTTCCAAGAAGTTCTTCAAAACATACAGGCTTGCAAACAAGTTGCAGGTAATGCTTCGAAAAATTACACAGTTTATTCTATCCATGCTCCAAAATATACAAGCTTGTAAACAAGTTGTAAGCAGTGCTCTGAAACATTAAAAGGTGTATTCTATCAATGCTTCGAAACATACAGGCTTGAAATTAGATTGTAAGAAATGCTACAGAACATCATAGGATGTATTTTGCTACTACTTCGAAACATATAAACTTGAACATAGAATTGTAGGTAAGTGCTTTGGAACATACAAAATTGCAAAAATAATGTAGTTTGCTCCAAAATAACAAATTGGAAAATAGCAAAAAAATTGTGTAGTTGGTTTCATAACAAGCTGGAAAATAGAAGAAAAAGTGCAGTTGGTTCCAAAATAGCAAGCTAAAAAATTGTACAAAAAGTGTAGTTGGTTTCAAAACAACAAGCTGGAAAATTGTAGAACAAGTATAGTTGATGAAAATCATAGACGCTAAAAAATACAATCGTAAAAAAAAGTATAGCAATTACAGTATTTCAACAATTACAAGAATTACAATATTTTCAACTTTTTTTAGCAATTTCAACATTTTCAGCATTTTTTTTAGCATTTTCAACATTTATTTTGCAACTTTCACATTTTTCAAAAATTGCAGCAATTTCAATATTTTTCAGCAATTGTAGAAATTTTAGTTTTTTTTAACAATTTTAGCATTTTCAACCATTTCATATATTTAAAATTTGATTAAAAAAATAGAAGTAACAAAGGATGTTGTTCAGAAAACTAGACCTAAATATTGTTATGGCCCACTAGGATGCAGGAGGACATGCATCAGGATAAGTATGGGGGAATGATGAGACAATAAAATGTCTCATTATTTCAGTGTTCTTTCACATAGAAAATACCTAATTTGCCTAAATATTATAGGTTAATGTCAAGTAGTTTAATTATTATTTATGTTTATGTTGAATTTAACATGGAAATTGCAAAAAATAATATGTTGTTGTTTAGATAGGTTTTCTACATTTTTTTATATCATTTTTACAGGTTTAGTAGTTAATTGGCATAAATAAAGCATAGTGAAAAATAGCTATCAATAAAGTTTTTGCTAAAATATGATTGATTGAATGTATTTGAAAGTGTTTACTGTCTTTAAAATATTTATTAGATGAGGTGGCACCATAAAACCTTGTTGCACAGAAAACCTGTTGAAAATAGAACCTGTAGATTTTGCTCTAGAACATTTGTGCAGCAACCTGCAAGTTAATAGGAGTTTGAAGTGGCACACCAAATTTGGAGTTGAAAATACCTTAGGAGCATGAAATAAGTAAAGGGGGATATAATCAATCACATGGAGTTGATTCAGCACTAGTTTTCCAACTCATTTGCATAAATCACATTCTCAGCCTGATGTTCTAGAGCAAGTGCGAGTTTTTGCTGCATATAAAAACTAGAATTTAGTTTTGACTGATTTGCACATGCAAATGGTGAGTTGAGAAGTTGAGATTTGAAACACATATTTTTAGGAATATTTCAAGGCATCCAATGAATATTAAATGTGCAAAAAGGATGGAATATCCATTTCAATTGATTGACTTAATTTTGGAAAAGATAATTTTTTACAAAAAATTTTGCACTAAAAACATAATTGGTTCAATCATTTTAAAGGTGTAAGTGGTGAGCTTGCAAGATGAAATTTGACATAAATATTCCTATGATCATGTGAAAGCATCCCACAACAAATTTAACACGCAAAAATGAGGGAATCTCTTTATTCTAGCTCATTATCTTAAAGTTGGAAAAGTCATTTAGCTGCAGAATTTCTTGCACGTAGTTGTTGTGACTGATTTAGAGGGAGAAAAGGTGGATTGGTATGTGGATAATAAACATAAGATATTTTTTAACCTTTTTAATCCTCATCCATATCATTTGGAGGTATGTAAAAGTGGAGAATTGGCTGCAAAAAAAATTCTATCCAATTATGGGCAAAAATTATTAATAGTAGATCAACAAATCAAATTTTGATAACAAATGAATTGAATTGTATTTATCAAATGTAGGCTAGGAATGCAGGAGACTTTGTATAGATATTACCATCTACCTACATTGAATTTAATAGGGGAATAGACAAATAGGAATCATCCATAGCATTATAGAAATTTTTTAGCAGTTTTCTATAAGGATAATTTTTGTCAATAAAATACAGTTTGGTTCAAACATGTTCTTTTATGAGTTATTGGATAGTTAGAGCTTAGGACTTGGTGAACTAAAATTTCTACTGGACCTAGGAGTAAGGGCCCACTATTGGGGCTAGTGGAAGAAGTGCTACTAACATTTTATAGGTTTTTCATTTGTTGCTAATTTTCTGTCAAAAGTTGTTATTTTTCTGCTAGAATGTTGTAAACATGAAAATACTCTATTTTGTTTTGTTTTCTCCCATGTTTATAAGTGTGCATGGTTTTGTGATATTTTCAGCTAGTTGACCCTCTTTTCTTCTATATTTTCATTTCCATTAATGCAATTTCATTTCAGCATTTTCATTATAATTTTTAGCAATAAATTTAGTTTTTAGCATTTTCATTTAACAACATTAATTTTCAGCAATTGTCAATTCTATATTTTTCATTCAAGCATTTTATTTTTCTATTATTTCAATTTAGAAAATTTAATCTAGACTCCTTTTTCATTCAACAAGTTTAAATTTTGCAAATTAACATAGTTTCCTTTTCTAAAGATTGTTAGATTTCCTAGGATAATCTAGTGTCTTGATATTTAAGTTGTACTTCCAAGGTCTCTAATGTATACAACCTTAGGATGCCTCCCCAGTTTTAACAAATTAAATTAAATTAAATGATGTGCACTAGAAGTACCCATCAGTTTATAAGTGGGTTCTAGCCCTTAGTGATGAAGGCTATAAAATCTCAAATGATTGTCGATCAACTAGTCGTTGCTCCCCTAGAAGCCACCCATCCCTTAGTCATCAAGTTTCCCGATGAGTGCCTTAGTTTAAAAGTAGAAGAGCCTAAGTCTTGGACTCTATTTTTTGATGGATCTTGATGCTTAAAGGGTATTGGTGTTGGCATTATTCTAGTTACCCCACAAAAATAGTTCATCCCCCTTTTCTTCAAGCTTTGTTTCTCTTGCACTACTAACACAACAAATTATGAAGCTTTGATTCTAGGTCTTAGAGTAGCCTTAGCCTTGAAGGTTAAAGTCTTGTCCATATTTGGTGATTCTCAACTTGTGGTTGATTATATCAAATTTTTTTATCAAACTGTAGATGATAAGCTAAAATCTTACAAAGAGATTATCACCAAGCTCTTGTTTACCTTCAACATGGTAACCATAGAGTGTGTCTCTAGATCCTCTAACTACCATGTGGATGCTATGTTTTTTGTTGCACCATTGATCCCTTTGGATTTATAATATGATCAAGAAATTATTATTATTTGATAAATTTAAGAGTCTACATATCTTAATTCTAGCCTTGTTTCGTTAGATTCCCTAAATATTAGAGTTTCTCAATCTGAGACTTCATACACAAACATCTTTAATTTCCTTAAGAATGGTTTTATGCTTGATGGCTTAGACAACAACCAGCAAAATATTTTGCAAAAAAGAGTATTGATTCATGTTAATTGGAAATATTTCATATCAACGTTCTTTTGAGGACATCTTCTTACAATGTCATAACTCTAATGAATCCCAACTATCCCTTAGTGAAGCTCATGAAGGATCATGTGGAGGCCATTTTAGCGACAATGCTATTGCTTCCTTTAGATTATATACTATTGGCCTTCCATGGATAAATATGCATGTGACTATATTTAATGTTACGATAAGTACCAATGCCATGACAACCTTGTTCATGCTCCTCAAAATCTTCAAGTTATTTATTTTCCTTGGCCATTTTCCATGTAGGGATTGGAAATTATAGGGAAGATTAACCCAACATCGTTGGATGATCATAAGTTTATCATTACAAAAATAGAATACTTCACCAATTGTGTTGAGGCCATACCCCTGGCTATGGTGATTGGAGCTTAAGTCTCTATGTTCATATTCAACCAGATCCTTTATAGGTATAGGATTCCTTCAATCATTATTTTTGAAAATGGTACTCCTTTCAAGAATAGGGATATCCATAAACTTTATGCTAAGTACAATATTCAACACAAGTGGTCAACTCCATATTATCCTCAAGGTAATGGTCAAGTCGAAGCATCCAACAAGTCTTTAGTTAATATCCTCAAGAAACTGGTAAGTAAGATTTATCACGATTGGCATATCCAACTATATCCTACCTTGTGGGTATATCCTATTAACGTACGAACTCCTACATGTGCAACCTCGTATGTCTTGGTCTACAACACTGAGATAGTTTTTCATTCGAGTTAGAGATCCTATAATTGTGTATCTTGTTACAAGATACCTCGATTGGCAATGAGTATCATTTAGATAATTTGCACCAATTGGAGTCATTGGATGAGAAGTGCATCCATGCCTTAGAGCATCTTTGAGCCTATTAAAATAGGCTCAGGAAATCTTACTCTAAGAAATTTTGCAATAATTATTTTGATATTGGGGTCCTTGTCCTAAAGAAAAACTAGAATAACACTAATTCTCGGATAGATATTAAAGGTAAATTTATCCCAATTTTCTAGGGCCCTTTGTCATAACAACCAAGTTTGGCTCAATAGGCTATTGTTTGGAAATATTAGATGGTAAAGAACTTAAGAAACCAATGAACATAATGCACCTAAAATGATATTATGCATGATTTCACATCATAGTTGTTCATCCTGTATTTGGTTTTCTTGCTCATACTGCATGATTATTTATCATTTTTACATTAATTGCTTAATATTTTGTTCTATTTTGTATCTTTTCTTGTCATATAGATACTTTGTTTCTTTATCATACTTGCATGACTACTTGATCATATAGATTTTTGGGGACTTCGTAATGAGGCAAGTGATGAAACCTAGTTAGGTTCTAGCTCACATGCATTGCACTCATACTAGGTCATTGATGCTTAGAGAACCCCCAACCTAGGGAACATCTCCATGCATTTTTCACCATTGCATTTTCTTATTTATTTTCTTATTTTCTCTTCTCGTATATTCCTTAACCTTGAAAGTTTAAATAATCATAAATTTTTCTCCAAGTCAAGGGATATAGTTCTTCATCTCTTGTATATCCTTTGTCCTTTGCAAGTTTTAATCTTTTCTTCTCTTATCCAAGATAAAGGATATGGGTTACTTCCTTTATCTACACATATTTTTTTTGCTCACACTTTTTGCTTCTTGATCTTTCAATTATTAAGGGATCCTCGTGGGATAGGGTAGATACTGCATGAATATCATTTATGGTGTTTGTAAAGCCACTGACTATCTTACCCATATTTCTTAGCTATTTAAATTTCAACAAGGACACACACACATAATATTTTTTACTTTTTGCCTCTATCATTATTCTATAATCCTCCAATCTAGCACGTGCATACACACAAATTTTTTTTTGTGCTTTTCTTTGCTCATTCATCTTTTGCACACACCACACCCCTATTGGGTTACACTCCTTTTGGTAAATCAATCAAACATTACACCCTATATGATATAACTTCATGATTTCCAAGCGAGGGGTAGCCTCCATAAGATCATTTGTGATCATACACCCTAGCAAGTATCTCTCCAACCAAAGCCACTAGCAAGCACACACCCATAGTGGGTATAACTCCACACTTGTTCTTTTCTAGTGAGAATTACACCCTTACAGGATAGCATCATTGTCACTAGTGAGGGGTAGCCTCCATTAGTACATCTACGAGCATACATCCTTACAGGGTCCCACTCCACCTTTTTTTTTCTTTTTGCTTAGTTTATGTTTGTTTGATCACACTGACCCTTTACGGTCTACGTTGACTCAAATGTCATACTCTAAGCACCTTTTTGTTTTATTTTTTTTGTTGTTGACCTTGTCCTTCATCTTCTTCTTCTTTTCTTTTTTTCTTATTTTATTATATTCTTTCTAAATTCACACCCTGATCATATGGAGCACAAATTTGCTATACGATGAATCCGTGGTCCATTTTTATTGGACACAAATTCAGCGATATCTTTATTTTTAATTGTTTTTCCTTTTCTTCTTTCTTCCACTACCTTTTTCTTTCCATCTCCTCATCTACTCATGCATTTCATTAGTTAGATTCATCTCATCATGCATCTCATTAGTTAATTCATTTTCCATTCATGCATTTCATTAGTTCAATTCATTTCATTTCCATTAAGTTCATTCATGCATAACTAAAAATCAATAAAACACATAAAATTTACACTCACATATATATAATATAGCATGTATTAATCAAAATATAGAGTATACATCAGCTTGGTTGATGTACCATTGTCTAATCCTGACACACTTGACTATACCTAGGATTGCATGCCAAACTTAAAATTGGCATGTCATCCTGATCCTAGCCCTAGATCTATGAGCTAGTCTCCTCTACATCGCCTTCTAGAGGTGGTCCTAGTGGGGGTATGTTCACAGACCATGAAATAGTTTATCCTAGACCATGAACTACCCTACGTTTGTAAGGATGACAGTGAGGGTACTATTTGCTCCATAAAATTTATCTAAAAGTATAGGGTCTGGTAGAAGGTCTCCCTCCATAAAGATAACTCCAGCATCTCCCCCTCCCTTTGCAGCTCCTCCTATGGTAGGTGGATAACCTCTCCCTATTGGCTACTTGTAGTAACAACCATCCTCTCATCCCGAGCTCATTTTTGCTCTTGTTCTAGTTATCTTATCTTCACCTTGAGGTGGTATGCCTTAGCCCTCATCACATATCGCTCTATGAGTGTCATGTTTAGGGTATTCCATAGTCCCTCTACCCTCTTGGACCTATCCTCTTATAACTATTCCATATCCCTCTACATGGTCACTATATAGGCATACAGTGTCTCCCTCTCCCTCATTTAATCCTCCTAACCTATAGTCCTACTAGATCTTATCATCATCGATGTAGATACACCATCTATTGTATTTTATGTAGAGGTACCCCCTATTTTCCTATGTAGAGGAACCCCTTGTTGTCCATGGGAGCACCTTCGACTACTCCCCTCCCCCTAAGCCATAGAGGGTGATGATCATACTCATGGTTATCACCATATTTATCATAATCTGAATATATGTTTTCCTAGAAGGGTCTACATACCTCTATCGATGTATAGTTGTGCATCAAGTAGCCTCTTCTAAGTCTAGCTACACTTGTTAGGTCATGACCTAGCATATTTGCACTAGCACTGGTGGGAAGATCATCGAGGGCATAATACCCTTGTACCATCTCCTTTATCTAAGTGCCACCCTAGCATCATCCACTCCTAGATCAATGTAGAGGAGATCATCTAAGTCCTCCTTTGCAAACCCCCCCCCATATTAAGATCCCCTTTAACTCCTAATGAGTTCCTATAAACCTTTCAAAACTAGTAGTCTCCCAAGTATGGTATCTCTTGAAGGATATCAAACTATTGTTGGACTCGATCAAATTGATATAGCTCCAACTTCTTATTTGTATAGACCCACCTGATCCTCCTAACCCTAGCTAGCTCTACCCCATCCTCAGCCCCACCAAGGTGTGATGGTTTTAGCATCATTCCATCATATCAAGAGAAAGAGAGAAATAGAAAAAACACTTCTTATTATTGAGAATAGAGAGTGACACATTCGAATGGATATTTGAGGCTATTTATATAGGAAGATAGATTCCTTGGCCAACACTCTACCTATTTGTACAAGGAAATACCTTGCACATTACAACTTGCACATTGACACTTGTGCATTACATTGCTTGAAGTAACTAGCTTACTTCCTCTTGAAGTAATATCCTATTCTAGTGATAACCAAATAATGTAATATACTAGTGATAACCAAATAATGTAATATACTCTAACTCTAAAACCCCCTATATTATATTATTTGGTAAGAAATTATCTTGAATTGCATATATGATTTTTGAAAGTTTGAAACTTGATTTTCCTAAGTGCTTTTATAAAAATTTCTGCTAGCTGATCTTCTATAGAGACATGCTTGAGGATGATATGATATTTCTGAATATGTTCTCTAATGAAGTGACATTGAGCTTCAATGCATTTGGTTCTTTCATGTATAATTGGATTTTTGATCAGTTTGAGTGCTCCTTGATTATCATAGAATATTATGGTTGGAGTTTGTCTAATCCCCATATCAAATAATATGTATTATAACCATAAGTCTTTATAGGTTGTATCTCGTGTTGCTCAATATTATACTTTTTTTAATGATTGTTCCATTGTATGATGTTTCTTATTATGCCAAGATATGGGTCCCGATCCAAGATAGAAGACATATCCTGAGTATATTTTTTATCATCAATAGATCGTGCATAATTTGAATCTAAGTATCCCTGAAGGCAAAAGTATTTATCATTATTTATATAAGTTATTCCATAATTAGTAGTTTTATTGACATGTTAGAATATTATTTTTTTAGATTTCCAATAACTTTCTCTTGGTTCTTGCATGAATCTTGAAATATAATTTACTTCAAATACTATATCTGGTTGACTATTCATTAGGTATAGAATACTTCCAATTAACTAGTGATATATAGTTGCTGAGGCCAATGGTGTTTCATAATTTTTTGATAATTGGATCTCTTGTTCCATTAGTGTATCTTTATAATTATATTATTTCATTCTATACTTTTCGAGTAAGGATTTTACATACTTTTATTGAGCGATAGTTATTTTATCCTTTTCTTGATGAATCTCTAGACCAAGACAATAGTTCATTAGGCCTAGATCTGTCATTTAAAATGTTTTTTCTAGATCCCCTTTGATATCATTGATTAATTTTTTAGAACTTCTAGTAATTACTATGTCATCCACATATACTATGAGAATGAGTATATCATTACCAATATTCTTGGTATATAAACTGGGGTTTGACGTTCTTCTTTTGAAGTTATGCTATTAGAAGTTATTGTTGATCTTTATATTACATGTTCTAGGGGCTTGTTTTAAACCATAAAATATTTGTTCAATTTGCATACCTTATTTTCCTATCTCTTGATGATGAATACTTCTAGTTGTGACATGTAGGATTCTTCTAAGTCACCATTAATGAAGGTACTTTTTACATCCATATGATGAAGAGTCCAACCTATATGAGCTGCTAGTGCATAAACTGTTTTGATGGTAGTCATTTTGGTTGTTGGTGCAAATGTTTCTTCATAATTGATTCCCTCTATTTGAGTGTATCCTTTGGCTACTAATGGAGCTTTGTATTTTTCAAGTATTCCATATACTTTGTATTTGATCTTGTAAACCCATTTGCAACCTACTATTTTTTCCCTAGAGGTAGTTCTACTAGATCCCATGTCTTTTTCTTTTGAAGTGAAGTATATTATGATTCTTGTTAGAAATAGTTTATATTCCATCATTTGGGTTATGTAAATGTATCTTCAAAGGTACATACTTAGGACATTAGATTACTTTAGGGGGAAGTTATCTAGTTACTTCATGCAATGTAATAAATGCACAAGTGTCAATGTGCAAGTTGTAAATGTGCAAGGTGTCACTTGTACAACTAGATAGAGTGTTGGCCAAGTATCCTATTTTACCTATATAAGGAAGGCCTCATTGTTAGTATAGATAAGCAAGGGGAGTGTCAGTGACACAATAGCTTAGGGATCTTAGTAGGTAGTTCAGTTCTATGTGGATCACCATCCATTGGTGATGGATGCAATGTAGTCCAGTAGCTTTATTGATGGAGTGTTCATTTCCTCCATAGCTACATTGTATTCATTTATATATCATTTATGTTTATTGCATATCTCAGTCATCTTGCAGATTTACTTTCTTTCATATTATTCTGCATCTCATGATTGTTATCTCCTTTGGATATTGTATCAAAAGCTAATAGTGGTATCAGAGCTATGGTAGATCTAGTCTGTGTAGGTCTATAAGAAAATCACCATCATTATTGAGCCTGAGTGTTTTGTCAACCTGACGCGCCATTGGACCAGTCACTATCAAAATATCTCAAAAGAATCTAGGTGATAGAATCAGGGAGAGTCACAAGTGAGGACTGAAGGATATCTCAGTCCCAAAAAATATTGAGATTGCATTTGACTAGAGTCTTTCCACAGAGTTATAGGAAAACTCGTGAAGACCAGGACTCAACACTCAATCCACTAGATTGATAGAGCATCTAGTGAAGATCCAGGATATCTAGAATTTGCTAACCATTTCCTAAAGTTTCTTTTGTTGTAGATAATTAATTCTTAGAGGATTGGTACTCCTCCTATGATAGAAATCTAGGAGACTCCAACTTCATTTCCCGAAGGTCGGTGTGCCCTCATAGTGTAGATATTAGTTCCTTGTGCAGGAGAAGAACACTATGAAAGAAGACTTCTGAAGAAAAGGTATGGTGAAGCTAGGAGACTGAAGATCTCCATTGCATATTGAAAAGGCCATAGTAGCCTTGAAGAATAGGCCATAGAAGCCTGATACAAAAAGGCCATAGTAGCCTTGAAGAACATGCCATAGAAGCCTGATACAAAAAGGCCATAGTAGCCTTGAAGAATAGGCCATAGAATCCTGATACGAAAAGGCCATAGAAGCCTTGATATTGAAAAGCCATAGAAGCCTTGATATTGAAAAGGCCACAAAAGCCTTGATATTGAAAAAGGCCACAAAAGCCTTGATACTAAAATAGGCCACAGAAGCCTTGATCCTAAAAAGGAATTCAAAAGGAATATCTAATTCAGAAGTATATTAAGATTTTAGTATTAACATATTTGTTGTAGGGAAAGAAGATTCAGTGAGTTGGGAAACTTCCTACAAAATAGTTAGGAAGGGTATCTTCTTCAGAATCAATTCAGCACCTGAAGCAAAGGAGATCAGGAGAAGATCTCATTGAAGGACTTCCAGACTTGGAAGAAGGACTAGGAGAGTCCTGCTCGAATCTAGAAGTAGCAAAATCAAAGATCTAGGAGCAGATCACATCACCAACACTTCTAGGAGTAGAAGGTTGAAGAGGTCTCAAGTGAAGACCATCAGAAGTTGCAAGATCAAAGACCTTGGGAAGGTCTCATCGAGCATCCAGAAAAAGGCTAGGAAAGCCTTACTGAAGAAATCATCAAAGGAGATCTCATTGGAGAAATCCACTACCAAGGAGAAGCCCCTGATAGTGAAGGACTTGGGACAATTATCGCCATCCGACAACAAGCCCAAGAGAAGGAGAATTTGGCAAGGAGTGCCAAATTGTAGAAGAAGAATCTAGTGAAAGACCTCAAGATATTCAGAATCTTGAGAGGAAGATCCTACTTGAAGTCAGAATTCGACAAGAAGACTTGAAGATAGAAGAAGCTCATCAAATCTAGGAGATTTGAAGATTACCTCTCATAGCAAGAAGGCACCACTTCAGAGATAGAGACTTCTCCAAATCTATAGTAGAAGGAGAATATTACAAGAGGAGAACAAGCCACCAAATCCTAGGCTCGTAAAAGAAAGTTTGAGACCATCATTTGGTGAAGAAGGAGCTGTTCAAAAATAGTCTACAAAGAGCTGCAAAACCCTACTCAAAGCAACAACTTGGTGATCTTAGACACCAAGATCCACATCCTCTACAGAAGCAGAAGAAGGAGCTACAAAATATTACAAAAAGGTATGCAACTACTGGTGCTAACTAAGTCATTAATTAAGATTCATTAGAGCACCTTATCTGGATTAAAGTTGCATAAAGAAAAGTAGATTACAGTCTTCAAAAGTGCAAATAGAAAGAGGTTCATTTGCACATTAATTAGGAGTTGATTAGATTTTAGAATTATATCTATCAACTACCTATCATCTACTTAGGAAATAGAAAAGAAGACTAAGTCCTACAATATTAGTTGTAGTGAATTTGCAGAATAACTTCTAAAGATTCATTTTAGGTTATTCTTGAATAGTTGCAGTAGATTAATTAAAGTGCATTATCTTGAGAGTTAAATTGGAGTGATAAGGTGAAATTCTTAGTGCATTAAAAAAGGGTCTATTAGATTTATTATGCACTATTATACTACTCTCAAAAGAAATTAGCTTTTGTGTTCTTGAAGGGCACAAAATCTGATTTGTATCAAGTGTCTAAAGACACTATTGAAGCACTAAAATCTGCAACTTGTAGTGGCCAAAAGAAGCCACCCAAAAAGGTTAGAATCCTCCAAAAACTTGGAGAAGAACCTAAAATAGAAATAGAAGCTTCAATATTGAGACTTGGTGAGTCTCAGATCCAAAGCATTACAAGATTGAATGCAAGAAAAGAAAATGCAGAAAATTGCATAAACTAAAAGCTTCTATCTACTATTGTCTAAAGCTTGGATTTAATATAAAAGTGTCCAAGAAAAAAGGGAAGGTGTCTACTCATAAAAGACAACCTCAAAACCCTTGTATTGTAGGAAGAGAAATCTGCCATGAAACCAGAAATTCATATCTGAAATAAGAGTGCAAAAGAAGGAGGCTAATGTACAATCTATAGTACATTTTATTGCACCATTTTAATCTAGTTTTTTATAGCCCAAGAGCAGATTTGGATGTGTCTCCAAAAGGCACAATATCAATAGGAAAAGTAGCCAAGAAATGTTGAATGTAAGCACTCTTCTTCCCAAGCAATAGCAGCCACTCGAAGGGCTCATCTTGGATGGATGAACCTACAAAACAAAGCCCACAAGAGGCCATCATCAAAGCTACGTAAAAAAGGAGTGCACATTCATCAATGGACAACAATGTGAGATGGACAACAATGTGAGATAGATAACAATGTGAGATGAACAACAAAGTGGGATGAACAACATCTACACTACAAAATAAGGTGTCTACTCCTACCAACGTAAGATGAACAACAATATGGACAACATCTAAAAGGTGTCTATCTCTACCAAGGAGAAATGAACAACATCTACTCTACAAAGATGCACAGGTTTCAATACGTTGGAAGCATAGAAGATAAAGGAAAAGGAGCTACTTTCTTGGTGAAGATCATCCACCAAATGAAGCATCAAATTTGCTACTCAAGCTCCATAGCACCTCATCAATCCACCTACAGAAAACAAGGTTGCTTGCTACTCAAGAAATATAGCAAAGCAAAGGAATGGTAGACTAAAAGACCTAAGGAGTTATAATAATCTCCTTGGAAGGTGTTACAGTAAAGGTCTACATGCAAAGAGTGTTAATTACACTTGACATAAATCTTCCAAAGAGAAAGTGTTACAAGAATGTTACCTCTCAAATGCTCAAGTATTTTAACTTCATTCCAACTCTCAAGCATTACTAGAATATTTGACTCTCAATGTGTTCCTAGAAGCTTTGACCCTCAAGTGCTACTATAAGCTTTGAATTTCAACAAACGAGCATATGTGGTGACACTTGTTATTCTCAAGTCCCACATGAGTGAGCAAGCATTACAAAGTGACCATTAGCAAGAAGGAGTTACGAAGAAGGGCACCCATACGTAATGGATGTGACACGTGTCACCAAGCTTGAGTTTGCTCCTCCAATAAAAGTGCTCGAAGTCTAAATATTACAATAGGTAGAGAGAGAGTAAAAATATAGTCAAAGCCAGTCAAGCACAATGTGGAAGGAAGGTAGAAGGAGCATTTAAGTCTCTAGGTCTTTGAAGGTCAAATATTCCATATTCAGCAACGTATACATTCCAGCATTAAAGACGTCTACCTCCATTGATTCCAGCACCCAAGGGAACCTTATCATCATTGTTATATTCAGTCAAAGGGAGCATCGAAGAGTGGGGAGTCTAGCATCAAAAAGGTAAGGGTGAAATCCCATTTTATTATTGCTTTCAACTTTGGAGATATAAGGGTTATAAACTAAGGTATAAAATTTAGTTTAGTGAAAGCAAAGCTATAAGGGATAACTTACCAAATTAAAATAATATTTGCATCTCAACCTAGGAGAAATAAGGAATTCAACTTGGATTAATTTCTTTGATATTTTGCAAATATTATTAATTTTCTAATTTTCCAAATTTGGGAGTGATAAGGGTTACAACATCAAACTAGGTCTTTGGAAATTAGAAATTAAAACCTAAGGGTCATAAAAAGAGGTTATTAAATATTTATTGTTAAAGTTGGAAATTATATTTTTACTTGTCTCTAAATTTCTCAAAAAGGACAAAAGGATTCCAACATTAAAACCTCTTCAAAATTGGAAAAGTGCTTAGTTCAATTAGGAGAAATAAGGTGTTAGATAAATTGATTTTTGACTGTACAAAATCAATCATAAAATTGAACTTTATTTTTACAAAAAGCACTATATCATACTCCAAAAACACTAGTGAGATATAAGGCAGCCTACAAATCTAAGGCTTGATATTAGGAAGATCTAAATGGCATCTAACAAATTCTTCCTAGCAAAATCTCAACTACTTAAGGGTCCTAATTATTTCTCTTGGAAAAATAAAGTGAAAGCAATCTTAGTGTATGAAAAACTTTGGGATGTTGTAAAAGGGAAAACGCAGAGGCCTACCACAGGTGAAACTGAAATCCTAAAGTTTGAAGAAAATGATTCAAAAGCCCTTATGATAATAATATTTGCTATCATTGATGAGATTCAACCTTATATCAGTTCAGCTAAAACATCTTCAGATGCATGGACAAGCCTAGAGAAAATATTTGAAGGAAAGAATAAGGTAACTATTCTTCATCTCCAAACTCAACTTCACTCATTGAAAATGAATAGTGGAGAAAGCATAGAACTGTTCCTAAGGAAAGTAGCAGATATTAAAGGGAAATTGTTAACCTTAGGAGAAATAGTCAAGGATGAACTTCTTACTCAAGTAACCATGAGAGCACTTCTAGACAACTATAAGCATTTGGTCACATATTTACATGTCTTAAGTAAAGATACTTCTTTTGATGATCTGGTCAATATACTTCAAGAATATGAAGTAGAAAACACCTTGAAAGATGAGATGACTAACACTGCATTGGCATCAAAAGATAATCCACAGGGAAATATTGCTACATCAACAAGAGGATGGAAAGCATGGTATTGTCAGATATGCAGAAAGAAGGGCCATAGTACCAGCTATTGCAGATACAATCCCAAGAATAGGAACCAAGGAAACCAGATGAATAATGGGAATCAGTTTTGACCACGACAATACCAAAGGAACCCTCATCAACAACAATTTTAGTGACCAACAACTTATCCTCAACTAGAATACCAGAAGAGAAATCAGAGAGGTCACCTGGTTCAGAAGATAGAGGAAATTGAAGAACTGGAAGAACCTACAGAGGATTATGAAGTGAAAGCTCTATCAACAAATGTAACATACTACAAAAATACTGACTATTTGCTTGAACATGTTACAAAGAATGCAGAGGAAGAATACGAAGCTCAAGAAGAAGATGAAGATCCATATTGAAGACTAAAAGTCTTCAATACCCAAATAATGTAATACAGGGGGTGTTAGAAATAGTTTATATTCCATCATTTGGGTTATGTAAATGTATCTTCAAAGGTACATACTTAGGACATTAGATTACTTTAGGGGGAAGTTATCTAGTTACTTCATGCAATGTAATAAATGCACAAGTGTCAATGTGCAAGTTGTAAATGTGCAAGGTGTCACTTGTACAGCTAGATAGAGTGTTGGCCAAGTATCCTATTTTACCTATATAAGGAAGGCCTCATTGTTAGTATAGATAAGCAAGGGGAGTGTCAGTGACACAGTAGCTTAGGGATCTTAGTAGGTAGTACAGTTCTGTGTGGATCACCATCCATTGGTGATGGATGCAATGTAGTCTAGTAGCTTTATTGATGGAGTGTTCATTTCCTCCATAGCTACATTGTATTCATTTATATATCATTTATGTTTATTGCATATCTCAGTCATCTAGCAGATTTACTTTCTTTCATATTATTCTGCATCTCGTGATTGTTATCTCCTTTGGATATTGTATCAAAAGCTAACAATTTCATAGTTGCTTTCTAGTATGATTCATTTAGTGCCTAAAGTGTTGATGTTGGTTCCACTATACTACTTAACATTCCTCTATTTATTCTAGTCAAACTTTGAGTTTGATTTCTAGTAGTGGTAAGATCTGGCATTATTTCTATATTTGATTCTCTAAGAGTATCTTTGAGCCATATAAATTATTTCCTAGAAGGTACTATAGATGCATTTGTATCTTGTTCTTGAGATTTAGATTCAGATTCCTCACTTGTTGTGTCTTCATTGGAGATATTTAGAAGAATTTTTGTATCATTATTGGTCTTTTCTATATCGATCTTGACATTTTCATCAAATATTACATCTCTACTAATGCAAATTTTTTTGTGTATGGATCCAGTATTCTATACCCTATAGATTCACTGTCATAACGTATAAATATACCATCCATGGTTTTGTCACCCAATTTTGTTCTCTTTTGTTTTGGAATATGCATGTAAGCTTTACACCCAAAAATATTCAGTTTTCCTATATTTGGATTTTGTCTTGACCATGCTTCTTCTGGTGTAATGTGTTTGAGTACTCTTGTTGGTAATCTATTTTTTATGCAGACTACTATTTGTACTACTTCTACCCAATATTGATGATCAAGTTGAGCCTCTTTCAACATACATCTTACCATTTCCATTATTGATCTATTCCTTATTTATGCAATTCCATTTTGTTGAGGTGAATATGTTGTAGTAAGTTGTATTTTAGTTCCATTATCTTCTAATAATGAATCAAACTCTTTTGAAACAAATTCTCCTCCTCTTTTTAAATGAAGTGATTTTATAGTCTTTCCTGATTCCTTCTCCACTTGAATTTTGAACTGCTTGAAACAACTAAATGATTATTATTTGTACTTCATGAAAA
This sequence comes from Wollemia nobilis, assembly GCA_028583015.1. NCBI lineage: Eukaryota > Viridiplantae > Streptophyta > Pinopsida > Araucariales > Araucariaceae > Wollemia > Wollemia nobilis. Next base: position 2,943,284 of record JAQPPZ010003177.1, on the reverse strand, counting down.
CACCCACATTTTTCTAGTGTGATCATCAATGAATAATTGAAAGTACTTATGTCCTCTAGTACTATCAATTTTCATTGGTCCACACAAATATGTATATATTATTTCCAAGGGTTGTTAAGCCCTATGTTGATGGAGTTTGAAAGGAACTCTGTGTTGTTTTTCTGCTAATAATTTTGGACATACAATAGCTTATGGAGAAAAATTAGGTATTCCTTCAACCATTTGATAATTGAATAATTCTTTCATTGAGTAATCACTAGTATGTCCTAGTCGCTTATGCCATAGACTTGATGTTTTGACTAAAAAAGCTGAGTGTGCAACAATATCTAGAACAAATAGACCATTTCTATAAGACCCTGATGCTATCTTATTTTCTTGTTTAGAAATGTGACATTGTTTTATTTTAGTGAGGACTTTAAACTCAATAGTTATGTCTTGATCTATGAGTTGAGAGACAAAAAAAATATTACTAGTTAATCTAGGTACATACAATACATTTGTTATTACCCATTTTCCTTCTTTTAGGTTCACTAAGATGTTCCAAATTCCCTTCACCTCATATGTTTTAGTATCTGCTACAGCAACCAGTTTCTCATTTATCTTTTTTAGAGAATTGAACCAATGAATATTTCCATTCATGTGCTTACTTTCTCCTAAGTCTATATACCAATAATCCATGATATCTCCTGATAAAGGGTTTAAGAAATAGGACTTTTTTGAATCCCTTATATATCCCTAGTTATTTTGAGTATGCTAAATGATTGATAAAGTGCTTTTAAGAAGAGCAGTTCAATTTTGGATTGATTTTGTAAAGTTTTGTAAATAGCAAAAAATCAATTTCTACTATACCTTATTACTCCTATTGAACTTAAGCACTTTTTTAATTTGATGAGGTTCTAATGGTTGGATTTTGTTTACTCCTTTAATGTAGTTTTGAGACAAGAATACCAATTAATTTCCAACTTTTGATAATTATTTATGAATCTCTTTTTTATAGCTTTTGATATTTGATATTTAATGTTTCTAAATTCCAATATCCTACTTTAATGTAGTATTCCTTATAACTCCCTAATTTGGAATATTAGAAAACAATAATATTTGCAATAATGAAATTTTAATTTTCTAGGTAGAAATCCTTATTTCTCCAAAGTTTAATTTACAAATATTAAGCTATAAATTTCCTTTAAATTTGCATTCAAATATGGTTGATTTCCCTATAGTTTTAAACCTTATATTATACCCTTATAACTCCTATTAATGAAAGTAAATTAGAATAAGATAAATCCTTACGTTTGTATTGTTGCAAACCTAAAATATTCAATGCTAAATTTGGTCATAGACGATAGCAAGATTTATGTCCTTTATTTGGGTGTTATAGCCAATGGAATGCTTTTGATTCTTTCTTGGCTTAAATTCTTGGATGGTGGAACCTCAATTTTGGATTCTTTGACCTCCCTTGACCAGAGCCTTTAATTCTCTTCACCTTTCTTCCACGTTGCAACTCAGGTTGCTACAAATGTGCAATGAATATGACTATGAATGTTGTTATGAATTTGGCTATGAATGCTAACCTCCTTGGTCTTTGGTGCCTTTTGATAGAAGAGGAATCTTTAAATTTGTGACAAGTGTCACAATGGTTATCTTTGAGCACTTGAGGGATGATAAGATGCTTATTGCAACTTGTAAAGTTTTTCTAGGTAACAGATGAGCGTTACAGTCAGTCAACTTGTCTTCTTCCTTTTAACACACTAACCTTCTTCCCTGTAATTTTTTCTTGGTCAAAATTGCAACGTATGGAAACTCATGTGGGGAAAGTTAGGATTTCCTTCTAGGTGATAAGTATTACCTTCCCTTTGTGCATGAGCTTTCTACGTAATGTCTCTTCAACATATATTTGTAGTAACCTTATTAACAATGCAACACAACCAACTCTTACTTTTTTTATGGTGCTTGGTATGAGTTGGTTCTAGTTGGAGTGGAGAGCAATGCCTTTGTATACTTGGAGCTAGGATTTGAGAAATGATATTGAAGACTTCAAGAAATGCTATGGTGGAGTTTGAAATACTCCAATGATGCTCCTTGGACGTACATCTAGTATAATTTTTTGTAATTTGTTTCTATTTTTTTTAACCTGTTATGAAATCCCTTTTATAGATAATATTGCCATTGAATATAATGCTTCTCCTTTCTGTGTATTGTGCTTTGTTTGCTTGTAGGTTTGGTTGTCCAAATCATAGAAGATATGAGCCTTTTGAGAGACTCTTTTACTTTGCTTGGAGAATACTCTTTACAAGACCACTTTGAGTTATTTTATCCTAAGAAAAATGTGCCTTTGAAGCACTTTAAACTTTGTCCTTTTTCTTGCGTAGGACAGATTAGTCTAGTGCAAGATAATGTAAATAAAATTGTAAATAGAATACCTTATTTTTGCTCCTCCTTTGCACTCGATTCTACTGGTTTTAATGGTGGATTTCTTGTAGGCAAGGGCTAATTTTACGTTGTCTCTTTTGCTATACAACTCTCTCCTTTGCTTGGTTACTTTAGTAATTAACCCAAGATAATAACCACGGAGATAAAATATTTTGTAGAAGTAATTTCTACACTATTTTTCTTTGTAAATAGCCTTTAGTGCACTTTGAATCTGAGACTCACCAAGTCTTGATTTGAAGCTTCTTTTGTTGACTTGATGGTGGCTTTCTTCCCAACTTCCTTGGAGGAATATGATCTGATTTTTGGTGTCTTATTTGAGCCATGAAATGCTACAGGTTTTGTGCACCAAATAGTGTTCCATAGACTTTGATAATTTATTGGTTTTTGTGTCCTTGATCTTTAACAATCAATAAACACAAACTAATCCTTTTGAGAGTAACTAGTTAAATATTAACTAGTGTAGTGCTAATGGATTAATAATGCACTTTAATGGTAACAATAATCTCTCCTTATTGCTCCAATAAAATCTCGAAATAATTTTTAAATGCACTTAATAATCTTCTGCAAATTTTCAAGAGTAATCTGTAATGAACCCTTAATGAGAGTATTCAACAATTTTTCACTACAATCAATATTGTAGGATGTAGTCTTCTTGCTTTCTAAATAGATAACAGGTAGATGATAATTTTCTTTCTTTCAAAAATATCTAACTCCTATTAAATGTGCAAATATATATTAAAATGAATTCTCCTTTTTGCACTTTCTTGAAGACTATAATATGGGTTCTTCTTCTTGCAAATTTTAATCCAAATATGGTGCTTAATAAAATTTGATAATGAACCCTAATTTGAAATTCAACTAATTGCACCCTAGTTGAATACCTTTAATGGCTTCTAAAGTAGATTTAGATCTTAGTGTTTGATTCACCAAGTTGTTGCCTTGTAGTGGATGAATTTGTAGCTTCTTGTTGACTATCATGAACAACTTCTTGCTTCACCAAACTATGGTCTTGAACTTTCTATCTTGAGCCTAGGGTTTGGTTACTTGATCCTTCCAGTGATATACTATTTTTTGTTATAGATTAATAGAACTCTTTTCTCTACATTTTACCTCCTTTTTTTGAGAGGTAATCTCCAAATCTCTTAGATTTGGTAGGCTTATTTTGTTTGAATCCTCCTTTAATCTTCTTATCAAATTATGACTTCAAACATGATCTTCTTCTTCTCAAGATTCTAAATGTCTCGAGGTCTTCATTGGATTCTTCTTTTAGGATTTAGCACTCCTTTCTAAATTCTTCTTCTCTTGGGATTATTTTTGGATGGCGACAATTGTCCCAAGTCCTTCACTATCAAGAGCTTTCTCCTTGGTAGTGGATTTTTCCAATGAGTTCTCCTAGAAACACTTTTTATGATGATTCCATGAGCTTTGCAACAAGGCTCTCCAAGGTCTTCTATCTTACAGCTTCTTTGGTCCCTATACTTTTGGAACTGCTTGCAAGGGGTGACGCATAAGGTAGATCTGATTTTAAAAAGATACATGTAACTAGTAGCAATGGTGGCTTTCCCTATTCCTCTCTAGATTTATCATGGCTCTGATACCACTAATGGTTTTAGCATCATTCCATCATATCAAGAAAAAGAGAGAAAGAGAAAATCCACTTCTTATTATTGATAATAGAGAGTGATACATTTGCATGGATATGTGAGGCTCTTTATATATAAATATAGATTCCTTGGCCAACACTCTACCTAGACGTACAAGGAGATACCTTGCATATTACAACTTGCACATTAACACTTGTGCATTACATGTCTTGAAGTAATTAGATTACTTCATCTTGAAATAATCTCCTATTTTAGTGATAACCAAATAATTTAATATACTCTAATTCTAACAAGGTGTAGATGCCATGGTCGACATAAAATCATAGGGTCTTGCAACTCATCTATGATCTGCCTCCCCAGTGGCAAGATACATGCATACATCCTCTAGAATTGGCCTAGGTCTCTAGCCCACCTATATACTGTTGGCCACTCTAGGATGGGCAATGGCCCTAGTAGTGCATGCAATCTCTAGACAGCCATGTGCTCCCATAACCATACTTGGAGTAATTTCGTACAAACTAGTCTTATATGTCATTTGTACATAAATTGTACAATATATTTTACAAATGGACCAACACATATAGACCCTATGCGAACTGCACATGATGGTCCCTCATGTTTGCCACTACTCTCACTAGCATTCATGGTAGGTGTTGCTTACTAGTATGGCACACCAAGAATCTAGCCATCGTTCCATAGAGCATAGTCACTAATGTATCCACTCTATATTGTATGGACGTCTCATCTACATGGAGACCACTCTATTGGATCTCATGCATTGTATCCCTCAATAATCATTGTAGTGTTATCCAACACCATCATGCTCTATCAACTACCCTCCCCCTGATGGGGATGCACAAGATCCACCACATATCCTCTAGTGTGACAGTCATCTCCTCCATAGGTAGATAGAAGGTCGATGACTATAGGTACCACCTCTCTACCAACGCTATCAGTAGTGCTCTATCCACCTCCATCCAAGGCATCTCTACCAGATGTAGTAGCCCAATCGCCCGTACTGTGTCTTCCTCTATTGCTATGATTTTTTGTAGTATCTTCTCTAAAGAGCTCGACCACCACTCTCTTCTCTCTATTTTATCATGTTACAACCAAAAATATCAATAAAAATTTAATTAGTTTAAGCATAATCAATATTAATCAAATTGTTCTTTGGCCTTATTTCTTCTCTTATTTTTTTCTCTCTTCTTCTCTCTCTCTTTATCTCTTTTTCCTTCTCTATTGAATTCATGACCTATTTTCTTAGGTTATGAATTCACATATTCATTCCCTATATCTCTGGGGCACGAATTTAGTCACTATCAAGTTTTAATCAAATTTGTGGTTCAACCTTGAATTTGCATCATGCCACGCACAATGATTTCTTTTAAAAAGGATAAAAATTGTAACAAAGCACTAAAATCCTATACTATCCTAGTCTAGAGGTTGGGTTTTGGTCCTTACTCATACTCACTCCACTATTGCATTAGCCTCACACCTCACAATGACTGAACGGTGTATGGGAAGTGTCATTTTTATTTTTATCCAAAGCACTTTTTCTTCTTCTCGTGTAGTGAAAATGGATTTATTTTCAAATTCCTTCATCTTATATCCTCTTTTCTCTCTCCTATTTTTGTTTTCACTTTTTGCTTTCTAGTTTTTGCCTTGTTTTCTTCTACATCTTTATTTTTTGAGTTTCTTTAGGAATATTGCATTCCTTCTAAAAATTGAAAGGGCACCCTGGCCTTGGGGAAATTAAAGTCATTAATGCCCTATTTTGTATGCAAAAATTTTATAGTGTTCAAAATGACACTATTTTTGCACCATCCCTTTTTCTAAATCTACTACCTCTTTTTTGTGTTCTTTATTTTTTATCCATAAGTGTCTACATATTTCTTTGACGCATTTATTAAGCTATAAATGTATCAAAGAGGGGATAAAATGTAGATATGGAAAATTGACCCATCAAAATGAGTCATTTTCCCTTAGGATCCCTAAGGAGTCCCTCAAAATTTCTAGGTACAATTTTGGGCCTTCTTTTCCCCTTTGTTTTGCTTTTCCTTGGCTTTGCTAAATTCGCGATCGTCTAAGATGGGGCACAAATTTGACAAAACTTGGTTTTTTCTCAAACAAACCCTAATTTTGGGCCAACCTCTATGGTGTTGGCTCTTGTCCAATTTTGTTTTTCATTTTCTCACCTAAACCCCATCTAACCCCCCATAAATAAGATGATTGGACTCCCTTTTTCTTAAGGTGGAATAAGAGCTAAGTCAGTTCTTCCAAGTGATCTAACAAGTTTTGAATACCATCAAGTGATTTCAAGCACTCTTTTTGTTTTGATTGTTTTGTTATTACTTTGATTTTGTGATCAGTTGCTTTTGTTGAACAAGTGTGAGAGCTTTGAGGAGGGGTCTACCATTTTGGTTGCTACCTTCATCCTTTTGTTGCTCTTTCACTTCCACCACCAGTTAACCAAGTTTTATTTGCATTATTGGTTTTCTAGATCATTAATCTTCCATTTAGCATTGCATTTTTAGCATTAATAGATCAGTTAAAAGCTCTATTGTGAATTCATGTCCCATACTTATAGGGCATGACGAATTCATAGTCACCCCTTACGAGGATCAAATTTAGTTCATTAAAGGCTTGGGGGTAGGTTTTGCTCCCAAACCCTAGCTCACCTCTTGCATATTTCATTTTAGTCATATTTCATTCTATTTGTGCTTTGTTTACACTATTTCATGTCATTGCATTTTATCTTGTTTGCTTCCCAAAGGTCAACAATCACTTTTAATTTTGAACGGTCATCTAAAAGGACCAAGGGGGTTTGACTATTGCACCTCCAAGCTCAATCACATAATGGCCTAAGTAGGCTCCCAAATACTAATCAATTTTTCCAAGGGTTTTGAAGCTATTTTGTAGGTTTGAAGTTGTTGGATATATTTGGATGCAAGTTTTAAGCTAGGATCAACCACTAGATTGAGTAAGTGCTTTGATATATCTTTAGGTTGTTTTCTAGGTGTCTTTTGTTCATTTTTGTCCATTTCTATTTTAAATTTAGATCATAAATAAAAAGAAAAATATATTTTATTTTATTTCTAGGTATCAATAAAGAAAAGCATATAGTTTTGCATTCTAGGTTAATTTTGTATGTGCATTCTCTTGAACCCTTGCTGAAAAATATTTACTTATTTGTAAGATTAGGGTTTTAGTTCTCATTGAAATAAAAAATCATTCTAGGGGTAGCCTTATGTTTGCTTGAATTATTTTCCACCCTACATTATTCTTTAATTCTTCCTAATTTATATCTTAGTATGGCCAAACATAGGTGCTTGTTTCAAAATAAACACATCAAACATTTCCATCCAGACTTGGAGTGAGTCCTTAAACTATTCCTAGTAAACTCTTTGATCGCCAGGCCCCTGAGTGTAGAAGAATCAACATACCCCTGTGGTCACCTCAGTTCCCAATAGATCCAGTCAAGGTAGGGATTATAGAGGCAACTCCAAGGATTTGAACCTAGGTCTAGTAGTAGAAAATTAAGGGATGTTACCGATTCCCCTATGTATAAAAAATTCTTTAATTATTCAAGATATATACCTAAGCTTTTAAGATTTACTTAATAACAAGATTCTAGAATAAGAAATGCATTTTGGTTCCAAGTTAACATAAATACAAGAGTCTTGTCCTTTGAATGTTTGAACATTTATTAGTACGATTATTTAATAATTACTAGAAGTATAAAATTATATAATATCTAATCAACTACATTAAGCATGCATTAAAAATGTTATATTAAGTATAAAACATTATTTTTATTTTTTATGGGTATTATGACTTTCAATATATAAAAAACTACTATACATAAATATAGAATTTATAATACTAACAAAAATATGCAATCCTTATGGTGACAACCATAGTATACTTTCCAAAAGTAAATAAAACGTGTATGTTATGTTATCATTTATGAATGATCTTCATTGGCCAAATATATACAAATGTATAGAAACATGATTTTGTTTAATATTTCCAAAATAAATAAATAAATACTTTGAAGATCAACCAATGTTTCATATTGATGATATTGCACAATCACCACATCTACAAAATCACATATGCATAGGTAAGTTAAAATCCACTCACGTCGTATATTTGAGAAACCTAATAAGACATATATATATACACTCTTAATTTTTTGTTTAAGCTTTGTTATATTATTAAATACTTTAGTGTACTTTTAATTATTATTCATGAAACTACATGATTATTATTTTGTTCTTATTCCTCATGTTATTAGGTAACACTCATGGGATGTGTTTGTGGGAAACATTTAAATTTTTTGTTATTTTAGATATTTTTTATTAGTAACAACATGAACAAAACCATGTAAAATTTCAAAGAACATTTATAACTATTAAAAATGTATAACCAAGATTTGAATATTGAAAACCTCACAAAGTGAGCAAACCATTTTTTGATTCATGAATATTGTAATACATTCAAATATTCTATTTATTTATGTAAGGAATATGCTTCTCAATCATAATAATGAGTGTATACTCAAGTCCTTATCTAAGCAAAATGATCAAATATTTGTGAATATAGTAGACACATAAAATCATATAATGGTCAATATGGAAATTTTCATCATGGAGTATTTTGTACAATGGATAAAGTGTTATACTGGTGTACAAATCATGGATCAAAATTTAGATTTATCAACGGGATATTGAATCATCTAAAAACATTTTGTGTAAACCTATTTCAAGCCACAAGCTACTAATTTGTAGAACAATAAAATTTGATTAACGTGATATCACAACATGGGAGTTTAATAATCTAAAATTTGTATCTTTTTCTTTTAAGTGGTAATCATAAATAAGTCTCTTAAAATGGCATGGACTCTATATATTAATAAATATTAAGGCCTATTTTGATTCGTGTCCTCTTTTGTGTTTCTCTTTGACCTTTTGAGGTCTTGTTTGCTCTTTGTAGAAGGTTTAGGGTCCCTTTCAAAACCTCTTCTTTACCAATAAAAAACAAATCTCAATATTTTACCTTCATATTACTAAGAGTGGTACTATGGAAAAACCAAAATCAACATCCATGCCTTCATTTTTTTAATCATTTCTTAAACACAAATAATTATAATGATGTCAAAATCACTTAGAATGAAATATATCTACTCCAGGTTATCTATTTAGAATATATATGTATTTTATATTGATATCAAAATTAATTTATCTTTAATATAATGATGTATTTTAAAAATTAAAACACCTACAACTTCTTATATTTTGATTAGATAACAACTAGAGTTTTGAAATGGATCCCACTCTTTTTTACAAAATAAAGCTACCAGAGAAAAGGAAACCTTTGAATATCTGGCGAGAATCATAGATCTGGAGATCAAACAACACAAAGGGACAACACAACCAACACATAGAAAAACAAAAATAAGACTAAGACCAAACCCCAAACCCGGATCTAAACAAAGAACTTGATGAAAATATTATAAAACCTGTGACAGTGAGGGTACTCCCCATCACGCTGCTTAAGCACCTCAAGGTTAGTTTTAAATTTTTGTTATCTATTTATATTAATATCATTTTATCTATTCAATTATTTACAGATAACATTAATATATAACTATATATAAAATTCTAATGATAAACTAACAATAAATACATATAGTCTTTGTAATAAAAATAAAAATAAAAAAAAAATGTTGTATATAATTTTCAATCTATTATATATATTTTTTTATTGGTAAAGGGGTTTTGAAAGGATCCCAAAACATTTTACAATGCAAATTGGAAATAGATAATTCAACTCGGATTACCTTTCAACAACTACCAAAATTGACAAGCATCAAAACTAGCATTCAATGAAAAAAAGCAGAAGTGGAGACAACACAACTAGATCATCAAATGAAAAGGAACTTGAATCTGAAATAGAATAGCATATACCTAGGAAGACATTAATCCCATAGAACATCAAATACCCAGGGATTGTTGGAAATATGAGCAATTTTTTTGTCATTGATGTCAAGAGGATGATGATCAAGTTTTGGTGTCATCTATGCATTCATGTCAATAGGTTGATATCCAAGTTTCATTGTCATTAATGTCTTCCAGTGGTTTTTCCAAAAAGGCAAAGAAGCAAGTTTAAATGGAAATAATAATATTATAATATCGACATTTATTATGGGAAGTCGCTTTAGAGGAGGGACATTTTTCGCAGGACTACCCAAACTATCGAACTCGTTTCGGCCATATCTCACTCATCCGGACTCGGATTGAGCTAAAATTTTGAGGGTAGATGCCTGAAAAACCCTAGAACGTCTCCACCAATTTTCATATCATTTGGAGCAACACAGATCCTAGCACATCCCTATGTGTGAACGAGATATTTGGCAAGCGGCTATGCGAGGGTTTCATCTGGGTTGAGTGCAAGCAGCTCCAGAGGTTGGTTTTTAGGGCCTTCGGGCCCTAGCGGCCAATATTTTTGTGGTTTATGCTCAATATTTTAGCAGGAAATGTTGCAGGGGATCCAATATGGGTTAGAAATTTATCTTTCAATAGATCATACTGTGAACTTGAGTGACAATGGCTTCCAATTTGCTGCACAAAAGAAAAGTGAAAACCATACCTTTCCACGACGTCTAGGGCAAGGATTAAAGAGATCACGAAACAAGTTTCAAGCAGTTGATCAAAAAATGGCTCATATCTCAAGTGAATCTGGTGCTAAGGTGCACCCACAAAATAATTCTACTATGAAAACCCCTATCAAGGGTAAGAATTTTGAAGACTCAGCCCCAAAAATGAATTTTAGGGATGCCCTCCGTGGTGGACAGCCTCAGCCCAATGCTAATATCAATCTTAGGGCTTCCCATAAACCTCTAAGAATGCCTAAGATTGATCCCAGGAAAATGGAGTCAGGATGTCTTAAAGCAGCTGATGGAACTCCTATTGTTAAGCTTGATATGGGTAACATTCAGACTGGCATTGAAGATTTGGAAAAAAGAGGACTAATTTGTCGGTTCATGGGTTTTCGTCCGAGTCTATCTACTTTCAAATTCTGGGCTGCAAAAAGTCTGGAAAACTAAAGGTGAGTTACAAATCTCTATTTATCCAAATGGTTATTTTCTTGTTTTATTTGCTAATAATGAAGATAGAGAGAAAACTTTTCAAGGGGGTCCTTGGTTTTTTGGAAGGGCAGGGCTTTTCATGAAGCCCCGGCATACTAAATTTAAAGTCGAAGAAGAGATGCCTTCTATAGCTCCCGTGTGGGTTAGACTCTTTGGCCTCCCTATTGAATTTTGGAATCCTACTATTTTTTCTTCAATTGGAAACTCTTTAGGAACTTTTATGATGATCGTTGATTGTACTCAAAATTTTGAACATATTATTTATGCTCGAATTTGTGTTTTAATGGATTTTGACAAACCCCTACCTAAAAATATCACATTACAATTTGGGGAAGACACTTGGGAGCAAGTAGTGGACTATGAGAACATTCCTTTTCGTTGTAGAATTTGCCATGAATATGGTCATTTGGCCAGTGCTTGCCCAAATAAAATTCCTGATCAAAAGAAAGAAGATATAAACTCAATAGGTTTCCAAATACCTAAGAAGAAGAACACTCAGAAAAACCCAGTTATGAAGGATCAATCAAAGTCACTTGCTAATATGTTTGAAATCCTTTCCACAAATGATGTCCCAAGTGAGGAAGAGGAAATAATGGAAACTAGAAATCTTAGAAACACAATTTAAATATGAAGGGAAGAACTCAGAGACAAACCAACAAATCAAAGGTTTTCAATAGAAAAAAAGGAGAAAATTTACACAAGAAAAACAATCTTTCAAATGTCAAAACTTCAAATAATGCAGGTCCCAATATAGACTCCGTTGAACCATCTAGTAAAATTTTGGCTGTGTACGAGCATTCTTCAAGGTTAGAAGCCATCTCAGATTCAATTGGAATAAGTCAAGAAATAGGGAAAAAAAATTGAAGATGGATTCTAATAAAAAAGCAGGTCGCAAGACCAATCAATATCATATGGTAAAAGAAGGTGAAAAGCTTGTAGAGGAAGGTAAGATTAATGCCCTTCCCAACTTTTTTAGCCCTGGTATTAATGAAGATCATCACTTGGAATATTAGAGGACTCAAAGGGAGTCTTTCAAAACAAAATGAAATTAGAAGAATGATTCAGATAAATCATCCACATCTTGTTTTCCTTCAAGAAACAAAGATGTCAATGGAGGATATGGACTCAATTGCCAGTAAAATTTGGCCAGCTGAAAAGTGGTTTCCCTCGGTTCCCAAGGGACTTCTGGTGGCATTGCTTGTCTTTGGGACCCAAAAGAGGTAGTTATTCACCATATGGTTGGCAGTTGGGGTTTGTTGGCTATAGCTATTCAAAGTAGACATTCCAACCAAATTATGCTCTGCATTACTGTTTATGCTCCAACTTCTTTGGAGGAAAAAAGAAGACAGTGGAAGGATATTACTCATATTATCTCTCATTTTCCTGAAGCTTGGATCTTGATCGGAGGAGATTTCAATACCATCCTCTCTCTGGATGAGAAAATGGGGGAAATAGAAATTTGGACAAAAGCACTGACCTCATGAGCGAATATATTGCAAACCTCCATCTTGTGGATATCCAACCAGATAATGGCCTTATGACTTGGTCTAACAGAAGGCAAGGCTTAGCTTGTATAATGGAGAGATTGGATAGGTTTTTGCTCTCTAAAAATTTCTTAATCCATGGTCACATTCCTAAAGTGAAGACTCTTAATAATGTTGGTTCGGATCATTGGCCAGTCATGGTGGAAATGTGGAAAACCAATGTGAGTTTCTCTCCTTTTCATTTTCAATTAATGTGGCTTAGAGACATTTCCTTCAGACCTCGTGTGCAACAATGGTGGAAGGAAGGTAAACCTAGGCATGGGACTAAGATGTTCTATTTTTCCAAAATACTGCAATACATTAAATCCAAAATCAAGACTTGGAACTGGAAAGAGTTTGGGGATGTTCATAAAAAAAAACATGAAGTTATTGCTCATCTTGAAAATTTGAATAAGAAAATCCATTTAGATGGCCTCACAGAGAAGAGAAGTGCAGATGAAATTAAACTCACAACTCAGCTAGAGGAATGGGAAAAAAGAGAAGAAATCTTATGGAAGCAAAAATCTAGAATTCAATGGCTCAAAGAAGGAGATCGAAACACAAATTTCTTCCACAAATCTCTTCTAGCTCGAAGATCTCACAACTTTATTTCTTCCTTAAAATCAGATTCTGGAGATGTTGTTTATACTTGGGATGGCATGAACTCTATTGTTGTTGATTACTTTTCCAATATTTTTGCTGCTACTCCTCTTGACTCAGCTTCACAACAAAATGTTCTTCAAGCAATCCCTTCTCTTATCACTTCTGAGGAGAACTCTATTTTGACTGCTCCTGTTACTATCAATGAGCTTCAACAAGTAGTTTTTAAAATGCAAAAAGGGAAAACCCCAGGTCCCGATGGTTTTCCCATTGAGTTCTACCAAGAGTTCTGGGATATCCTTCATGTTGATTTATTAGAGGTGGTGGAAGAAGCCAGGAAAGCCAAAGAAATTTTGAAGGTTATCAATAAAACTTATATTACTCTTGTTCCAAAAGCTCAAGAGGTTGATCATATCTCAGCTTTTAGACCTATTGCTTTATGTAATGTTCTTCTCAAAATCATTACTAAAATCATGGCATAAAGGTTGAAGCCTCTTTTGCATAAGATTATTTCCCCAGAGCAAGGGGGTTATGTGGAAGGACGTCAAATAGTAGATGAGATAGTTCTTGCTCAGGAAGCCATCCATTCCATGGATATGCAAAAATCTCCTTCCATGTTCATTCGGTTAGACTTATCCAAAGCTTATGACAGAGTGGATTGGCACTTCCTTATCAAAGTTTTGAGGCAATTTGGTTTCTCTAAGGATTGGATGGATTGGATTATGGGATGTATCTCTTCAGTTTCCTACTTAGTTCTTATCAATGGCAGGCCTTCTCAGTCATTCCCAGCTTCCAGAGGTATTAGGCAAGGTGACCCGCTATCCCCTTATTTATTCATCATTCTTGTTGAATGCTTGGGTAGGACTATAACCAAAAAGAGGGAAAACAAAACCCTTGAGGGAGTTACCATTGCTCATGGAGCTAGACCTATCTCTCATATTCAATTTGTGGATGACTCTACTCTTTTAGGTAAAGCTACAGTTAAGGAAGCTTCTAATATTAAGCAAATCATTAGCTATTTTTCTAAGGCTATCAGGCAGTTGATCAATGAAGACAAATCTAAAGTTATTTTCTTTCACCGCTCTGCTAGACAGGAATCCATGGTCTTGGATAAATTAAGATATAAGAAGACCTCCCTTCCAATCACTTATTTAGGTATTCCCATAAATATTCAAAGGCAGAAAAATAAATATTGGAATTGGTTGTTGGACAAAGTCAAGAAGAAAATTGGAAAGTGGACCAACAAGTGGCTTTCTTCTGGGGTAGAATCACCTTGGTAAAATCAGTCCTTCAAGCTATTCCTATTTATGTTTCTTCCATTTTGAATATCCCAAAGGTTGTTCTTCGAGAATTGGATCAAATCAGTCATCGTTTCCTTTGGAGTGGTACTAAGGAGAAAAGAAAATGGGCCTTGGTGAAATGGGATACTTTATGTCTTCCTAAGAGTGAAGGGGGTTAGGATTCTGGTCTTCTATTAATAACAACAAAGCTTTAGCTGCTAAATTATATTGGAGGATGTTGCATAACCCCAATGCTCTTTGGGCCAATAATCTCTCATGCTAAATATGCTGAGAACAAAAGTCCTGAAGACCTTGTTCGCTATCAACTTCCTACCAAAGGTTCTCCCATTTTAGCAGTTCTTAAGACTGGTGAGGATTTGATAAAGAAAAATTTATTTTGGATCATTCATAATGGTCAACAGGCAAATTTTTGGATAGATTCTTGGGATGGTCACAAGCCTTTGATAACTCAGTTTCCCGATTGGAGGCCTTGGATGGAGGAGCTTCACCGAGCTAATTGGATAAAGGTGGCTAATTACTGTCGGTACCATACCGGTAATTCAAAGGTTGGTAGATATTGGATCCCTATTGAGGACTGGCCTATTCAAATCCTAGAAAGGCAAAGACAAGATATCCAAGGCATCCTTCATATGAGATCCCTCTCTTGGTCCCATGAAAAATATTGTTTTGGATGGAACAACACTACTAAGGGTGAGTATTCAGTTGCTCAAGGTTATTTGACCTTATGCCATAATAATCCCAACCATTCTTCTGACATATTTTCTCGATTGTGGGCTCAAAAGCTCTGGCCTAAGGTGAGGTTCTTTAATTGGCTTTTATTGCATCGTAGGGTGCTTACTGGTGAGCAACTTATGAAGCGTGGTTTTCATGGCCCTTTTAGATGTGAAATGTGTGAAGAGAATGTAGAAAATCTCAACCATATTTTTATTGAGTGTACTTTAGCCTCTGAGCTATGGAGGAGAATGGCCACTTTACTTGGCTTACAAGTGGTCCAATTTTTTTACTTTTGAACAACTTTGGAGGGATTGGCCTAATCAAGAGGGTGTTGATCATTTTATTAGGCAGTTAGTTTGGATGGGTTCTACCATTCTTCTTTGGAATATTTGGAATGAAAGGAACAACCAAATTTTTAATCAAGATAGGAAGGATATTCACTATATTTGGCAAAATACCATAGCCAACTTAGTTGAATCAGTCCATCAACTCCTTAATCACCCCCAAAACTCCCACCAAATATGGGATCAAGTGATGCAAATATTGAAGATTAAATCTTCTAAGGGCAACCAACTTAAAGGGAATGTGAGTATTAGTAAGATGGATAGGACAAGAAATTGGCAACCTCCTCCTAAGGATTTTGGAAAAGTCAATACCGATGGAGCCTCTAGAGGGAACCCTGGAAAAGCAAGTGTGGGAGGAATTGGTAGACTTTCAGATGGCTCCCTGGTTTTTACTTTTGCTGAGAATTTGGGTATTCTTTCCAATAACCTTGCTGAGGGGTATGGTATCCTCAGAGGCCTTCAGGAGGCTACTAAGGTTGGATGGGAAAAGGTGTTAGTTGAGTCTGACTCTCAACTTATGATTAATCTCTTGAAGACTCCTTCTAAGAATCATAAGGTGGATTGGAGAATAAAAAGAATTATTGAGAAGATTCAATTAATCCAGATGGGATTTTTGAAAGTTGATTACAATCATGTGGTCAGAGATCAAAACAAGAGTGTTGATGCTTTAGCTAATTGGGCTTTGGACAAAGGTGATCTTACTTGTTATGGCCACCCTCCTAGATGGTGGGCTTCTCAAATTAGGGAAGCTCTTCTTTCTATCATTTCTTTGGATGGCTCCAGTTCTAAAGGTACCTAGTTTCTTCTTGCTTTTTTTTTTGCTTCTCTTTGGTTCATTCAGTTTTTTTAGTTCCCTAGCTCATTCTATTCTTTATTTTGTTTCCTCTATTGATTCTTGCCTTAATAGTCTTCTGGTCTAGATAGGTCATTGTTATGTTCAATTTTTTTTTTTTTTTTTTTTTGTTTAGTTTTTTAAGGTGGGTGGGTTCTTTTGTTTTGTTTTGTTTTTGTGTTCTTTGTGTTGTTTTTTGTTGTTTTTGTTTTTTTGTTGTTCTTGTGTTTTCTCTTTGTTTGTGTTAATTCGTGTTTTTATGTGTGAGTGTTTTCTATGTTTTTTGTTTTTGTTTATTGTCTGTTGTTGGTTGTTTTTTATTTTTTTTTATTTTTTTAATTTTTAGGTTTTGGTTGTGTTTATTTTTCATGTTTTTTTTGGGTTATGTCTTTGTAGTGTTCTGTTGTTTTTGTCTTGTTTGTGTTTTGTTATGTGGTTCTTGTGTTTTTCTATGTGGTTTGTGTTGTGGTTTCTTTTATCTTATTGTGCGTGTTTGGTTGTGCTTTTGTTTTTGACACACTCAAGGAGCATGTTTTTTATTTTATTTTATTATTTTTGTTGTTATTTACTTATTTTTAAATTGGTTTTGTGTGTTTGTTTGCTCCTTGAGTATGTCAAAGGTGGTAGGCCAGGTCCGAGTCCTGGGCATTTTTGGTGGAATGGATACCCCTGCCTCCTTGGGTCTTACCCGAAAGTGGCATCCCTTTTGGGATGTTTTCCACAAATAAAAAAATAATAATATTATAATATTCTAGGTTACAAGTTGGTTTGAAGAAAAATGAAGGCCAAGGAGTTATCAAATTTTAATTTCTCCAAAAGACCCATTTGGCATATTTTAAAGACTATGGTTTAATTTATTTAAATTTAAATATTTTAACCATAGGTTAAAATTTAAATTTAAATAATAAATTAAGGCGCCAAAGTTTAAATTAAATTTGAATTTCTAAGGTTCACCGATGTGTTAAACAATTTGGCATATGGTATAAAAGGGGGCAAGTTTGTTTCATAAAAATTATCCATGCGAATGTTAATTGCCCAAAGGAAATCGTGCGCTGCATTGGTGAGGAAAATATTCGTATGTGTTTAAAGACTTAAGAGGGCAAATGTGGCAATAAAGACAAGGGGAGTATCATTTAAGTCTCAAGGCGCTTGGTAGTGCAAGTGGTAGTTGAGGGCTACGTTAGGACATTTGCAAAGTGTGAGGTTGTGGGTTTGATCCATGTGATCAACTTTTGCAAAGGGAGGAAAGTTTTTGTTTGCATTGAAGTCGAGGAGCCATAAGGTTTAAGAGGAAGGTCGTGCACCTTATTATCTCGTGAGGGCACGTAGCCCAAGTGGTGGATGTGCTTTGTGCTAAGGCGCTTGGTGAGGCAAGGTTGGGTGTTCGAATCTTGTCGAAGGTTTTTGGTTGGTTTAATAAAAGGTATGCACTCACATTATTATTTGCCAAGGTTTTGATAATCTGAAATTGCATAGTGTGGAAATATTTTATTTTGCCCAAGGTTTTGATAATTTGGAAATTGTATAGTGGGAAAAATTAAAAGGTGTTTATGAGTTATTGAGGGAGATAAAAGGGAAAATAAAGTTAAAATATTTTATTTTAATTTTGGTGGTTAGAATTTATAAAGGAGGAGAAATAAGGTGTAATTGAGATTTAATACTTTTGTATGGTGAAGTAATTTTGAGTGAAATAATTGAGTGTAGATTTTTGATATCTAACCTTTGAGATTGGCAAAGAGGTTGATTGTGATTGAGATAGGTTTTGAGGTCAAATCTTCATCAAACAAAAGGTATGGGCATATTATCCTTGTGAGTGAAATATTGTTTTGTTGAATGTTGTGAAATGCAAAGTTGGAGTGAAAAGGATTGTTTGATAAGCATTGTTGGAAATGTTTGAGTGAGCTTTCATGTGCATGATTGGTGAATGTTCGTGAGTATCATTGTTATGTGAAGTTGAGAACTATCTTGAACTAGGGTTTGTGAAAGATCATGAGTATCATTGTTATGTGAGATTGTTTGATAAGCATTGTTGGAAAGAATTGAGTGAGCCTTCATGTGCATGATTAGGGTTTGTGAAAAGATCATGAGTATCATTGTTATGTGAATTTGGAATCATCTTGAGTCAAGGTTTGAGTTCCATAGTGTGAGTTGTTGGAAGCATTGTGAAACACTTGGTTAGGGTTTGTAAGCAAGTTGTGTTTCATTGAGTGGATGCTTTGAGTGAAGTTGATTGAGCATTATTGATTGAAAGCATTGGAGTGATAGTTCAAGTTCTGTGAAACAAATTGTTCTTTATTCTAAATTGATTTGAGAGAGAGTTTGAAAGTGATTGAGTATTTTGTGAGTGTGAAACATATTGAGTCTCTAACCATTCTCTATATGTTTATGTAAGTTAAACAAGATTCTGAGTGAAACTTGTTTGTGGGATTGAAGAGGTTTTCTGTGAGAGATTGAGTTGAGTTTTGTATGCAAGTTTTGCAATTGATTTGAATAAGCTTTTGTGAAATCTAGTGAGCATATTTGAGTAAGTCCTAGAGGGGACTTAAGGATAGAGTTGAGTAAGCTTTTGTGAAAGCTTAAGGATAGATTTGTGAGTGTATGGGGGAGTTAAAATATTTAGAGGTAAGTCTTGGTGAAGACTTGTTGAGTAGATTGGACAAGTTCTAGTGAGGACTTGTGGACAGATTTGAGGTAAGTCTTTGAGAAGACTTGAGAGCAGAGTTGATTGATTGATTTGTTCAAACTTTGAGTTAAGGTTTGAGAGATCTAGTAGAGTTGATTTGTGATTGGATCAAGCTTTGTGTTAAGGCTTGAGGATAGATATTTGATTTTTTATATTTGAGAATATTGAGATAGATAGAATTGAGCATATTTGTGCTAGATCGAAGGACTATGTTTAGTATATATTTGAGATAGATATTGAGCAAATTTGTGCTAGATCGAAGGACTATGTTTAGTATAGATTTGAGATAGAGATTGAGTAGAGTTGAGAGTAAGCTTTGGAGGTGATAGAGTAGAGGATAGTAGTCTCTAGTGGATAGAGATCCATTAGCTAGGGTAGTGAGGATAGAGGTCTTCTAGTGGAGAGAGATCCACAAGCCAGTGTAGTGGAGGCAGTAGTCTTCTAGAGGATCACTAGCCAGAGCAGAGGAGAAGGAGTTCTCCTATGGATAGAGATCCATGAACTAGTTGAGGGGATTGGTGTCTCCTGTGGATAGGTATCCATGAACTTGATTAGGGGATTGGTGTCTCCTTTGGATAGAGGTCCATAAACATTGTAATAGGGAAGGATTCCCAAGAGATTTGTTGAGAAAATTTTAGTGAAATATTTTCTCCATGGAGTAGCCCACATTGGGTGAACCACGTTAAATTGGTGTCTCTATTATGTGTGGTGATTTATGCATTGCTTTGATTACTATTGTTGATATTGCCATTGATATATTGCATAATATTGTTTGAGAAAGAAAAGTAAAAAGTGGTCTTATACTATTCACCCCCTCTTAGTATAAGCTTGTGTTCTTCAATTGGTATCAGAGCGGGTTCCTTCGAAAGAGTTTAACAACTTGAAGGAAAAGCTCACAAGAACATAGATGGATTCTTAGAATGGATCTTCAGGGAATACGACACCATTGTTTGATGGGAACAATTATGCACTTTGGAGTGTGAGAATGAAGATTCACCTAATGGCACTAGGGAATGAAATATGGCAAGCAGTTGAGGATGGATACATACCACCAACTACTCCACCTACAGATAAATATGGTAAGCTCCTACAACTAAATAATTCAAAGGCAATGAATGGAATTTTAAAAGGTTTGCATGAAACAGAGTTTATAAAAGTTATGCATTGCACATCAGCAAAAGAGATTTGGGATAAGCTGAAAGGTATATATGAGGGAGACAAAAAGGTCAAGATGGCAAAATTGCTAAATCACAAGAAAACATTTGAAGACCTAAAGATGAAGGATGAGGAAAACATTGTTGCATACCTACTTCGTGTGGATGAGGTTGTTAACTCCATGCAAGGACTTGGGTTCAAAGTTGAAGAAACAGATGTTTGTCACAAGATTTTGAGGTCACTTCCTAAGAGGTATAGTGAAAATATTTCAGCCATAGAAGAGTCAAAAGATATTGAATTTTTGACAAGGGATGAGTTACATGGAATTCTCACAGCTTTTGAGATGAGAATAAAAGAGGAACCTATTCCCCAAAAGGAAGCAACCTTCAAAGTTACAAAGAAGACAAAGGGTAAGAAGTCAGATTCAAGCAATGAGTTATCCAGTGATGAAGAAGCAAACTATGGTAGAAGGAACAAGGACTCAAGAAAGTATAAAGGTACAAAATCAGTTAGGTGTTTTAATTGTGGTAAATATGGTCACTATGCAACTGATTGTCCAGAAGCTAGAAATAGTAGTGAGGATGAGAAACAGGATCATAAGAACAGGGAAACAGGAAAACATAGGTACCAAAAGAAAAGCAGGGATGGACAAAGCAAGCAAGGAAAGAAGTTTTTCCAAAGGCATAAGAAGAGTTTTTATGCAGACAAGGTAGGTAAGAGTTCTAGTGATAGTGATGGAAGGTCTTCAGATAATGAAGAAGAAGAAATTCTATTTCTGGTAGAAGAAAAAGATGATGTTAGAAAAAGGGCACCAATGATTCTCAAGTGTTTTAGGTGTGGTAACTTTGGTCATCTTGAAGATAGTTGTACAAGGAATGGATTCAGTTTTAGTGATGATGAATATGAAGATGCTCTTGAAGGTCCAGAAGAAGAAAGTCTTCTTATGGCAATAGAAGAAGAAGGAAGTGCTCCTATTGAAGATGAATCAAAAAGGAATGAAGATGATCCTAAAGGTAAAGGAATAGAGGAAGAATCAGAGGAAGGAGAAGTTGATCTTGAGGGTGAGCTTATTTTTGCTCTAAAGGAATTAAGGAAGGTAAGAAAGTAGAACTCAAAACTCAAGCTTCAATTTCAAGAATGTGATGAAGAGAAAGGAAAGCTTATAGAAGATCTAACCAACTCAATAGCTAAGACAAGGAGATTTAAAGAGAAGTTAGAGGCAAAGGTTCTAGAGTGTGAAAGGTTAGAACATGAAGTAGCTTCACTAAGGAAGGAAGTAAAAGAGTCTAAAAACAAGCTACATAGGTTTGGGAGAAGCTCAAAGACCTTGGATAAGATTATCAAGGTACAAAGATCTTCATCAAACAAGACAGGTCTTGGTTTTGAACAGGTACAAAGAGAACAAGGAGAGGAGTCAATCTCAAGCTCCAAGGAAGAAGAAGCTTCAGAAGAAGAGAGTGTAAGAGAGAGTGAGACTTCTGAGGATGAGTTGGACAATAGAAAGTTCAACAAGGAAAGGAACAATGCACAAAAGAGGAACAAATGGAACAAGAAACAACACAGGGTAGAAGAGACTAAGAGACCAATGGGGTCAAGGCAAGGTTTCTTCAATGGACGTTGCTTCTCATGTCACAGGTTTGGGCACAAGGCTACACAATGCAGGACACATGAAAGACAGGAATATGGAAATTTTAGAAACAAGCATCTCTTCCAAGGGTATTGCTACTCTTGTAATCAGTTTGGTCATAAGGCAGTAAATTGCAGGGTTCATGATAGGAATGGATATGGCTTCACCAGGAGAAACTTCAAGATAGTTGCACCTTCAAGGAATCACAACATTAAGTGTTATAAGTGCAATAATGTTGGGCATATAGCCAAGTGGTGTAGAGCAGAATTTCTAGAGACAAGCAGGAACAAGAACATTCAGAGGAATCAAAAGGATCAGTTAAGGAAGAAGGTGGACAAAGGTAAAGATCAGTGTATGTTGGGAGTAGAGATACTCCCACCCCAAAATTAACCACCTCAAGAGAGGAGGTGGGGGAGGGGCTAAGCTAAGAGTCTCATTCTTAGCCCCAAGCCCCAAAGGTGGCCCTTTGCCATTGATGTCAAAGGGGGAGAGATTTGAGTTAGGGGGAGAGCATTCAGTCAGGGGAGCAGTTTCTTAGGGGGAGCAGAACTGAAAAAGGTAAAGGAAATGGTAAAAGGAAAATGGGTTGCCATCAATGACAAAGGGGGATATTGTTGGAAATATGAGCAAGTTTTGTTGTCATTGATGTCAAGAGGATGATGACCAAGTTTCATTGTCATCCATGCATTCATGGCGAGAGGTTGATGTCCAAGTTTCATTATCATTAATGTCTTCAATGGTTTTTCCAAAAAGGCAAAGAAGCAGGTTTAAATGGAAATAATAATATTATAATATCTAATATTATAATATTTTGGGTTACAGGTTGGTTTGAAGAAAAATGAAGGCCAAGGAGTTATCAAATTTTAAATTCTCCAAAAGACCCATTTGGCAGATTTTGAGGACTAAGGTTTAAATTATTTAAATTTAAATATTTTAACCATAAGGTTAAAATTTAAATTTAAATAAATTATGGTGCCAAAAGTTTAAATTAAATTCAAATTTCTAAGTCTCATCGACGTGTTAGACAATTGGCATATGGTATAAAAGGGGGCAAGTATTTTAATAAAAATTATCCATGCGAATGTTAATTGCCCAAAGGAAATCATGCGTTGCATTGGTGAGGAAAATATTCATGTGTTTAAAGACTTAAGAGGGCAAACATGGCAATAAAGACAAGGGGAGCACCATTAAGGTTCAAGGCGCTTGGTAGCACAAGTGGCAGCCGAGGGTTGCGTTAGGACGTTCATGAAGCGTGAGGTCGCGGGTTCGATCCACGCGATCACCTTTTGCAAAGGGAGGAAAGTTTTTTTTGTATCAAAGTCGAGGAGCCATAAGGCTTAAGAGGAAGTTGGTGCACCTTATTATTTCGTGAGGGCACGTAGCCCAAGTGGTGGATGTGCTTTGCGCTAAGGCGCTTGGTGAGGCAAGGTTGGGTGTTCGAATCTCTCTAAAGGTTTTTGTTGGTTTAATAAAAGGTATGCACTCACATTATTATTTGCCAAGGTTTTGATAATCTAAAATTGCATAGTGTGGAAATCTTTTATTTTGCCCAAGGTTTTGATAATTTGGAAATTGCATAGTGGGAAAAATTAAAAGGTGTTTATGAGTTATTGAGGGAGATAAAAGGGAAAATAAAGTTAAAATATTTTATTTTAATTTTGGTGGTTAGAATTTATAAAGGAGGAGAAATAAGGTGTAATTGAGATTTAATATTTTTGTATGGTGAAGTAATTTTGAGTGAAATAATTGAGTGTAGATTTTTGATATCTAACCTTTGAGATTGGCAAAGAGGTTGATTGTGATTGAGACAGGTTTTGAGATCAAATCTTCATCAAACAAAAGGTATGGGCATATCATCCTTGTGAGTGAAATATTGTTTTGTTGAATGTTGTGAAGTGCAAAGTTGGAGTGAAAAGGTTTGTTTGATAAGCATTGTTGGAAATATTTGAGTGAGTTTTCATGTGCATGATTAGGATTTGTGAAATATTATGAGTATCATTGTTGAGTGTGAAATTGAGAACTATCTTGAACTAGGGTTTGTGAAAGATCATGAGTATCATTGTTATGTGAGATTGTTTGATAAGCATTGTTGGAAAGAATTGAGTGAGCCTTCATGTGCATGATTAGGGTTTGTGAAAATATCATGAGTATCATTGTTATGTGAAGTTGGAATCATCTTGAGTCAAGGTTTGAGTTCCATAGTGTGAGTTGTTGGAAGCATTGTGAAACACTTGGTTTGGGTTTGTAAGCAAGTTGTGTTTCATTGAGTGGATGCTTTGAGTGAAGTTGATTGAGCATTATTGATTGAATGTATTGGAGTGATAGTTCAAGTTCTGTGAAACAAATTGTTCTTTATTCTAAATTGATTTGAGAGAGAGTTTGAAAGTGATTGAGTGTTTTGTGAGTGTGAAATATATTGAGTCTCTAACCATTCTCTATATGTTTCTGTGGTTAAACAAGATTCTGAGTGAAACTTGTTTGTGTGATTGAAGAGGTTTTCTGTGAGAGATTGAGTTGAGTTTTGTATGCAAGTTTTGCAATTGATTTGAATAAGCTTTTGTGAAAGCTAGTGAGCATATTTGAGTAAGTCCTAGAGGGGACTTAAGGATAGAGTTGAGTAAGCTTTTGTGAAAGCTTAAGGATAGATTTGTGTGAGCTTTTGTGGAAGCTTACAATAGATGTTGAGAAGTTGGTGAAGATTTGAAGTTGTTAGTGAGATTGTTGAGTTGTTAAAAGTCTTGGTGAAGACTTGTTGAGGATATTGGACAAGTTCTAGTGAGGACTTGTTGAGTAGATTTGAGGTAAGTCTTGGTGAAGACTTGTTGAGAAGATTTGAGGTAAGTCTTTGAGAAGACTTGAGAGCAGATTTGATTGATTGATTTGTTCAAGCTTTGAGTTAAGGTTTGGGGTAGATCTAGCAGAGTTGATTTGTGATTGGATCAAGCTTTGTGTTAAGGCTTGAGGATAGATTTGAGGATAGATTTGGTGTATTTGGTGTGAGATAGATATTGAGCAGATTTGTGCTAGATCGAAGGATTGTTTAGTGCATTTGAGATGTTGATTTGTGTAGATGTTTGTGTTAGTGATTGGTGTTTGTTGTGAGGATATGTTTAGTGCCATATTTGAGGATAGATATTGAGCAGATTTGTGCTAGACCGAAGGACTATGTTTAGTATAGATTTGAGATAGATATTGAGCAAATTTGTGCTAGATCGAAAGGACCTGTTTGTGTAGTTTGTGTATAATATGTTTGAGAGATATTGAGCTAGATTTGGTGCTGAAGGTTTTTTAGTGCCATATTTGAGATAGAGATTGAGCAGAGTTGAGAGCAAGCTTTGGAGGTGATAGAGTAGAGGATAGTAGTCTCTAGTGGATAGAGATCCATTAGCCAGGGTAGTGAGGATAGAGGTCTTCTAGTGGAGAGAGATCCACAAGCCAGTGCAGTGGAGGCAGTAGTCTTCTAGAGGATCACCAGCTAGAGCAGAGGAGGAGTTCTCCTATGGATAGAGATCCACAAACCAGCTGAGGGGATTGGTGTCTCCTGTGGATAGGTATCCACGAACTTGATTAGGGGATTGGTGTCTCCTTTGGACAGAGGTCCATAAACATTGTAATAGGGAAGGATTCCCAAGAGATTTGTTGAGAAAATTTTAGTGAAATATTTTCTCCATGGACGTAGCCCACATTGGGTGAACCACGTTAAATTGGTGTCTCTATTGTGTGTGGTGATTTGTGCATTGCTTTGATTACTGCTGTTGATATTGCCATTGATATATTGCATAATATTGTTTGGGAAAGAAAAGTAAAAAGTGGTCTTATACTGTTCACCCCCTCTCAGTATAAGCTTGTGTTCTCTAGGGATATACCAAACTAACATCCTGTTATTCATTCCCAGTAAACAAGCTACCAGATATGTTGTTAGCATCATTGTTATCATCATTAGTATCCTTCAAGATGACTATAGCTTCACTATAGGTGACTAAAAATTGGGTTAGTCATACTAGGATGGCATAAATAGTACATGCAATATAGATAACACATATATCAACACTAACATCTTTGACAAATTGGGAAACATAGACACAATTTGGTGAACTGTGTCTGACAAAGCTAGGTAGAAATTGGTTGACACAGTTTGGTGTATTTTGGCTGACATAGTACCAATTTAAAATGGCCCTACTAGCACATGTGATAAGACTCAAATTAATCTAATTACAAGCCCAAATGAGAATCACTTACCCCCAAAACTACATCCAAACATCAAAGAAATAGATTTCCATTAGAATTTGTATGGACACTAAGGTTTGAAAGGAAATTATTATTCCAAATATGAAGGTCCTATCTCAACACCCCTAAGTTTACCAGGATATCTATAACCTAATTGCCTTCTCTATACACATGTTGAGTAATAATATTTTTGTATTTGCTCATGTATCTTTTACACTCACTTATGATGTTGCTTACGCTCCATGTAGGGACTTGAGAATGATTGATGTAGTTGATAATGTTCATTGAATCCCCTTAAATGATTAAATTATCTATGCCATAGTCTTCAAGGATAAATAGTCCCACATATAAAGCTCTTGATTCATCGATATTATTGGATTGAGTACCCATGTTTTTGATACAAACTAAGATGATTTTTTCTTGATAGTCCCTAACTATGTTACCACCTCTAGCTCTACCAGGATTACCTTTGGTTGCTCCATATAAATTGAGCTTAAGCCATCCATTCGGTAGAGGAGACCATTTAACTATAGACCTATCAACATTGGATATTGAGGCACCATAAATATCAGAATGAAGTTTAAGATAATTAAACAACTCAGTCTCCAATCTTCCTCTAGGGGCTTTTGAGGATGGAATTAAATGGGCATTCTCTACAGAGAATGTGAAGGTACAAACAAACATAGATTAACACTCATTGGAATTGTCACAGAACACCCTATAATTTATTTCCAACCATAGTTACCACAAGCAATGGGGAAGACAAAAAGACTAGAAGGCTTTAAGGCATACATTGGAAAAGGGATTGGATCATTGCTCACAAACATTTTCAATAGATCTTGGTTGCACCCAGGATAAGTTGACCAATTGGAATAGAGAATCAAAAATAGAGCACAAAAAGGGGCAATCAAGGAACAAATGACTCACTAAATCCCAATTGGATTTGCATAAACAACGCTAGTTAGGTATAATTAAATATTTACAGAGAAGATTATCTATGGTAAGAACCTTATTTTGAACCACCAGCAAAAATAAAAAGGTAATTTTAGGAACAAGTTTAGTTATCCAAACACATTTGAAAGGAGGCCAATAACCAATGGGATAATATTTTAGGTAATAGGTAGTTTTAACAAAAAAATAACCATCTTCAGTAAATCTCCAAATAGGCTTATTTGTAGATGGATTTGAAGGAATAATGCATGTTCTGAGGAGATTAGTGATCTCATATGCCACTGATTTCCCTTTCATTACTGAGTTTGAGTAGCAAAATATGTTTCCATGATGTCCATTGCGACCACCTGAGAATGAAATTGTCAACCTTCTCACCAAAATGTTGATGAGTATAAGGCTTGAGAATAGCAAGGTTAGGATCATTGATTAGTGGTTGGTCTGTTAACCAAGTATCTTCCTAGAATTTTATGCTTCTTCCATAGCCTAGATTTCATCTTACTCCTTCCTTTATGAGATTTCTGGTTTGGATGACAGAATTCCAAAACCAAGATCCATGGGGTAGGGGATGTTCATCCAAGAAGGATCTTTGTTGTAAATATTTTCCTTTTATGATCTTGATCTATATTTCTTGGTAGTCGTGTATAATCCTCCATCCCTACTTATCTATAAGGGCTAGATTCATTTTGCTCACTTTACAAAAGCCTAGTCCTCCCTAATTTTTCTTGGTGCAAACTCTGTCCCAAGAAACAAGAGGATATTGTCTGTTGTCTTCAACTTTGGACGAGAGAAATCTCTTTTGTACCTATTCTATTCTCTTGCATATGAATGTTGGTGCTTTGAAAATGGATATAAAGAAAATTGGGATACTTTGAAGGTATGCCTGAACAAGAATTACTTTGGCCGCTTGACTTAACAATACCCATTTTCAACCTGTGAGCTTCTTGAGAATATGATCGATGATATTATTCCACATCACATCCTTAGGGTTTCCTTGAAAAAGTGGAAGACCAAGATACGTGGATGGCAAAGTTAAAATTGAGCACCCCATGATCTTGGCAATTCTGATTTGTCTATTTAGGGGTGTATTTAAAAAATAGATTTTACTTTTATGAAAGTTGATTTTTTGTCCCACGACTTCCTCATATAATTTTAGGATGGATTTAATAGCTTTGGCTTCTAGAATGGATGCACACATCGCCAGGATAGTATCATCAATGAATTTTTGATGTGTTATAGGGCTAGAAATAGAGGAAGCTTTTATCCCAGAAATTACTCTTGCCGAGCATGCCACCTTCAAGGATCTACCCAAGGATTCCACCAATATGATGAAGAGAAAAGGTGACATTGGGTCACCCTACCATAATCCTCTATCACTTTTAAAATACCCAATTTTTGAGTCATTGACCAACATGGAGAACTAGGCAGAAGTGAGGCATTTCTTAATCAATACAATCCAGTCTGCATGAAATCCAAATTTAGCAAGAACAACAAAAATAAAATCCCATGAAACATGGTCAAAGGTTTTATTCATATCAAGTTTAAGGAGACTTGATTTTTTGCTTCTAGTCACAGAGTGAATAAACTCATGAATTGTAATAATGCCATCGTAATGAGTCTCCCCTACATGGAACTTCCCTAAAAAGTGTCAATGATGTCTGGTAATAAAAATTTCATCTGGTTAGTAGTGGTTTTGGAAAAAATCCTATAAATGACCTTGTAGAGGTTGATAGGCCTAAAATAATACAAGGACCAACACTGTTAGAATTTAGGAATGAGAGCAAGAAAAGTGGATTTGGTGTCTCTAAGCAAGCTCTTAGACCGTTGAACATCTTGAACAACTTTAGTTATATCATTGTCAACTACATCCCAAAAATATTGGAAAAAAAAATTGTGTGGTTAGTGTGATAAACCCCTACCAATGCATAGGGTTGAGCAATCCCCTCACAACCATGACCCCTTGTAATCTCAAGAGCTATACTTGTAAATAGGGGAATGATACAGCCATTTGGGTATCAACAAAGTGGGCATAGGGGGAATGGAGCCTTGTTAACCTCTACCAACACATAGGACATTCTCAACTACACCTTGTATCTGTAGGGTGGACACAGGGGGAATAGAACTTGGGTCGGCCTCTACCAACACCCAAAACTTTCACCATCTGTGTTACACAAGTAGATTCAATCTATTATATTTTAAAATTAAATAGCTATATATATATATATATATATATATATATATATATATATATATATATATATATATATATATATATATATATTTAACCACCAAAAAGGCTCACACCTAACGTGATCTATTGTAATTGATAAAAGATAACAAATGGACATGCACCAATCAACAACAAGGAGGAAACAAAATGCAAGGATCTTTATTAATTCCAAATGGAGTCAAGTTACATATTCGTCCCTCTTAGGGATACCCATTTGATACATCAATTACAATAGAGTCTAATCCCTCTCAAGGGTAGATGTGAATCAAATGCCTTCTAGGGTGACACGAACTGCTCTAGGGTGTCGATGACCCTCTTCTCCATGATTAGAGGCATTTTTTGCCTTGCATCCCAAAACCTTGTTAGTCCTGCATGCAATAAACAACAAGAAACATTAAAAACAAAGGAGGCCTCTCTTGATGAGGCTTTAAAAGGATATTTCACAAAGATATGCCATAACAAGCATGTAATCAAGAAAATGAATAAAACATAGTAAACCTATATTAATCATGAAATGTTGCCATCAAACATGTGCAAGAAAGCAAATACTATCTATCTATTGGGTTAGTTTATCAAATAGAAAGCATAAATGCATGAAATAACCCATAATTGCACTAATTACCAAATTGACAAAATGAAGGTAAATCTACTTAAAATGCTTAATTCCATCGGTCATATGTCTCTAAAATGCCAATTAAACCTATACTAAGCATAATATGATCTAATTAATTAATCTACAGAAAAGAGCACAAGGGGATCTATAGTCATTTGCTCACCACGGGTCTGATGCGCGGTCAACACTGTTCACCACGGCTGACAGCCGCGATGGAGCTCTGAGTAAACTTGCCCTCAGAATTAGGGCTTTCTCTCTGATCCACCTTGCCAAATTGATGTCCAAGGGTCACCTCTATGTCCTCTGATAGGTTTGGTGGTTGAATTGTTTAGATTGTGCACCAATTGCATGGATTTGCATTTCTTGGCTCTCCTAGGCTCCTAGGGCTTCCATGGCAATTTGATCTCCAATTGGGTAGCAAAAGTGTCCCTCTCAATGCATGTAGTTGGCTATGCAATTTGACAGGGCTTCACTACTCAATTGATAAAAGATCTTCCAGACTTATCCCCAATTCGGAGGGGATCTTATAGCATTGGCCCAGGGCTAGGGGTGGCTTCCTCATGAAGCCAAGATCAAGATTGGGCAGTTGAGCTTGTTGGATGGAAGGATCCAGAACCTTCCTCGCTCAAACCACTCCAATATGCAACCAATTGGCCATTGCAACCAACTTTGGGTCGGATGAAGGCCAACTGACTCTGAGTGCTGACCGTGGCTGACATGCGCGGTGAGCACTGCTAACCATGGGTGTCAGCAGTGGCTAGCACTGACTAGGCAAAGGTGCCCAATTGAGTGGTAAAAACCACTGCTATACCTTGGATCTATCCAAAGGTCTTCCATATGGTCTTCTAGCATGTCCCATATGAGTAGTCACCTTGGCATGATGCATTTTAGGTGTCTACAGATGCCCCTTTTGAGATGCATTGTGATTTTGAACAACGCTGAGCAAAACTAGACCTCCTAAAATGATGTCGTAGGTTGGATGATGATCATTGATCTGATCAACATTAGATGCCCCGAGTCCAGCAAAAGGATGCGCATCCTCGAATCATTGCTTCTAACTCGATAGAAGGCTTAAATTTGAAAAAGTTTGCACTCGTCATCAGACATTCGGATAGCATCAATGCCAAGTAGGCTTTCGCGCCTGTCAATCCGAAAGGATGAGAGTTACAAACTAACTATCATATTTGCTATTTTCCCCAAGCAAAGGGGTAAGCTTATGATAGTCTTTAGCAATGATTCGCAAGGACGAACGCAATTTTGACAAGATCAAGGGATCTACTATTGACTTTGATTATGATTTGATATTATGACTACCCCCTCAAGCGATGAGTCGATGAGGGTAATGACAATTAAATGAAGCGACGAGGTCGCTTGACCACTATGAATGATCTTTGCACAAATTAAGATTTAGCATTTGAATACTTGGCAAGGCCTAATCAGCTATGATTACACCATTTAGAGTAATTGCATATTCCTATCCCATGGAGCGGTCCAGCCATGAAGGCCTTCTTAGGGAATCAAAATGATAGCAATGTCCATTAGGCTTGTAGTGAATCATAATGTCGATGATATGCTAAAAAGTGTCATAGGAGAATTGTGATGAATATCTCATTCCCATGGAGCAGTCCGGCTGTGTAGGCCTTCTTAGGGATTGAAATGAAACATAACAATTCAAAAATGATGAATTTACCCCAAATGTCCTTATGGTAATTTACTCATCTTTCCGGATTGCATGGATCGCAAGTCACTGCAACCGCCAAGTGTATAGGGTAAATAACTGAATACGAGGTGCATTTGGCTTTTGATTTATTTGATTTTTTTTTTAATTTTGAATTTTTTGAATTATCTGGTCTGATTAATATCCTTGATTTGACCTTTGAAGGCTCTCCATGGTGGGAATTTGGAGCAATTAATGTGGTTTGCTAACCACTTGTTAGAAGTGGGCCAATTCCTTAACCGCGGATGGCAACCATGGGCGAAAAACCCTAATTCGAGGACCGTGGATGTCAACCGCAGGCCGCACCAAAATTGAAAATTATATAAGATTTTTCACTTTGTAAATTTTCATTATTCACCTACATCTTCTAGTAATACTGAGAGCTCTAGGAGGTAAAAACTACTTTTTGACATGGAACGCTATCGAAAACCCGACACACTTCCTGTTTTCCACACCGATGGTGGATCAACTAGAAGCCTCGACCAGTGGAGGAGCCGGTGCTTCTAAGGTAACTCACAAACTGAGACCTCACTTGTCATTACCGGATGTAAAATTAACCTCATTAATTAATCGGTAAATGAACTACACTAAACCGTTGGTAACGAACTTCACTGTAGTTAGGTTTAGCGTAGGTTAGTTAGATGGGGGGTTTATTTTAATTTTTAGGGGTTTTTGGGAAGGGCGGACCCATTTAGGGTTTCTCCCTAGCCGTGGGTGGCCCCAATTGGCAGATTGGGGGCCACGGTTTTCATCGATGGGATTCAAATCCCAACGGTCAAATTTTTGACCATTGGATCCACCGTGATTCTGACCCACGATGCCCAAATTTTAGAAACATTTTCAAAAAAATTTTTTTGATTTTTCTAGGCACTTAATGCCATTTGTTGCATTTTTGGAATGCTTTTTTGATGTTTTTGAAATTGGTGATCATGTTTTTACATGTTTTTGTTTTTATGCATTTTTTGATTTGTTTTGATATTTTAGGATTTTTTTATTGTTTTTCTTGTTTATTATTTTTGTTGTCACTCAGACTTTGACCAATAGAGCGAGGGAGACCGATCTCCTTCATGACCTCCATGGTGATCTCACTGATAGGGAGCGAGAGTGGTTCACTATTGTGGGGTTCGGCTACATCTTGGACCTCCCCACCATCCATATTGATCAGGCATATCTGACTACCTTGGCCCATCGTTGGGATGCATGGACCAACACATTTCACCTATCGATGGGTGAGATGACTATTACTTTGGAGGATGTGTACCACATCTTTCATCTACTCATTGATGGTGAGCCTATCACCTCTTCTCCTACCATGGCTAGGAAGGTCGTATTTGATGCCATCTTTGGGAGATGGAGCATTGAGGCGTAGGACCATAATGCCCATGGAGGCATCCATGTCAGAGAGTGGTTTGAGGCCTGATTCTTCTCATAGTGGGAGGTTATATTTATGCTCTTGATTATCTAGATAGTCCTCCTAGATTCTTCAGGTGTGAGGTTCCCTTGGAACCTCTTGGCTCGGACTAGAGAGGTGATGGTGAGCTCGACTCGAGATCCTCTCATTCTATCATGGGGGAGCCCCTTGCTAGCATAACTCTACCATGAGCTGTATCAGATCACACGTCGAAGTAGAGTCGACATCAGCTGTAGCATCCTCCTCTAGGTTTGGGGTTGGAAGCACATCCTGATTGAGCACCCTATTGATTTACCTATGTCGATCACTAACATTGATGATGAGAGTCAGTGCTATACCACTTGCCCTAGGAGCGAGAGGGCTTTAGGAGTAGGTCTCATGTAGGAGACCTA
Organism: Wollemia nobilis; assembly: GCA_028583015.1. NCBI lineage: Eukaryota > Viridiplantae > Streptophyta > Pinopsida > Araucariales > Araucariaceae > Wollemia > Wollemia nobilis. Next base: position 2,909,783 of record JAQPPZ010003177.1, on the reverse strand, counting down.
GAGCATTATATTTCTAGATTTGCATAGCTCTACCCTCAGCACATATGGTGGTGACCGTATATGGATTGTTCGACTTAGATAGAGGTAGGTACCTATGCCGAGCATGTAGAGATAGATGGATCTCCAGCTGGAAGGTCGACATATGGAGTACCACTTCTACTCTCATGTTGAGGTAGTTTGGGATCCGGTAGGATGTCCCAGAGTTGTCACTCATCTATAGATGCTTGGTCCTCGAGAGGGACCTGACTTGGCCCTAGGTGACTCCATTGGGGATGAGGATGATGACTTTTAGGAGTCAAGCCAGAGGATGTAGGCACTACTCCTGACTATGATGGATGGTGGGTAGACTTCTAGTGGCATGGAGAGGGTCCTCTAGGCTGACCAGTTGGTGGATTCATAGTAGAGGGTGCAGAGGTGGACCCTCATGGGTGTAGGACCTACTAGAGGATAGAGGGTGCATGGGGCATAGGGGCACTATAGAGGAGGGCCCATAGGTGGAGGTATAGGAGGAGGTATTAGAGGAGGGTGAGGCACCTCTAGATAATGAGATTGGGTAGTTGAGAGCCTAGATTGTCGACCTCCAGAGCTAGGTTGGGATACTATAGACTCAGCTACTACATAGGGATACTTCTATCACCACTCTAGAGGTGAAGCTAGCACATGGGGAGAGGTAGTGGTAGGGATATGAGGAGGAGAGGATAACTCTCCATGCATAGGCTACCACTGTAGGCACTCGGATCACATAGCTCACTAGCGAGCGAGATCTAGCATAGGCATAATTGAGTGTCATGACTACTAAGAGAGACTTACTGAGGGTAGTGATGGGGGGCCCCTCATCTACATAGGCTATCATGGTACCTCCCACAACACCATATTCTTTACTACCAGTAGGTCATGACCCCATGGCAGAGATCAGGAGGCTTCATTCCCTTGTGGAGGAGGGTAATGAGTGAGATACAGCATGTGCAGCTCACATCTCCCAGTTGGAGGGCTACATCAGGCTGATAGGTGGGGAGGTACCAGAGGATACCCACACTATAGGGACTCAGAGGACCAGATCTAGGACTAGGGAGACAGGGCAGTCTTCTACTAGCTCGAGCCATAGGATGCATAGGACTGAGAGGACTCATAGGTCTTCGAGTACTCATGGTGCTAGCTCATAGAGGACTCATAGGGATGGTAGAGGCAATGGAGGTGCCTCACAGACTAGGGGTGCAGGCCCTGTTTAGTATAGATCTCAGAGATATTTTTTGTACTAGTTTTGAGTGTAAGGTCGAGGACCTACATAGTTGTAGCCTATGGGCATTTTGATATACCTTGATACTATGTACTCTTGACACATATATATATGATATGATAGTTCATCTCATTATATGTGTATTTTATTTTTGGTATTTTATGTTTATGTTATGCACATGGATGCAATGCAAATATTTGATTTATTGCTATATGATGTGATGTATGGATGACATGCACTAGCTATATGATGTGGATGTAGTGATATACATGTGTAGATGGACTACTTTATGATGCTATGTATATGAATGCAATGTTTGATGTTTAATGCAGTTTTGATCTGCTTCACTTGTATGCATTTACTTTATGTTGTTTATGACATGATTCATGCCATGTATGTATTGCATGTATTTTTGATGATATTGAGTTATTGTAAATGGACATGTATGTTTTAATCACTTAAAACACAATGTATGCAATATGATATGAGGTTTTAACAATCTAATGGATGACACCACAGAATGTATAACAATCATGGATTGTAGTTGCTTTATCTCTTTGTGAAAGATAGTACACCCATATGTGAGATGCAATGATGTATGTTTTTTGTTCATAAGCTTTTGTGAATTAAAATAATATGTATAATATAATCAGTGGCCATCTAAATATCATTTCTGACATCCATCCGGTATCTAATTATATAGTACAAATAATTCTAATAAACAAACTCTCATAAAAAGAAATTGATGTTTGATGATTGCATTTGAAAATTTGATTGTTGCTATTTGGGAATTTTTGAGGTTTACCATGAGACTCAAACACCCTAGTTGACTGATCAAAAGTTGTATACTAACCACACTAGACTTCTGAAACATAAGGTTTTCTCTAGGATAGGCCCTAACTATTCATTATCCCTATGTGTGCAAGTGAGTATATTTGATAAGGCACAAGCATACCCCGATGTCAAGCGGGATTCTTTCAGCCCATTGCTAAGATCGAGGGTCCACAAATGTCTTACCCAATCCTAGGTTTAGATTTTAGTTGGACTAGACCACTAGGCGATACAGGACACCTGAAGCTAGCTCTTCCACATTCAAACATTGGTCTACACATAAGCGAGATGCTAATGCATCAGACATATCATCATGCGTAAGGTACAGTAGTGCTAACAATTCCAGGGATTCAAGTTCACCCCCTTCTTTTCTTCAATTTTTTGGGATACTTGCTCATATAAAGTGATAAAAATCACTATTTATTTTTGTACTATAGTGATAAAAATCACTATTTATTTTGTACTTTCTCTTTTTTCTTTTGAGCAAGGGATTTGATACTAATTTTACTTTCTTTGTACAATTTGATCTTCATTTGATCTGACTTTTTGGGATTTACATTTGATAATTTTCTTCAGAAACTTCCTTTGGGGATTTTACTTTGGGAAACTATTTCTGGGATATCGATTTAGGATATCGATCTTATGATATCAATATGGGATATCAATCTGGGATGTCGATCTATGATATCGATCTAGGGTATCAATATGGAGGATTGATCTGGGATATTGCTCATTTTATCGTAAGCAAGGGATTCTGGGTAGGGAATAAACTTGTCCTTTTTCCAATTGCCAACATTTCCCATACCATCCGCATAGAGGGATAAGCAAGAATAACTATTTTCACCTCAGGATACCTGGTCCTACTTCATGGCTTTCATCTTCCCCTAGTCCTTATTAGGATTGTTTAATTTTTTGATTAGTGATAGGATTCTGATATGCTAAGGGCTATACTAACTAGACCTCAACTACAAAAGCAAAGCAAGCTTTCTATCAACTCTTGAGAAGACCTCTAGGTATGGTTGAATGACCAGAAAACCCTAGTATATTCTTCATAGCAACAATATGGGTTGTGTTGAAAAACACAATTACTCACAAGGGTGATAAATAGATGAAAAATATAGTGCATAGATGCATGATTGAGATACAAACATGGTGTCATTTGTAAGATTGTTAACACAATTTGTTCTAATGCAAGTGTGATGGATGAATATGCCTAATGCAATGCAAAGGTGAAATGCAAAATGAAATGCAATGCAATGATGCAAATGAAATGCAAATGTTTTTTATTTTTGATATTTTTCCCATTTTTTATGGATTTTAACATTTTGGTTTGACCAAAGAGCTAACATATGCCTTTGGAGCCTTTTAGGATTGACCAAGCGATTTTGAGAAAACCCTTGGAGCCTTTTGGGATTGACCAAGCGGTTTTGAGAAACCCTTGGAGCTTTTTGGGATTGACCAAGCGGTTTTGAGAAACCCTTAGAGCCTTTTTGGATTGACCAAGGGTTTTGAGATACCTTTGGAGCTTTTTGGATGACCAAAGGGCTTACAGATGCCTTTGGAGCCTTTTCTGGTTCTTAGGCATAGAACGCTTTAAGATGAAGGATATTGAGAGGTTCAGGCTCTTCAACTCCTCCAAGCGATGTCAAGTGATATGTCCTAGGTCCAATCTTCTCTGAGATCATATAAGGACCTAACCAGTTAGCCATAAATTTGTCTCACATTTTTGATGGTAAATTTGAGTTCTGTTGGTTCTCTTTCAGCACAAGATCACCAACCTCAAAGTCTCTCAGATGGACTTTGCTATTGTAAGCTCATTTTAAGTACTCTTGATAAACGTGGAGGTGCTCGAGGGCATTCACGCGATGTTCATCAAGTAGCATCAATTGATCTAGGTGAGCTTGTCATGCAGTGTCATCATCAATGAACTCTTTCAATGCGACGCACAACGTTGGAATTTCCAACTCTAGGGGCATAATGGCCTCAGTGCCATATACTAGTGAAAATGGAGTTGCCCTAGTGGGTGTCCGAATGCTAGTCTTGTAAGCCCATAATGCAAGGGGTAGCTGGATATGCCAATATTTGTGGTGCTCTTGTACCATATTTTTCAAGATGGAGACCATTATCTTATTTGAAGCTTCAGCCTACTCATTTGCTTGTGGATAATAAGGAGTCACAAAACTATGTTTGATTCTATATTTAGATGTCAAAGCTCTCATAGTTTTGTTCTTAAATGATGTTCCATTATCCAAAACTATCTTGGATGGTATCCCAAAATGACTAATGATATTGGTGAGTATAAACTCAACAATACGTGCTTCGATTGTCATTGTTAAGGGAATAGCCTCCACCCACTTAGTGAAATACTCAGTAGCCATAATAATAAAAGTATGTCGGCCCGATGATGAAGGAGAGATCTTACCGATGAGATCAAATCCCCACTGAGAAAATGGCCAAGCCGCTTGAATGGGTTGTAAGGCCTGTGATGGTAGGTGCGTAAGATTAGCATGATGCTGACATTTAATGCATTTCTTGACATACACATTGCAATCCTTCTCCATAGTGGGCCAATAATAACCCATACAAAGGATGCGCTTGATGATAGCCATGCCACTGAAATGGCCATCACACGTACCATCGTGAGCTTCTAAAATTGCCCAAGATGACTCTTGGGGCTCAAGACAATGAAGGAGAACTCCATCGTAGCTTCTATGGTACATGATGTCTGCTAACAAGACATACTTTATCACTTTCTATTTGAATGTGCATTTTGCAGCACATGATAATCCTTGAGGGATTATACCAAGTTTAAGGAAGTCATATATCTATGATGTCCAGTTATGATAAGCTTCGACCTCGATTGATAAGATAACATGCTCCCCCTGTGGTTCTACATTTGCAAATGCAGACTAGGAAACAACCCTATGGTGAATGGTAGTACCACTCCCCATCAGATCCTACGAGATCAAAGACCCCCAAGATGCTCTCTTCAGAAAGTCTCTGGCTCTGTAGAACCACTCATGGTTTGGTTCTACATGAATCATGTTGATTGACTCTTTGTTATCCAATGCTTCACGTTGCACAGCGAAATGTGACAACGTTTTTACATGGATGGTAGTAAAATCGACAGATAGATTCTAAGGGATTAGAGATCCCAAAGATGCCATTGTGTCTATGAATCTATTGGATGAATGAGGGATTGCCTCGATGTCATACCATTCCAGTCGAGCTAGATATGTGTCAACAAGATCCTTGTAAGCTTTCAATACCGGACATCGACATTGAAATAGTCCCTTAACTTGGTTCACAATGAGAAGGGAATCACCAAAGATATTTAGCCTTTTTATCTTCATGGCGATAGCTATTTGGAGACCCAAAATTAGGGCTTCGTATTCAGCATTGTTGTTAGTGCAAGGAAAGTCCAACTTGAATGACAAGGGCATTGGAGCTCCTTGTGGCGTGAACAACACTATTCCTGCACCACCCCCTTGCTCACACTTTGAACCATCGAAGAACAAGGTCATATCAGCTTTGTTGTCTGGTTCTTCAGGTTTGGGTGCTTCTGATAAGGCAAATACTGCATCATCAGGAAGCTCTATGGTGAGGGGCCTACTATTTTTGAGAGGCGCCTCAACCAGTTGATCTGCTATGACTTGTCCCTTAATGGAATTTTGGCTTATGAATTCCAAATCGAATTCTATCAGTAGCATGATCCACTTTGTAGTACGTGTATTATGATATGTCTTGCTCATCATATACTGCAAAGGATTTTGTTTGGATATAACATATGTCGTATGACTCAACATATAGTGTCATAATTTCTTTGTAGCGAACACTACTGCTAAACATAGCTTTTCCACATATGCATATCCGAGCTCATAGCTCACCAAGGTTCGACTAATATAATATATGGCATGTTCTTTGTCTTGCACATTCTTTTGGGCTAACATGGTTCCCAGTGCAAAGTCGGTTGCCGATATATATAGCAAAAATGGCACATCTGGCCTTGGTGGAGCTAGCACTGGTGGCATCGCCAGGTATTGCTTTATCTCAGCAAAGGTTGCTTGATAGTCCTCATCCCAATTGAATGGGACCCCCTTGTGTAGCAGTCGATTCATGGGTCGACATTTATCCGATAATTGAGTGATAAATCACTTTATGGATGCTACTTTGCCCTGAAGGCTTCTTAGTTCTTTGATGTTCGTGGGGGGATGCATTTCCAAAATAGCCTTGACCTTTTTTGGGTCAACTTCGATGCCTCATTTTGAAATGATGAATCCTAAGAGCTTTCTTGAAGTTACGCCAAACACGCACTTCTTAGGATTCAACCTGACATTATGCTCTATCAGGCGATCGAAGACCTTCTTTAGGACCTCCGCATGCTCAGAACACAATAATGACTTTGCCAACAAGTCATCAATATAATCTTCTAAGATTTTATGCATATAGTCATGAAAGATATATGTCATAGCCCATTGATATGTGGCACCAACATTTTTAAGGCCGAATGGCATAACTTTATAGCAAAATGTTCCCCATGGCGTTATAAACATGGTTTTATGTTGGTCTTCGGGCTTAATCCAAATTTTATTGTAACCAAAAAAACCATCCATTAAGGAGAGCATCTCATGACCTACAGTTGCATCTACAAGAGCATCGATATTCGGAAATGGAAATGAATCCTTTGGTGTTGCCTTGTTCAGGTCTCTAAAATCCATACAAATATGGATCCTTCCATCAGGTTTTCCTACAGGCACCATATTGGATACCCATTCTAGATAGTCGATGGAGATGACAAACTCTACATCCAACAACTTTTGCAACTCATCCTTAACCATTAAGGCTACTATTGGATGCATCTTCCTAAGTTTTTGCTTGATTGGCTTCTTTGATAGATCTAGCGAAAGGTTATGAGTAACCAATTTTGGATCTAGACCCGACATATCCTTGTAAGTCCAAGAAAAGAGAGCAGGTCTCTCTCTCAGTAGAGGGATGAGGTTGGCACGCTCATCAAGAGTCAAACTTTCTCCAAATTTAACCTTCCTTGGATTGGTGGGATCATTACTGATATCCACTTTGAAGGTTTCCTCTACTGACATATGGGATCCCTCCTCAAGCTGATGAGGCGTAGGGATCAAGTGGATGTCATCTACTGGGTTTATAGGTTCCTCATTGGAAGCATCCTCAGCATGATAGACATCATGTGCATAACCTAGTGCAAAATGGAAAGGTTGCAGCATTTCTTCATTAGGGAAGAAATCTTTAGGCTCTAGAGGTGAATCAATATGATCCCAATCGATAGCATCTACATTTAAATGCAATGGTTTGGATGGATCAACTAGATTGTGGAGTGGAGTGGTCAAATCAATGGAGATCATGTTGATGAAATGGATCATGTCTCCAGGACCACGTGCAAGTGACTCATCATTAACAAAACTACCATCCCCGAGATGTGGTTCTAGGGGTATGGGGATCTCCGGATCCGGTCTATGAACAGATGATCGGATGGGATCATTGGGCTCAAGGAGCTCCATGTACATCGGTGGATCGGGAAACACTATATGATAAATCATATTAAGATTCGGTGGTCTCCCTCTAAGGAGAGGATGGAGATTGATCTCTCTGCACATCTCCTCAGTCGTATAAGATGCATTACGATAGCGTAAGTAGGGAGGTCCTAAGTAGGCTCTCTCTATCTCATCTTCTTCATCACTATCATAATATAGGCCCTCATTCACCCCCACTAGAATGGGATGTTCTAGAAAATGTGGCCCCATATAGGTTATCTCCTGATCACTATCATCACTGTCCGATAAAATTGGGTACAAGCACCATAAATACGATACTGTCGAATAGACCGGCTCAGCCTCATCCTCCGATTGATCGTCAGGTGAGGACTCACTGTCCTCTCCTTCATTGCAGCTAGGTCCACCTATCTCGAAAATGGACTCTACTATATCCTCATCGGAATGCCCTTCCAACTCGGGATCTATCACTACGATAACATCTTGACCCTACATGCCCGTGTCGTCGACTGCTCCATGGATTTGTTGACCAAAGTTTTCTCTTGGTAAATCATCTGGACCGGCGTCCACCAAGATATCCTCGTGATATGTCTCGGGTGGTGCTATGGTGACGTAAGACACCATCCGGTTATCCCTCTAGAACATAGAAGGATTAGGGTGATACGGATTGAAGTCAACCTCACCCCCCAGATTGAGGTACAGGTGGTCTAAAGATACCATAAGGAGTTCAGCCTGTCCTCCACTATAGAATCCCAACCCGAACCTATCAGTAGGTAACTGATATTGTGGTTCTATAGGCCTCTTACACCCCTACTCGAATAGTCTGAGACCGTAACCATGCCAATGGTAACACTCGAAGTATCACATGGCGTAGTCTAGGTTAGAAAGATAATGAACATTCATGGTGAATGGTTCATTATCATCCTCATCCATGGGCATGGGAGATGTGATCTGGTCTAGCCCTCCATAGATGAAGTTGGTTTGGTTGGGTGGTACCCCCAATGGTTCCACCATCCCTATGGGAAGGTGATGGGCTCATGGTCAGCCCATGTCATGTGCAGTCTCGATAATCGGTGTGAACATCACATTCTACACAATGTATTCCCCTAACTCGGGATTAACCAAATGGATGGTCACCTACGGTGCAGAGATGACCCTGCTGAAGAAGCGAAGCAGGCTGAGGTGCCTCTTCGACTCTTCCTTGAACTTCCTCTACTTCCATGGGAGTAGGGGTTTCAATGATAACTGACTTGGGCTTTTGCTTTATCTTTTTTTTCCCACCTTTTCTTTCAACTTCCTATCATCTCGTTGTATCGTAGATGCAGTCGGTCTAATGGAAGTAGCTGTTGTGTGCTCCGATATTTGAGATACGGATGTTGTGGGTCTAGCACACACTTCTTTGATTATGCCTCCTAGATATTTGATTGGTGATGTTGGTCGCACATCCAGGTGCATTGAGGGGAGCACAAATTCCCTCAGAAAATCTGCTAGATTCACGTATTTAAAGGGTTCTTCATCCGAAGGCACCATGTGAACCTGTCCCTCATGAATGTATTTGATACACTGGTGTAGAATAGAAGGGACGCAATGCATTTCTCTGATCCAAGGCCTCCCCAGAAGTATATTATACTGCATAGCACCTTCGATTACATGACACATCACCGGGATGGTCTTCAGTCCCACCTGGATAGGTAAAACTATAGTACCGACCGTCGAGCATAATGCATCATTGAATGCTCTCAACGTGAAGGTAGAAGGAATGATATGCATCTTGGGTAACTTCAAGTGAGTTAATGCCTTGGTAGTTATGATATTGATCGATGACCCCATGTCGATCAAAACCTACTTGAATGGTTTGTGATTCACACAAGCGATAATATGCAATGGCGGGTCTGCTATAACAGTGGAAACCATCTTGACTTCGTGGTCATGAAATTGAATGACCGGTTCCTGACACTATTGCACGTGCCCCACGAAGTGTGTAAATGCTTTGGGATCCTAAGGTTGCACTTCAATGGACCTTAAGATGTCCATAAGCATCTCCCTATGCTTAGGAGACTATTGAATAAGCTCATAAATCGACAACTTTGCTAGAGTTATCTGTAGGTTTTGGACCAACCTACTTCTGATGGTCACCACCGGTCTAGTTGGTGGGCCGGGCACATATTGGGCTAGCCTTGGAGGAGGCACAGCTTGGACCCTAATAGGCGCTGGAGGTTGATTCGGTCATTCATACCTCGCATTCCTCATGACAATGTTGACCATTCCAACGAACCCCTGGGTTGGTGGTTCGATGCACACTTGGTTGACTTGGCCAACATTATTCTTCGATACCTCGTGATTAGGTAGAGGATTTTTGTAAATCCCCATATTTTGATTGTCAAGTGCTTATGAGTTGTCGACAAGAAGCGTACCTCTCTCGATCATGTTTTGCACAAGGTGTTTGAAGGACCAACATACTTCGATGTCATGGCCTTTTGATCGATGAAAGATGCAATACTGATCGTCTTTATAGCCTTTAGGCTTAGGCTGATTAGGGTCTATCATCTTGACCTCGGGTAAGTGTATAGCCTTCACCTCGCATAACTGATGAAAAATTAAATTCAATGACTCCGATAACTGAGTGAATACGTGAGGTGGGCGTTGCTCCTTATTTTTACCCTTGTAATTGTTATTGTGCTGCTCATACTATGCGTAGGTGGAGGTTGGGCCTGATAATTTTGCTTTTGTTGCCCTTTTTCTCCCTTTTGAAGGTTCAACACTACTTGATTAACATGGGCTAGCTTGGCCTGATGTCTCTCAGTGCTCTTCTTATGTCCCTCCTTATTATTCCTCAGCTTCAAGTTACCCTCCTGTAACTTGATGTCCTCAATTACCTTGGCTTGCGCCAAAGCCTCTTCGAATGTCTGGTATTGTTGCAACTATAGCAATAGAAAAATGTTCTTGGCATAATTCTTCGTGAACATTCACGTTAATTTGGAGGACGGGATGGAGAATGGTAGCTTTGCCATCATTTTCCTCCATCACTTTCCATAATCCATCATTGGCTCATCATCATGTTGCGTTAGAGCAACCAGGTCGGATAAGTTTACCTTCTTCTTGATGTCGAAGGAGAAGCATTCAAGAAATGCATCAACCAGTTGTTTGAAACTAGTGATGTTGTGCCTCTTTAGTTGGTTGAACCACTCTCGAGTTGGGCCTGAGAGGGTCATGATGAAGGTGCACAGGAGCAAAGCATCGTTGCTCTCAATCTGAAAGCACATATCTAGGAAACTAGTCACATGCTCTTATGCATCTTCCTCTCCTTGAAACTTATCCAACCTAGGCATCTTGAAATGCTCTAGATATGCTGGAATAGGCACTGACATGCATAGAGGTTCATTGTGAATTTTGTTCAAGGTAGGCTTATGATAAGTCGTCCCTTGCTTCTCTATGGCTTGAACCTTCTCTGCTAAGGTCTTGTAGGCTTGCGAGGAAAGAAACTCCTCCTCTCGAGATTGCCATGGAGGCAGCTTTAGAGGTAGGTTCCTCCTCGGTCAAGGTGGGGGACTAGGCTCACCCTCCTCAAATTGGGAGATCTCAGGATACTCTTGTTCTAATTCCTCTCCCACTTCACTCTCATACTTCCTATGCTCATGTTGCTCAAATGTTGGATGTCAATCTCTGTGTTGAGTCGTATGGTGAGTATGGGTGTCTATGTGTATCGTTCCAAATTTTTTGCATCCTTACCTTCAGGCTAAAGGATCCGTGCTCGGAAGGAGGATGGGAAAAGGATGGGACAATACCTCGGACTGAGAGGCCCTTTGAAGGTCCCGCCTCTCGGGGGAGGTGTATTAAGGTGATTTTTCGACGGATGGTGGGTTCACCAGGGAAACGTTTAGTGGCAGTTTCCACGCCTAGGTTGGGAATGAGTTTGATGTGTTCAATTTTAGCTTTAAACATCCAAGTCCTAGGTTTGGCCAAATGAATCTAAGTTGTTCTATTATGAAAATGCAAATTAAATGAAGACAGAAAATAGATTTAAACAGAAAACACAGAGAATAATTAAGTGAAGAGATCCATACCTGGTTCCGGATGTCTGATGGAGGTTCTGATTTTTGAAGCAGTCAAGATCGTCTGGAATTTGATAGAATAGTCTCCATTCTGACAGGATCATCTGAGATCTGACAAATTAGTCAGACGAATTTGTCAGAGACCTACAATCAGAGAAATAGATACAAAATACAGAAAATGCAGCTATGCCAACAGAGGGCAATGATGTAGAATGACAGTAATAATGTTAAAATGATAATAATAAACAAAAACACGAGTGCATTACAATGATTTAATGACAATTTATGATTTTATTATGCATTAAGACTATATGGGTGAACTCCGGGATGCAAAATAATAATAAGTTTAACTAATGCAAAGCAAAACAGTAAAAAATGGAGAAAGAATGCAAACTCAGGGCACTGATTGCCCCCAATGTTGACTGCAGTCGAAATCGTCTCGGATTGGTATGAAATCGTCTCGAATTGGACAGGATCGTCTGCGACGATCTGAGCTTGCTCCGGCTGAAGAATAACAAAGTTCCTGCAAGAAAATTTGAAAAGAGACAAAGGCAAACAATGGTCTAGGATATTCTAATGCATGTAAAACTCGAAGTGCAGAAAAATTCAGCCAGGGGGATGTCAAGGGGGGTCCTAAGGTTTAAATAGGCTTAGGAGGGAGGTTAGGAGGTTGGAGATCATCCTAATCTGGGAGATCTCCAACGGGGGAGGTCTCTAACGGCGCAGACACGCTTCTGCCTAGATTAGAGACGTCGTTGAAACAGAAGCTAATTATGAAAAATCGGTTTTGGGACGAAATCGGTTGGACGTTCTGCTCCAGACGAAATCGTCCGATCTGAGGCGATATCGTCTGATCGGAGACGATATCGTCCAACGGATGAAACAAACTCTAAAAATGGCATGGAAAATGAGGAAACGGGTAGCAGGCGGTTTGGGAGCAGTTTTGGGGTTGAAAATTTGAATTTGAATTATTACTAAGGTAATTTTAATTATTTGCTAAGGTTTATTGTGCCAATTTTAGGGTGCTACATTTTGCCCCCTCTTTAGCGAATTTTTTGAGGAAAATGCATTAAATATGAGTTCTTCTCGATCTACGAGAAAGCAAAAATTATTCCCATTTTTAGGCGACGATTCTTGGTCGAATCGTACGACAGCTTATTATGGTGCCCCCTCCGTGTTTTTACCCAAATCGAACGTTTGAGGTAAAAATGCGGAAAAGCAAAATTTTAAAATGTTGTTAATTGTTTTTGAATAAAATTAAGAAAAATAGGGAAAAACCCTAATTCATTATTACTGTTCATTTTCATTTTTTGGTTTCTAGAGCTCTGCAGACAAAATGGTCGAGACAGCGCACAGATCGACAGAGGTCCGACGCGGGCTACGGGTAAGAGTCTAAACTTAGTTTAGAATGCTTTAATTTTGATTTTCTATGCTTTTTAGATTAATTTTAAATGATTTTTGAGCATCGCGGCCATTTTTTGGGCCGTCGACGTCGTCGGGACGAAATCGTCTCCATTTCGTCGAAATCGTCTCGATATCGCCGATTTCGTCCAGGGGCAAAATCGGCGAAATGGGGACGATTTCGTCAAATAAGGGACGATTTCGGCTTGCAAAATTGGAGACGAATTTGCTCAAATTGGGGACGTGGGGATATATCTTTGATGAAATTGAACTTGTGTTACTTGCATTTTTTAATCATTGTTTGATTAATGATTTTTATTGTTTTGTTGTTTATGTTGCAGAGAGGATTACTAAAGAGCAGAGAATGGAAATACGGTGGGTTGAGGGATGACTTGGCCGCTCTATCTCAAGCGAGAGCGAGATCAGTTGGCTCAAGTCGGCTTGCAGCATGTGGCAGATATGCCACAGGTTTCTATAGATATGGGGCTATTGACAGCCCTAGCAGAGAGGTGGTATCCGGGTTCTTCTTGTTTTCGGTTATCGACAAGGGAGATGACTCCCACATTGGAGGATGTATGGAGGATTTTGAGGATCCCCATACAAGGACGGCTAATAACTCCCATGGCCAATCAGGGCCACGCGATGATGCGACTGTGCGGAGATCCGAGCTTCGCCCTGGAGAAGGGCGGAGTGAACATCGAGTCGCTACGCTAGATGCCTGGGGCATCTAGACTGACACAGGTTTTGGTTGGGGTGGTAGGTGGTCTACTGCTATGCCATCAGAGTGGATGCAGAGTACCATGGCTACTGATAGATGTGGTCTATGACATGAGAGACCACGGGTACAGGTTTGCTTGGGGGAGCTTTGTACTATGTCGATTGTATAGGATCCTGCATGGGGTCGTATACAAGGGCGGTCGATGTCTGGTTATGACATCACTACTACAGGTTTGGTGTTGGGAGCACATCACGGTGCGGAGGCCGGTAGGGCTCCCACTGATAGGGATTGACGGGGAGAGGCCCCGAGCTTTCTACTGGTGGCTCCGAAGAGGGTCACAACGACGGATAGATCTGCCAATGTCTCGGAGACTACTTGATGACCTTGTCTCCGACCAGATCACCTGGAGGCCTTGGAGAGATCATCCGGGGTGGGCCGAGGACGGACAGGAGGCGGCTCGCGTTAGGAGAACCTGTTGGCTAAGGATGGAGAGGGGAGAGGTGGAGCTCCACCGCTATGACCGAGTTTTGAGGCGGTTCGGTCTATAGCAGGGGATCCCATCTCTCGGAGACTATGAGTTTTCTCGGACTGTCCAGGATAACACTACGGTTAGCGGGGCTCCGGATATGCAGCGCTTCCGGAGTCGGGATGCGAGATGACGCCTCGATCCAGCCAATGGATGGGGACGATGCAGGGGTAGCCGACGGCTACGATGCCTGGTACACAAGCATCTGCCCTCCTCGGATGACGAGGGCTCAGGGTCCGATTCATGCAGTTGTGCGTCGGATGGGGAGGCGGTGCCAGGCGGCCATTGAGGCGGCACAGGGTCACGGCGGGAGAGAGCAGAGGAGGCCACAGGCTCAGCAGAGGCCATGACAGCGAGAGAGGAGGGAGGAGAGACCCCCTTCTCCATGGAGAGAGAGGCCACCATCGCCCGATAAGGGCAAGGGTGTGGACACAAGAGAGAGTAGTGAGATGGCTACTCTCCGGGCGAAGACTGTCCGTCTCCAAGCACAGGTGCAGACTCTACAGGATGAGGCTACACGCCATCGAGCTGAGGCTACACAGCTCAGAGATGAGGTTGCATGCCTCAGAGCACGGAGCGGAGGGGCGAGCACTCGGGACCTAGCACGGGCTATTGCCCAGGTCACATTCTATCAGACACTATACCACCATATGGTGCCAGAGGGGCAGAGGTTACCGTTGCCGGCCCATATTGCGGAGCCTATCATGATGAGGTCATCGAGGACATCATCACGATCGAGTCCAGGACTCATGGCACCACACGGACTATGATGGGGCCACCTCCTCCACCTCAGGGCAAGGGAGGAGATGAGGCTGAGAGCTCGAGGGCTTCTCAAGGCTAGCTGCTACAGACTACACTGCACAGATTGATACATAGTGCTTATTATTATTGATAGGGGATTGAGTATGCCGAGGTACAGATTGTGGCATACCGATCCGGTTTTGAGATGATGTATATATTGTTGATATATATATAGATGAGATATTTTTGATCATATGACTTGTCTTATGTGTTTGTATGATGCTTTAATGTTTTGGTGTGTTTGATTTGATGATTCATGTAATTATGTCGTTTGGAAATATTATGGTTTGAATGTCATGCTTTTAAAATTTAAATGAAATAATCTGATGTAAACAAATTGGTTGTTTGTGATGTGATAATTTGATAAAAATAAAAGGGGACTTTTAACAATAATTTCAAAGGACATTGTCGCTATTATAGACCATTTCATGGAGTCGTCGCTCACTCGGTCGTCAAGCTAATCCCAGTATAGAAATATTGTTAAAAGTAAAAGAGTGCTTAAGAGACTGTCTTAAGACTTTGTTGTGATGATGCAAATGATGATGATGATGATGATTTGTTTTCAGATTTCCATGAAAATATTATGCATGAAATATTTTAAAATGATTTTGCTAGGCATAAATTCCTAAGTGTGATAAAATTTTTGAATAATTCCCTAGGAATTATACCATCATTGCAAAGTTGAAGTTTGACATAATGACATGAAATAGAATAAGTGTTTGTTTGTTTTAAAGCATAATTGTGTAACATAATGATTTAAGTCACATGTTTTGATGATTTTAAAATAAATGGGAAATAAAATTGGTACAATGGTTTGCGCTAGGCATAGAATATTTAGGTATAGACTTATACCATCATCGCGAAATCCAAAGAAGAAAATAGATTGTTTTATTGCATGGTTGATTTTTAATTTTTGAAAATAGTCAAAAAAATATGAAGATGAGGACTTGCGCTAGTCATAAAATTCCAATTTTGGTTTTGGAACTATACCATCATCGCGAAAGTCAAAAGTTATATATAAATGTAACTTGATTGCATGTTTTTGAAAAATGATTTTGATTTTTTTGATAATGCATGTAGTTGTCTTTATACTAAACAACTGTTCTTTTGCGTTGTGAGTTCATTTTTTTGTTTTTTCTATAGATACACAAATCTCACTTTTTTTTTTTTTTTTTTTCATTTACATTTTGGAAAGAAGAGGGGAAAAAAAAGAAAAAAAAAGAGAGTAAAAAAAGAGTGGAGGAAACGCCCCCCGCGGACCCGGGTGGGGGGGGGGGGCAAAGAGGGGGGGAAACCCCGGGGGGGGCAGGGGGGACAAAAAAAAGGGGCAAAGGGGGGACATATCACCACGCAGAGTAGCCAAAGCCAAGGGGGGTGGGCACAAACCACTGTTATGGGGCTTACCTCCCGCTTGAAAATGAGAAAAGTAGAGATTGGGGATTCAAGCTCATCAACCCTTCTTTTCTTTTCAATGGGTAGGGAAAGGGATTTTATTGCTTTTCTCTTTTGCTCTTTTTTTTTTTCTTTTTCTTTCTTTTTTTTTTGTACTTTTGTATTTTGGCTTGATATTTGAGATAACGTTGAAATAACTTTTTCCTTTTTCTCATATTTTTCTTGATTTTTCTTTTCTTTTGCTTCCTATGCTAGGGATACTTGCTCGGATTAGCTGTAGAGCAAGGGATTTTTATTCCGGGTAGGGGTGAGCTTGTCCTTTTGCCAATTCTCAAAGATTCTAGACCATGTGCATGATAGGATAGCAGGGGAAACTTTTCGCTCAAGAAACCACTTCTACTATGTAGCATAGCATGGACATTACAAATGTAATCATTTTATTGTGAAAGGATATGCTTGGTTTAAGTAAATAACAAGATCAATTCTCTATGCTCAAACTTTATTTAATTAAATTTTGTGGACTTTGATATAAGAGAGATTAGTAATCATGCCAGATAAAATCAAGATATTTATTTTTGTGTTTGTGATAGTGAGGGATTCCAAATAAATGCTAATTTATCCAAAAATAATTTGAAAATATAACTGCAATACTTTAAGAAGAAATATATACAACAAATATTTTTGAGGAATTTGATAATTTTGATGTTTTTGTATTTTGATCTTAATTGAGGAATTGAAAGAAATACAATGTGATTGTTTTTTTTTTTGAAACTTTTTATATAAGAGAAAAAAAGGAAATAATATACAAAACAAATATATACAATGATGGAATAACCAAATTTTATGCGTAATATCGCTTAAGATGCATAATATTCATAGGTTCTTTTAAATCTTTACCATCTAAGGTAGCTAATTTGTATGCTCCCGATTCAAATTTAGTAGTGATAATATATGGTCCAAGCCAGTTGGGCTCAAATTTACCTTTAAGGTCTTTAGTTGCATTAGTATTTTTTTTATTTTCCTTTAAAACAAGGTCGCCGATCTCAAAGGATCGATGACGAACTTTCTTGGCATATGATCTTTTAAGCTTGTTTTGGTAGGCACGAAGATGCTCCAAAGCATTGATGCGCTTTTCATCTAGGAGTTCCAGTTGGTCGAGTCTGCCAGCTTGATATTCATCTCCTACTTCGGTGTCTTGAAGTAGTAGAGCCAAAGAAGGAACTTCTAATTCAAAGGGAAAAACGACTTCAGCGCCATAAACCAAGACAAAAGGTGAAGTACCTGTGGGAGTACGAACACTAGTGCGATATGCCCACAAAGCTGGATATAATTGAATGTGCCAGTCGCGGCCAGATTTATTGACCAATCTTTTGAGAATTTTGATTAAGGTTTTGTTAGATGCTTATGCTTGACCATTACCCTGAGGATAATAGGGAGTGGACCAGCGATGTTGAATCTTATATTTTTGGCATAATTTCTTAACATCTTTATTTTTGAAACAAGTTCCATTGTCCGAGATGAGATTTGCAGGAATTTCGAACCTACAAATAATTTGATTAAAAATAAATTTAGAGACTTGTGTTCCAGTGCGGGAAGCTAAAGGCATAGCTTCAATCCACTTCGTGAAATACTCGAGTGGCGGTTATGATGAATTTGTGTCCATCGGATGACACAGGATTAATTTTGCCAATAATGTCTAAGCCCCATTTTGAAAAGGGCCAAGGAGATGAAATAGCCTGCAGCTCTTGTGCAGGTGCATGGACAAGGTCAGCATGTTTTTGGCACTTGTCGCAATGGCACACATAATCATGTGCATCATTTTCCATGGTAGGCCAAAAGTAGCCTATCCTAAGGAGCTTTTTAGCAATGACACTACCATTGAAGTGTCCTCCACAAGATCCATCGTGGGCTTCACTTAAAGCTGATTTGGATTCTTCTAGATTCAAACATCTCAATAGGATACCTTCAAAAGATCTCCTATATAAAGTATTGCCAATTATTACAAATCGACTTGCTCGTCTACGTAATAACCGACGTTGGTTTCTATTAGAATTGACAGGGAAAGTCCCATTTTGAAGAAAATCAAATATATCCGTATACCAAGGTTCGGAGTAGTTTCATTGATTAGAAACACATCCAAAGGTTCTAAGCATGACTTATTTGAAGCGGGTTCCTGGAGTCGACGAATAATGATGGTGGCATATTCGTCATCTAACTCCAAGGGTAGAAGAGATGCAGTTACGGCCATAGCATCAGTTGCACGGTTGCTAGTTCGAGGAATAGCTTCCAAGGTAACTTTATCAAACAAGGATAACAATTGCAAAACATATGCTTTATATGGGCGCAATTTATCATCTCTGGTCTGATAAACTTCATTAATTTGGTTTATAACAAGTTGAGAATCACCAAAAACTAGCAGATGTTTAATTTTTAGCGCCAAGGCAGCTCGTAATCCAAGGATTAGAGCCTCATATTCAGCAGTATTATTGGTGCAAGCAAATGTTAATTTAAAGGACAAAGGTATAAGATGTTTTTGCGGGGATATTAAAATAATACTTGCACCAGCCCCACTCATGCATCGGGCTCCATCAAAGTATAAGGACCATTGTTCAATATGGTATGCCTCTAATTGAAGGCATTCATCGAAACTCAATGATGAGGGATGGGTAGACTCTAAGGGTGCGCTAATTGATCTGCTATGATTTGGACCTTAATAGACTTTTGTCCTATGAATTTCAATGCTTGCGAATTTGTTGAGGTCATATTTGGAATGACATACTTTTTGACTGCATATAATGGCATAATTTTTGTGTGAAAATATCATTGCTAGCTGTTTTTCTAAGTTCTCTGTTTCTCCTCTCCTCGTCCCATTAGCAAGGCCACTTTGGGATGCATTTTTCTAAGTTTTTTTTAACAGGTTTAGCATCCGGATGGACTACTAGATGATGCATGACTACAGAAGGGTCCAGACCTGGCATGTCTTCATATGTCCAAGCAAAGACATCTTCATAATATTTAAGAAATGCAATGTATTCATTTTGTTTTTCTTGACTTAATTCTGATCCAATATTGATTATGTGAGGATTATCCTCAGTTCCAATGTTAACTTTAATGACGTTTTCTACTTCCATGTGTAGATCTCTTTCAAAATTAGGTGGGGCGGGTGAAACGCCCAATTCTTGTAATTCTTTTAAGGTTAACTTGGAGAATTCATCTTGAGGAGTCGTGGCCTCAAGTTGGGCTATAGTAGGTATAGAACCATCAAAATAAAAACCATTGTGTAACAACTCTTCAATGGAGACATCATGGAAAATATCTCCCTCCAACTCATCATCGGATTCAGCAATCAATTCAGGGTAAGCTATGGATAGCATATTGCATGTAAAGGGATTATTCTTTGGACACAAAGAATCTTGTTTATCTAGATAATCTTGATAACATATGAGTTGATCATCACCTTCAAAAGGGAAGGGTTGACCCTTACTAGGAAACAGGCCCACACCACATCGGGCGGGCCATGGTTCTACCTCGATAGGTTCTTTCATACCATTTTGGAAAGGTCCCAAGCCTTTCCCTTTATATCCCATTTTAAGCATTATAGGTTTAGCTTTAATATATTCATTAGCAAAATAGCATCGAGCATATCCATCACAATGCGTCTTGATGTTTCGGGGTATTCTTCCCCAATCATATCCTTTATAAATAAAAGCACAACTCCCGACTTGGTAAGTACTTCCCATAGGTTGTGGGAGGCCCAAAGTACGAGGAGATGGTGGCAAGTTATTTAAAATAATTGAATTTTGCATAAAAGCATTTGTTTTTTCTGATATTAAAATTTTAGATAAATCCGGTAAAAGCTCATCAAAAAGAGCATAAGATGTAGAAGGATCATTCCCTATATCTTTAGATGTGGAAGGTATGATAGATGTAGATAATGTGGAGGTGTTAATAAATGGGTCTATAGGTTTTGAAATTATAGGGATGGAACATGAAGGATTGGTTGTGGATTTAAGATCTTGTTGAGGTTCTAGTGTGGTTTGTTCAGAAGATTGTTGAGCTATATGTATAGGTGAAGTTAATGGAGGAGAAATAGATGAAGTTATGGGTGTGTGTTTCACACGTTTAGATGAAAAATAAGAATTAGGATGTGTGGATGACAGAGCGGGGAAAAATTGAACTCCAACAGGTTCTGCCAAAGCACACATATCAAAGGGTCTAGGGTCACCATGGATAGTGACCAACTGATTTTTAAATTCAAATTTAACACACTGATGTAAAGTGGAGGGAACCGCTCGCATCGCATTGATCCAAGGGCGACCCAAGAGTATATTGTACGATGTTGGGCAATGTACAATAAACACGGTTGTATCTAGGGTTCTAGGACCAACTTGCAAGGGTATAGTAATGACTCCACACGTTTCTTGTGTCTCGTCATTGAAAGCTTTGATAATCATATCCATTTTTTTCATTTCATCACTTCTAAAGCCAAATCTTTGGTAGAAGTCAAAAGTGCATATGTTTAAAGATGAACCATTATCAATCAAGACTCTTTTAACGGCTACATCTCCAATTAGGGCAGTAATATATAAGGGGTTATCCTTATGTAAACTATGTTGTGGGATATCTTTATCTCGAAAGTCAATACAATCGACCTCTCGAGTGATGATAGTATTGGACATGGCTTCGGGTTGAATATTTTGTGGCACCATCATTTGGCTTAATGTGAGCATTAATTCATCTCTATGGGTAGGAGAAGATCTTAACAAGTCCAAAAGGGAAATTATGGCTGTAGTATTGGATAATTGTTCATTAATATTGTAAGGAGGCTTAGGTTGAACATTAGACATATGATTCCCTTTATTGGGATTTTTCAAAACAAATGGAGCTGATCCATCATTCTGAGTTTGATCCTGTTGAGAGTTTTGAGCTTGTTGTCTGGTAACAACTCCGATGGTACCTACAATGTTATATTGAAGACGCTGAACTGGTCTTGGTTGAGCGTTTATGGCTTGTTCATTAGGAAGGAACTGATTAGAAGAGGGTCGAGTAGTAACTCTTCTAGGAAATGGTTCTTCTGGAACCATAGCATCTGTGATAGGTTGAATAGGATCTGATTCATTTTCAGAACTATTCGATTGGTTTGAGGTGATGTCTACTTCACTTTCAGTATCCGATTCTACATCACTAGGATCGGGAGTTTGAATATTATGTAGGGGCCTGGTCGTGACTATGGATAAAGTTGTGCCAAATATTTGAGGATCCTGATTAGGTAATTGTCCGCTAATAGTCCCTACATATCGGGTAGGAGGGGGAACATTATGATGTTCGATTTGATTAGCCACTTCTTTACCATGGTTTGGTAAAGGATGTTGAAATATATCTAATGATTGATTGGCATTCTGATTCTGATTTTGAGGAATGGTCTTTTGAGCGTTATTAGGAGCATTTTGTTTAGGTTGGAAAGCTTGCACCTCCATTTCATTATTATCAATCAGATCTTGTATTTTATGTTTTAATATTTTGCAAGAGTTTGTAGCATGTCCAGGTCCTCTATGAAAATCACAATGTAAATCAGCTCTGTATCCGGGTAGAGTTGGATCAGGTTCCTGGATAGCTGGTAATTGAATCAAGCCTCGTGCTAGTAATTGAGGTAGAATGGTTGATAAAGGTTGATTCAATCTAGTAAATTCTCGAGGAGGTTTATCAGGAGGTTTTAATATAAATTTTTTTGTTGTCTTCGTTGTATTGATATTAGCAACGTTTCTACTATCGGTGACTCCGTCACCTACAACTTGTTTGTTTTTATACTGATTTTTGGATGTTTTCTCATCATCTTTCTTTTTGAGCTGACCTCTCCTAATGAGAGCATCTTCTACCCTTCGAGCTAAGTCTATAGCTTGATCGAAGGTGGTTAAGGTAGCAATTGATAACTCATAAGATATTTGTTCTTGCAAATTATTGATAAAAATATCCAACATTTCCCTATAAGGTAGCACAAAGTGCAGTTTTCCTATCAACTGCCTCCATCTAGCTAAGAAATCAGCAAAACATTCATCTTTGTCTTGTTTTAAGTTGTATAAATCTTTAATGGTGACATGCCTCTCGATGTAGGCACTAAATTGATGGACAAAAGATTCAGTTGTTTCTTCAAAATTTCTCAAAGAATGAGTGGGCAATTGATAGTACCACTCCAATGCCATTCCTCCTAAACTTTTCGGGAACATTTTTAGTAATAGCAAGTCATCATGTGATATATCATGACATGCTATCCTAAACATGCGAAGATGCTCTATGGGATCTTCAGTTCCTTTATATATAGGCAGGACGGGCATGGGAAAGTGTTTAGGGTATGGTTGTGCTACAACTATGGGATCCAGAGGTTGACTACATATCTCTCGATAATTGTACGAGGGACGGTAGGGATCTATCTGGTCCATACGCGAAGCTAACTGTTTCACCATGGCTTCCAGATTACTGGTTTGCCCACCATATTGATTCGGTAGGGCATTAATATGGGATTTGTGAGCATATGATGGAGGGACATGAAGATTAGATGCTATATTGCTATTGTGTAAATTGTTGGTAGGAAGGGTGTTATGAAGAAGTTTTGAAGTTGTATTATGTTGTATCCCCGATTGTTGAAAATTGGTGTTTGGCTTTATTTTAGGTTTTTGTCGATTTGAAGCATATTGATCAATAGTTTGGCGAAATAAAGCAGTGAATGAAGGTTTCTTTTGTGTGGGAATGATTTTAGGCTCAATAACAGGTTCCTTAGGGGGTTGGGTAACCTGTTGTTTTTGCATGTTCTGAATCATAGTGACCATATCTCTATTGGATGGTCCAGCCTTATCACTTTCTTGATCAACAAAGGACAAGGGATTAGTGTGTATGTTAAACATATCTTCCATGGCTGCTTGAGTGTCACTAATTTGTCCTCTATCAATACGAACTGCCATATTAAGAGCACCAATGTTATTATTGAAAAATTTCCAGAAATGATCTAAGTTATCAAAAGCAATAGTTCCATCTGGAGCCATTCTAGGGGATGAGGATCCTTCCTCTTTAAGATTTTCTTGTTGTTCATTTTCTTCAGCCAGCTCATCTTCTGGCTGTTCTAGAGTTTCTCCTTCCGGAATTGATTCCTCAGGAAGGACATTTGGGTTTTTTGTTTTGTCTCCTAACCAATCTTCTTCTTCTTCTTCAGTTTGTTTACCATTCCTAAGTCTAGGCATTGTGCTTAAATTTAGATTTCAGCAAATATATATATACTTGTATATATATATATATGCAACAAGCTTAAGAGGTATATATTTTAATTATATACCTACTATAGTATTTGAAATAAAATGTTTTAGTTTTGTTATGTTTTGGTTTTTCTTGTTTTTTTTGTTTTTGTTTTTTTTTGTTTTTGTAACAATATTATAAAGATAACAAACAACACACTAAATGCAAGAAATAATAATAATGAAAGCAATGATCTAGTCTTCTATAAACAATTTATAAATATCATTAATGGGCTCGAGTTCTTCAGGAGTCATGAAGTGTTCTTCTTCAAATTGAAAATTTTCTTTCAAGAATTTAATGAAATGTGCTATAGCGATACTATGTATTTCAGATTCTGGTTGGTAGAAATAAATTTCATGGCAATACTCTCGATATAACATAGCTCTAGGAACTCTATTCCATATTTTTCTAATCATAAGATCAGTTTCTTGGACTTCTATATGAACTAGAAGTTGGCGTACCACAACTGCGTTCTCGAGGTATTCCTCGAAGGTGAACAATTATGAAGACACAAGAGCTCTCCTATAAGCTAACCACCTATGACAGGCTCTCCGAAGTTCATGATAAAAAATGAGTTGATGAGGATCCAGGATCCTATCTAGGGCAAACCTCTTGATTTGTTTAAGTTGTATTGATCTAGATGAAATGATACCTAGCCTCCTATCAAGTTCTTTCCACAAAAGTTGGTTTCTATCTGTTTCAGGCACACTAAGCACAGAATTAACTTCTATGGCTGCTAATTGGTTTTCAACATTTATAGTGACAGCTAGTCTTTTCTTAGGAGCTACCATCTAGACATGATATGCAACTTAGTAGTTTTCTAATGATTTCAAATGCATCTATGTTTTTGTTTTTTTTTTTTTTTCAAAAGGTTTTAGTTTCACGTCGGGTTCACCAAAATGTATCGTTCCAAATTTTTCGCATCCTTACCTTCAGGCTAAAGGATCCATGCCCGGAAGGAGGATGGGAAAAGGATGGGACAATACCTCGGACTGAGAGGCCCTTTGAAGGTCCCGCCTCTCGGGGGAGGGGTATTAAGGTGATTTTTCGACGGATGGTGGGGTTCACCAGGAAACGTTTAGTGGCAGTTTCCACGCCTAGGTTGGGAATGTGTTTGATGTGTTCAATTTTAGCTTTAAACATCCAAGTCCTAGGTTTGGCCGGATGAATCTAAGTTGTTCTATTATGAAAATGCAAATTAAATGAAGACAAAAAATAGATTTAAACAGAAAACACGAGAGAATAATTAAGTGAAGAGATCCATACCTGGTTTCGGATGTCTAATGGAGGTTCTGATTTTTGAAGTAGTCAAGATCGTCTGGAATTTGATAGAATCATCTCCGATCTGACAGGATCATCTGAGATCTGACGAATTCGTCAGAGACCTGCAATCAGAGAAATAGATACAAAATATAGAAAATGCAGCTATGCCAACAGAGGGCAATGATGTAGAATGACAGTAATAATGTTAAAATGATAATAATAAACAAAAACATGAGTGCATTACAATGATTTAATGACAATTTATGATTTTATTATGCATTAAGACTATATGGGTGAACTCCGGGATGCAAAATAATAATAAGTTTAACTAATGCAAAGCAAAACAGTAAAAAATGGAGAAAGAATGCAAACTCAGGGCACTGATTGCCCCCAATGTTGACTACAGTCGAAATCATCTCGGATTGGTACGAAATCGTCTCGAATTGGACAGGATCATCTGCGACGATCTGAGCTTGCTCCAGCTGAAGAATAACAAAGTTCCTGCAAGAAAATTTGAAAAGAGACAAAGGCAAACAATGGTCTAGGATATTCTAATGCATGTAAAACTCGAAGTGCAGAAAAATTCAGCCAAGGGGATGTCAAGGGGGGTCCTAAGGTTTAAATAGGCTTAGGAGGGAGGTTAGGAGGTTGGAGATCATCCTAATCTGGAAGATCTCCAACGGGGGAGGTCTCTAACGGCGCAGACACGCTTCTGCCCAGATTAGAGACGTCGTTGAAACAGAAGCTAATTATGAAAAATCAGTTTTGGGACGAAATCGACTGGACGTTCTGCTCTAGACGAAATCGTCCGATCTGAGGCGATATCGTCTGATCGGAGACGATATCGTCCAACGGATGAAACAAACTCTAAAAATGGCATGAAAAATGAGGAAACGGGTAGCAGGCGGTTTGGGAGCAGTTTTGGGGTTGAAAATTTGAATTTGAATTATTACTAAGGTAATTTTAATTATTTGCTAAGGTTTACTATGCCAATTTTAGGGTGCTACACTATGTTCTTAGGTTGTAAATCATGCTGCAAAGCCACTCGTCTATGGACACACTCCCTGATCTCACTATGAGTATGTAAACTGACACTAGCCAATCGATCCTCTCTCTCTACATGCTCCTTTTGATCAAGGATGCGTTGTTCATGCATTCGCTGTTCATACAATTTTTGTGTGATGAACCCTCTGAGTATTCTCATTTTTGAAGTGCTCTTTCTTTGCGCAAACATCCTCCAATTGATCTTGGAGGATATGAAATCTTTGCTCCGATATTAGCCTGTGATCCCTATCAATATGATCGATCATTTAAGGCCTCGGAGGGGTATGCTCTGTTCGAGTGGCTTTATGAATATGTCCTCCAATGAACTAATTTGCCACACTCTTACCTCGGTCTGTAAATATGGCATTCATGTCAGGTTATCTCCTATACTCAGTGCCTACATGTGATGTAGGATCACGTATGTCTCAAGAACGCTTGGAGTACTCTCTAGGTTCTTAGGTGGTCCTAATGGTGTCTCTGCTACACATGCTCATGGGTCAAGAGGGTGCAGGTGCAGGCTTATATCCTAGATGCCCTAGGACCTTGTCTAGACCATCCAATTGTTTGCTACACCATGGCTCATGAGGCCATGTACCATTTGTTCCAACTTTGGATATATCTATGGTGAACATGGTGGGATCACCCCTATTAGGAGGTTGTGTAAGCCTATGCTCGAAAGCAGCCCTCTCTGTTTGCCCCTGAATGAGCAGATCTTGGACATGTCTATGCTCTAGCGGTGGAGGTCGTGAACCTCCCTTAGATATCTATTGAAGGGGTACCAATATGGATTCCTCGATGACATATTATTTGGTAGAACTCGTGGATCCACGTGGAATGTGGTCACGGTAAATGCTACCATATGTGAAAACCCCATGCTGGGATGACCCATGCCCTAATCTATGTATAGAGGGATGTCTAAAACTTCCTCTAATCGAGGTATTCTTGATGGAATCCCCTCATGTACAATTATCCCCTCTAATGCTCGTTGAATGACATCGAGGAGGATTCTATGATTGAGGGTGTTCTACATCATGTTGTGCACTAGGTAAAGCTTGGGCCTCGATCTTGGGTCTATGTCCGGATTGACCTCTCCATTTTTGCACCATTGTGTATCCTATGTCTAGGTTTAACTTTTATTAGCACACAAAGAATACAATGATGATTATCTCTTTTTTACAATTTAAAATGAGCCCTAAATTGTTTTATGTGTTTTCAATTTGTTGTATCAATAAAGTAACTCTTATCATTTTTTGCAAAGCATTGATGATTTTCTCAATTATTTAATGGCTCTCACCTGT
The DNA here is from genome assembly GCA_028583015.1 of Wollemia nobilis. Taxonomy (NCBI): domain Eukaryota; kingdom Viridiplantae; phylum Streptophyta; class Pinopsida; order Araucariales; family Araucariaceae; genus Wollemia; species Wollemia nobilis. Next base: position 2,882,411 of record JAQPPZ010003177.1, on the reverse strand, counting down.
ATGCTCACAGCTTGACAACCTGGCTATAAACTCCAGGTCGCGTAATCCCCCAAAGTGTGGCAATTAAATTCCACACCTGGGCAGAGAGCACAGGTCCTCCCAGATCCTCACTTGTTTTCACCCAGTCAGCATCATACCCTCGTAAGAGAAGTACATGCAAATTTTTTGGGCTACGAAATATTCTTGGATTTGGTATTGGTATAAAACAAAGGGTACATGGGATTTGGGCCAATGGATGAAAATCACCTCCACCGTCGTTGAAACCCTACTAGTGGTTGGATATGACTCCCAACTCACTAGCATTTACTTTGGAACGTGGTGTGTGTGGTTCTTTTTAATTTGCATAAAAGGAAATATGCATAATACAACACTCATATGATCATTTCCTACATGATATGCATAAAAAGAATGTTTGGTATTTCAAAAACATGCATTATTAATCTACATGATATTTAAACAATGCATATTAATGATGAAGTGGCCTCTAATCGGACCTTAAGCAAGCAATCCAACATACAAGGACACTTTAGCACACTGTATTCTAGGGCGAACTACAATCAGAGGTCCGATGTTCCTAGAAGTGCCTAATGAAACCCTAGAATAAAAAACCTAATTGACCTAATTCATTTCACCCTTTTTTAGTGTTGTCCTACTTAAGTTACCATTTCATGCTTGCTATAAAAACACAGACAAAGAATACAGGAAAGGAAAATGACAGTGAAACCTACCTCAGGTCCACATTTGATCAAGCTTTATCCCTCTATTCTCTGATTGGTCGGTTTCTGACCGTGGCTCTGATGCATAGTTGTGACTGTTACCCACACCTGTCAACCACGAGCCAAATTTTTTATCTTGGATTTCAGCCATGGGGAGCACCTGCCATAAAAAATACAAACACAGTCAGTTAATCATGGCTATATATGTGGAGTTCTGACGTGATCACCTACTGTAACCACCAAAAAGGCTCACACCTAATGTGATCTATTGTAATTGATAAAAGATAACAAATGAACATGCACCGATTGACAACAAAAAGGAAACAAAATGCAATAATATTTATTAATTCTAAATCAAGTCATGTTACATATTCGTCCCTCTTAGGGATACCCATTTTGATACTTTAATTACAATAGATATAGTCCCTCTCAAAGGGTAGAAGTGAATCAAATGCCTTCTAGGGTGACACGAACTACTCTAGGGTGTTGATGACCCTCTTCTCCATGCTTAGAGGCATTTTCTACCTTGCATCCCAAAACCCTGTTAGTCCTGCGTGCAATAAACAACAAGAAACATTAAAAACAAAGGAGGTCTCTCTTGATGAGGATTTAAAAGGATATTTCACAAAGAGATGCCATAACATACATGTAATCAAGAAAACAAGTAAAACATAGTAAACCTATATTAATCATGAAATTTTGCCATCAAGCATGTGCAAGAAAGAAAATACTATCTATCTATTGGGTTATTTTATCAAATAGAAAGCATAAATTCATGAAATAACCCACAATTGCACTAATTACCAAATTGAAAAAATGAAGGTAAATCTACTTTAAACACTTAATTTCATCGATCATATGTATCTAAAATGCCAATTAAACCTATACTAAGCATAATATGATCTAATTAGTTAATCTACAAAAAAGAGCACAAGGGGATCTGTAGCCATTTGCTCACTGCGGGTCTGATGTGCGGTCAACACTGTTAACTGTGGCTGAGAGCCATGGTGGAGCTCTGAGTAAACTTACCCTCAAAATTAGGGCTTTCTCTTGGATCCACCTTGCCAAATTGATGGTCAAGGGTCACCTTTGTGTCCTCTGATAGGTTTGGCGGTTGAATTATTTAGATTGTGCACCAATTTCATGGATTTGCATTTCTTGGCTCTCCTATGTCATCCATTGCAATTCGATCTCCAATTGGGTAGCAAAAGTGTACCTCTCAATGCATCTAGGTGAGTCTGCAATTCGATAGGGCTTCGCTATTCAATCGATAAAATTCTCTCTAGTTATGGCTCTCATATTAGGCAGGGCTTCGCTACCTTCAATTGAAAGCTTCTCTAGACTTATCCCCAATCCGAAGGGGGATCTTATAGCATTGGCCCAGGGCCAGGGATGGCTTCCTCATGAAGCCAATATTAATATTGGACAGTTAAGCCAGCTGGATGGAAGGATCTAGAACCTTCCTCACTCAAACCGCTCTAATCCGTAATCAATTGGTCGTTGCAACCAACTTTGGGTTGGATGAAGGCCAAATGACTTTGAGTGATGATCGCGACTGACATGCACGATGAGCACTGCTAACCACGGGTGTCAACCTAGATCCACCTCTCTGTGTTTGCACCATTGTGTATCCTATGTCTAGGTTTAACTTTTATTAGCACATAAATAATACAATGATGATTATCTCTTTTTACAATTTAAAATGAGCCCTGAACTGTTTGACGTGTTTTCAATTTTGTGTATCAGTAAAGTAACTCTTACCGTATTTTGCAAAGTGTTGATAATTTTCTCAATTGTTTAATGGCTTTCACTTGTATGCTCGTTGGTCGACAACCTGGCTATGAACTCCAGGTCATGTAATCTCCCCAAAGTGCGATAATGAAAGTCCACACCCGGGAAAGGAGCACATGTCCTCCCAGATCCTCACCCATTTTTACCCAGTCAACGTCATACCCTCCGAAGAGAAGTACATGCAAATTTTTTGGGCTACGAAAGGTTCTTGGATTCGGTATTGGTCTAGAACAAAGGGTATGTGGGATTTGGGCCAATGGATGGAAATCACCTCCACCATCGTTGAAACCCTACTAGTGGTTGGATATGACTCCCAACTCACTAGAATTTACTTTGGAATGTGGTGTGTGTGGTTCTTTTTAATTTGCATAAAAGGAAATATGCATAATACATCACTCACATGATCATTTCCTACATGATATGCATAAAAAGAACGTTTGGTATTTCAGAAACATGCATTATTAATCTACATGATATTTAAACAATGCATATTAATGACGAAGTGGCCTCTAATCGTACCTTAAGCAACCAATCCAACATACAAGGACACTTTAGAACAATGTATTCTAGGGCAAACTACAATCAGAGGTTCGTTGTTCCTAGCAGCACCTAATGAAACCCTAGAATAAAAGACCTAATGGACCTAATTCATTTCACCCTTTTTAGTGTTGTCCTACTTAGGTTACCATTTCATGCTTGCTGTAAAAATACAGACAAAGAAGACAGGAAAGAAAAATGACAGTGAAACCTACCTCAGGTCCACATTTGATCAAGCTTTATCCCTATGTTCTCTAATTGGTCTGTTGTTGATCGTGACTCTAATGCGCGGCTGTGATTGTTACCCGCGCCTGTCAACTACGGGTCAGCTTTTTGATCATGGATGTCATCCATGGGGAGAACCTACCATAAAAAACATAAACACAGTCAGTTAATCATGGCTAGATATGTGGAGTTTCATCATGATCGCCTACTGTAACCACCAAAAAGGCTCACACCTAATGCGATCTATTGTAATTGATAAAAGATAACAAATGAACATGCACCAATTGAAAACAAAAAGGAAACAAAATGCAAGAATATTTACTAATTACAAATCGAGTCATGTTACATATTCGTTTCTCTTAGGGATACCCATTTTGATACTTAAATTACAACATATTTAATCCCTCTCAAAGGGTAGATGTGAATCAAATGCCTTCTAGGGTGACACAAACTGCTCTAGGGTGTCGATGACCATCTTCTCCATGCTTAGAGGCATTTATTGTCTTGCATCCCAAAACCCTGTTAGTCCTGCATGCAATAAACAATAGGAAACATTAAAAACAAAGGAGGCCTCTCTTGATGAGGATTTAAAAGGATATTTCACAAAGAGATGCCATAACATGCATGTAATCAAGAAAACAAGTAAAACATAGTAAACCTATATTAATCATGAAATCTTGTCATCAAGCATGTGCAAGAAAGCAAATACTATTTATCTATTGGGTTAGTTTATCAAATAGAAAGCATAAATGCATGAAATAACCCACAATTGCACTAATTACCAAATTAACAAAATAAAGGTAAATCTACTTTAAACGCTTAATTCCATCGATCATATGTCTCTAAAATGCTAATTAAACCTATACTAAGCATAATATGATCTAATTAGTTAATCTACAGAAAAGAGCACAAGGGGATCTGTAGTCATTTGCTCACCACGGGTCTGATGTGCAGTCAGCACTGTTAACCGCGACTGACAGCCGTGACGGAGCTCTGAGTAAACTTGCCCTCAAAATTAGGGCTTTCTCTTGGATCCACCTTGTTAAATTGATGGTCAAGGGTCACCTCTATATCCTCTGATAGGTTTGGTGGTTGAATTATTTAGATTGTGCACCAATTTCACGGATTTGCGTTTCTTGGCTCTCTTAGGCTCCTAGGACCTCCATTGCAATTCGATCTCCAATTGGGTAGCAAAAGTGTCCCTCTCAATGCATCTAGGTGAGTATGCAATTCGATAGGGCTTCATTGCTCAATTGATAAACTTCTCTCTAGTTATGGCTCTCATATTCGACAGGGCTTCGCTACCTTCAATTGAAAGCTTCTCTAGACTTATCCCCAATTCAGAGGGGGATCTTATAGCATTGACCCAGGGCTAGGGGTAGCTTCCTCATGAAGCCAAGATCAAGATTGGGCAGTTGAGTCAACTGGATGGAAGTATCGAGAATCTTCCTCACTCAAACCGCTCTAATATGCAACCAATTGGACGTTGCAACCAACTTTGGATCGGATGAAGGCCAACTGACTCTAAGTGCTGGCCGCGGATGACATGCACGGTGAGCACTGCTAACCACGGGTGTCAGCAGCGGCTAGCACTGACTAGGCAAATATACCCAATTGAGTGGTAAAAACCATTGCTATACCTTGGATCTGTCCAAAGTTTTTCAATATGGTCTTCTAGCATGTCCCATATGAGTAGTCACCTCGGCATGACGTGTTTTAGGTGTCTACAATATTTACTTTTAATGCTTTTTTTAAAAGTTATCTCATCCAAAAAGTGGTCAAAATTTTAAAAATTATATTTTTAAAATTAAAAACAATAATATATTGTAAATTATAAATTGAAAATTTGAGAATAAAAAATACGAGTAAAATTCTCATCAAAATCAACAATTAAAAAACACACTCTCAAAGATGATAAGAAAATGTTGAACTTTTTAACTTTGTTAAACAATTTTTTTTTTATTAAATGTTATTAAATTTTAAAATTTTAAATAAAAAATCTAACATTAAAATTCAAAAGTAAGTAAAGTTATGCACCATTCTCCAATTCAAAAGTGAGTAAAGTTGTGTAGCATTCTGCATGTTATATTAAAACTATTAATTCCCTAAATGTAATTAAAAAGATTCATTTCACAATATATAATATTGAATATAAAATGAAATGAAATTATAGCTTTCTTTTTTAACTTTTCATTGCATCGTCTATATCTGTTACTAAGTGCACTTATATTCCAATTTAAACAATTATATTGAAATATATAGGATTATTAATGCCCAATGCAAATCCTTAACGAATAGAAATGAAGGTGCATGCTAATGCTATGATCACTAGCTATTCACCTTTTGACATTAAAAATGTGTAGAAAGCTTTAATGAACTAAAATTTTCAAAGTGCTTTCTCTGAATATAAAGAATAAATTGGTCGATCAAAAGCTCTAAATCATGTTGGTCAAAGAAGTTGAGTTCACTTATGGTTTTAAGTAATGTATCAAACAAAAGGAGTAGTTTAAATGCAAAGCAATTAATAGCTCTTTGAAAGTATTTTCAGCAAGCAATGAATAGCTCTTTGAAAGTATTTTCAGCAAGCATTTATTTTCATAAAAAAATAATTTTCTTTTTTTTCTTCCTGCTTATGAAGATTAAGATGGCACTATATGATTAAAGGTACCTATTTTATCAAATTTCAAATTGAAAGATAAACTATAAATATAATATAAAAATTTTAAAAATAATTTATTAAGTTAAAATTGAATTCAGTAATAATAATGTATTTTTAAAATTTTAAATGTATATATTAAATTTTATTAGTTATTATAATCATGAATTTTATTTATGAACTTTTATATTTATTTTTAGTTTTTTTTCAAAGTAATGCAAAGTATAATGGGTGGTACAATTAAGGACCACATTCTCCGAGGGCATAGTAATAGGAGGCCTTCCTCCCCGTGATTTGAACTCAAGCAACCTAACCTGATTTGAACTCAAGTCACCTAGGTGAAACGCTAACAATGCACTATTTGAGTGTCCAAGACTTTAGTTTTAATTATCCATTATTTTTTTTATAAATATAAGATAAAAAATAAGAGAAGTTACAACCTTTATTATAATTATGGAAATTTCATTTTTAAATATGTTAAAATGACATAACATGAATTTAATATAATTTATACATATTTAAAATTAGAATGTCAATAATAACAATATGTCATCTACTTAAATGTACAAATTATTTTGTATTTAAAAGTTTAAATTTTATATATATTTTTTTAAGAATTTGATATATATATATATATATATTTGAAATTACATGGTGGAATCGGTAGCCGCCACGAATCTGGGCAGCAGTGTCCAGCTTTTTATGGCCGCCACAGTATTCTGCGTTGTCTGCCCCAGAAGCCGCCACACAGATCTTCGCGTAATCTGCCCCTATAACCACCATGCCACAATCATTTTAAACCTTTTACACCATTGAAAGCACCAAGAAAGGGACAAGCGTTCAATCCGACGAGGCCCGAGATTTGAACCTTGGACCTCCGCCCCCTTATGGGGTTTGGATGAACCAATTGGTCTACACCTCGGACCTAAAAAAATATATATTAAAACAAGATTAATTAGAAGTTGGAACAAGACTCCTCCAACCTTAGTTGACAAGAACACATGTTCACAACAATAAGAGGATATTTGCATTGGAGCCAAATATCCTAAAGCATATGTCTACAATGGTTGTCCAAATTAGCTAAAGACTATATTTGCTCACCAACCTATCTAATCCTCTCATCCTCAATAGCCATGTCATTGTGCCACTGAATCCCTACCTCCTTCTCGATACCCATCTTAGCTAGGAAGTCTGCCACTTTATTTAGAGCTCTACCCACATAAATAAAAATCACATCATCTAATTCCCTCCACAATTCCTTAATTTGGGTGACAAGAATCCTCAACCTCCATGTCTCCAAAGTAAAGTTCCTCATGCAATACAGAGCTCATACCAAGATTTGAGAATCTGATTCTATGCTTATCCTCCTATAACTTTGTCTTGTTATCTAAATAGAAGTAAATTTGATAGCTATGGTTTCTGCTTCATTGTTCATGGCCCTGCCTAGGCCCTATAGTTTCCAATATAGCAATGTCCTAACATGATTCGTACAAACCACTCTAATTCCAACTCTACCCAAATTACCTTTTATAGTTCCAAAAGTATTAATTTTAATCCAACCTTCTAGGGGTGGTTTCCAACTAGCTTTGTCTTGCCTCTCTTGCACTTCGGCTTCCTTCTCCATCATCCCTATATCATATTAAGTTTTCTCTTTAGAATACACTGCCACAATTCCCACGACTTTACTCCAAATGATCTGCCACATGTCATCCAAGGATGAAAAGGTTTCTCTAAAAAAATTACCATTTCTCTCCAACCACACTTGCCACCAAATAAAATTTAATCCAAGCTTCCACTTGATACGAAGAGCTTTAGATTTAAATCCACCCCTCTTCCATATTTTCCAAATATTAATTCAATTCAAATCATCATTGGTTTAAATTTTATAAGCTAAAAATCATTGCTTCAAGATATGGCGAATGAACGGGCACTCAAACATCAAGTGGTCAGATGTTTCCTCGCTTGTGTAGCATAAAACACATTGGGATGGACCAACAACTCCCCTAAGTCTCATATTATCAAAAGTACAAATTTCATTGTGCATGAACAACCAAGCAAAGAAGTTTACTTTTGACCAACCCTTTCACTGCCAAATATTTCTCTGATCCTCAACCTGATATGTATGAGGAGGAGGTTTTGGAATGATCTTCTCATATCCATCCTTCACTGTGTAGACTCTAAGGCTCCCATAGCCCCAAGAGAAATCATCCTACTCATCTCTAACTATGAGAAATATTTCTAACAAAATTCTAGTCATGATGGGTGTCAATTCTAAAGGGATTAGAATTGGCCACTCATCCAACTTCTTAAACTACTTAAACCTATAATCCCCTAGCTAACTAGTGTTGAATTAACTTTCAATCTAGATCCAACCCTTGCTTTCCATGGTTGTTTTTATTGGTTGCAGTTGTGGGAATTTAGCAATGATAGGTGGGTATTGATCCCATAAATTTGTCTAAAATCATGCCTTCTCCCTTCTCCCCACTTTCCAAAATAATCCATCTTTCACTACCTGAGATCCTAACTTTAGATCTTGCCACACTAAGGACCCATTATCATCCAAAGGGAAACAACTCACCTCATTCGGGTTCACATGTCCCAAATATTCATTAGTTAAAACTCTACAAAACAAAGAAGTTGGTTGAGAAATCCACCTCTAGTAAAGCTTTCCATCCAAAGCTTTATTATTTAACTCTAATATCCTTAGTCCCATACCTCCCTTTACCTTGGGCTAACTTATTTTCTCCCAACCTACTGAGGCCCATTTCCTTTCTTCTTTTACTCCTCCCCATAAAAATTTTCTAGCCATCTTATCCAACTCTTTCCATATGGTATGTGGAGCAACAATGATAGAAAATTTATAAATTGGCATGACTTGAATGACTGACTGCAAAAAATTTGATCCACTCCCAAAGGTTAACCATTTGTGAGACCAACGATTAGTTATTTCTTTGATACGATCCAAAAGATTGCTTCATATATCTATCTTCAGTTTTTTAAAATGCAAAGGGACCCCAAATATATCACTGGGAGAGAAGTCCTCATGAATCCCAAGATCTCTAAAAAAATTTCCTAAAGCCTTTGATCAAGATTGAAGAAGACCACTTTGGATTTCTTATCATTAATGACTTGGTTTATGGCCCTAAGGTAAACATTAAGAGTATCTATGATCATACTTGCTTCCCTGAAGTTGTCCACTCTTATCAATATTGTGTCATCCACAAACTATAGGTGAGTCAAAACATCCTCACCCACCTTGATACCTGTTGTCTTCTCCTCAATATAAGTCTACTTAAGCCTTCAACCAATATAAGAAAAAGATAAGAGGAACAAGGATCTCCTTGACAAAGGCCTCGAGTGGCTCCAAATGGTTGCGAAGGAAGACCTTTGATTAAAACTAAGTATGTTGAAGTAGAAACACAGCTGATGACCCATTCTCTCTAATCCTAAGAGAAATCAAAGGCTGCCATCATCCTTGACAAGAAGCTCCACTCCACCCTATCATAATCCTTAAACATATCCTAATTTTATGAACATTCCTCTATTGTTAAATTTTTTGCATTGGGGATTGCCTCCTCTAAAACCACACCATCCAAAATCTGTCTACCCTCTAAAAAAACTCCCTTACTCCAAAAAAAAATAATAATAATACTATGTAAAAGAAGCTTTAACCATTCAATTCAACCATTACTTTTTGATTATTTTATATATGACATTAACTAAGACAATAAGTCTATGAATCCATGGATGACAAGCATGTGTATTATTATATAGGACAAAAACATAAAAGTGATAGCTCTATACCATTACGAACATGCAAATGTTTTAACCATCCTAGGGGATTTACCTAATATATCAATACGTCCCCACAGAGATCAGGTGAATTTAGTATTTACTTAACTTGAGCTGAAGCAGGTCAAAACCGTTTAATCTTACAGCCTGACTTGCTCATAAGTCTGGATTTAGGTCTGTGTTGGAAAAGCCGCCATTCCTGTTCAAGATTTTGTCCGGCAAAATATCTGCAGACTGAGACTCCCCATCGTGGAATTATACTCCAGAGTCCAGACATCATCCACTGTAGTCCACTCAACTCCTCTGCTCTCTTCAACTTACGTGTCATTATTTCCTTTACCTTTGAAAAAGCATCCGTCCTTTCCAAGCTTTAACTGTTATCTGAATGTCTGAAGCAGCGAGTCTGACATGAATTTGCCCTCTAAAATTGCGATCAAGTAACAAAGCCTAGAAAGAGTCGTCTATCCTCTATAAGTTCAAATTATAATTATAAGAAAATTTTATTCATCCCCACATTTCGATAAAGATATTTTATTCATTAAAGAAGAACAATATCTAACACATCAACAGACGAACAGAAGCCGTGTGCATCATCATTCCACATAAAGCCATTCTGCTTTTATACTTGGAGATGCAGTTCAGTTGTGTTTTCAGTACCTCCTCTAAGGGCCATAGGTCAGTAGATACTCTGTTTTTTTCGTATTTTTCAGCTGTCTTTCATACGACCTAAGGCCATTTATTTTTATATTCTCTGGCTGACTCATTCGTTTTTGTTTGCTTGCTCCCGAGGTTATCTATATTTACATTACCATCAAAAGTAGTATCTAAAAGATAAGTTTTTAAATAGTAATTGAGTGTTTGTTGGAAGGTAGGTTATTTATATTCAAGTTATCATTCAGTAGTAATAAGAGTAAAAGTCGTATCTAAAATGATATTTAAGTGTTTGTTGATAGACTCTTCCACAAATTATTTTAAAAAGTGAAAGCTTATAAAAATTTTCCTAAAAAACAACTAAAAAAAAGTAAAACTGATTCTTTAAAAAAATTAAGTTTATAAAAAAATTTCTATAAAAACAAAAAAATAAAACTAATTTTTAAAATTTTAAAACTATAAATTATAAAAAAAATATATAAAAAATAATACGTATGTTAAAAAAAATTATATAACTTTACTTCCACAAAATGTTATCAACTTTGGCTAGGTGGCCAGTCAAATCTCAACCCTGAGGTGACTTAACAACCAGGCAGTCAGGGAGGCCATATATATCGACACTTAACTTTATTATGATTTGTTTACCTATTTTTGTTTCTATTATGCAAACGTTGATTGATTGGAATCCAGGCAGAAAGCTCAGAAGACATCGACAGGAAATAGCTCTGACAATGCTATGATATCAATAAAATCTACTAAGAAGAAAAGTTTGTAGATTGGTAAGTTTTAGTATTTACGCAGGTTATTAATAACAAGATAAAATTATAAAACAAACTCGAACAAGTTAACAATTCCCTAGGTATGAAAAAATAAAATAAAATCCACTAGGTTTCAGACGTGTAGTCAAAACCTAATAATGTATGGAATTGGAATAACCTCTCTTGGACACTTCACCCAGCTAGAGGATGCAATAGCTAGGTACCTAGAAATATTTTCTTCTTATATGTGTTAACAGTTACTAGTTATTGCTCTGCTCTCTGATTCGGGGCCAAGCGTCAGGTTATTATTATTGTACATGTAAAACCCCAGGCTGGAGCCAGCAGACGATACGATAGAAGCAACTTAACTCTATATTGTAAAGATGACAGACAAATGGATGACGTTCAAGATTTCACAGGGTCGTGCACATATTCCATCCGCGACAAGGACGTCAGGACGTAGAGGCCTGTTTGATGTTGAATAAATACGGAAGCAGCTCGATAGATTAATTACAGCTATGGCATAATATTACGTACAAATGTTACATAGAAGTACAAGCTCCATGTTTTTACATCGTATTCGTGACGGACAGCAGCAGGTCCTTCGTGAATCAGGCCTGAAATTGGACGTCTAAGGTTGCCTATCACAATAAATTCCTTTGAGGCCTTTAAAATAGTAATCATACATCGTTAAGAGAATTTCCTCTTCATCACACTTTCACTTCACTTTTGAAGGAACGGGAAAAAAAAAAAATAATCCAACTAATAATTTAAATTTTAAATTTTAAAAGAAAATAGTATTGATGAAGGTTACAATTATGGGCTTTGATGAAATTGAAGAATTTTAATTTCGATTTTCTTTTGCCGAAGTCCGAGAGGGAGCGAAGTGCGAAGTCGGAGGGCCCGAAGTCGGGTTGCGCATGGATCGAGGTGCGAAGTCGGGTTGCGCATGGATCGAGGTGCGAAGTCGGGTTGCGCTGGTCAAAGGTGCGAAGTCGGGAAGATAGATCCAGACTTAGCCAAATTTCTTGGTCAAAGGTGCGAAGTCGGGTTGCGCTGGTCAAAGGCAGCAAAGTCCAACATCGCAGCGAAGTTGGTAAGACAGCTCCAGACTTAGCCAAATTTTGGCCTTGCAAATTTTTCTTGTCCGGAGGCTTGCGCGGCTGTGGCGTTGGTTTGCCGGGCTTGGTAATAACTGTACAGGAGGAAAGAAACACCGAATCTAAATACGATATTTCAGATCTGAGCTCAAACTTATAGAACCTGAAAGAAATCGCTCTGAGGCGATTTGTACAGAGAACAACAACAGATTTTAGTACACAGAGATAACTGCAAACCCTACATATGCCTTAAAACAACAGCGAATTTTATTCATAAAAGATGAGGGTTACAAAAGTCCTCAACTAAGGAAAACTAATATCTGCAGACTAAATCTGCAGGATAAACTAAGACGAAAAACAAATGTTGAGGCTGTTGCTCGGACATTAACCAGATGAGCCACACTGCTCACTGAAACGATCTCGTCTCCTACTCTACTGTTTCTCCAAATTTCCTCCCGCTCTCCTATCTTTCTCCACCTTCTTTCCACCTCGTATGTCTGAAGACCCGAACTGCCTTATATAGCCGCGGGGAGAGGAAGATAGGGTTTGTCCTCTGACAAGTTTTGACAGACCCTCAACTAGGGTTTCTGACCAATCGCCGAACTGGCATTAAATTGCCAAACTGGCATTAACTTCTACGGCGATCGGATCTGTCAAACGTCACATCTGTCAGAGGGTAGGTGCAACGTCATGTCAAACTTTTGTCGGGATCCCTGACTGCGCGAGCGCAGTCCGGCTGAGGCATGAAATCTGGGTTAATATTTCTAACACCCTCCTTTAAACCTAATTTCACAAGCGCTTTGACTCCAAGCTGCTCTCGCAATCTGTTGAAGTCTTCCTCCTTCAAAGGCTTCGTGAAAATATCTGCCAAATGCTCCTTGGATCTGACTTAGCCAAATTTCTTGGTCAAATGTGCGAATTCGGGTTGCGCTGGTCAAAGGCAGCGAAGTCCGACTTCGCAGCGAAGTTGGGAAGACAGCTCCAGACTTAGCCAAATTTTGGCCTTGCAAATTTTTCTTGTCCGGAGGCTTGCGCGGCTGCGGCGTTGGTTTGCCTGGCTTGGCAATAACTGTACAGGAGGAGAGAAACACCGAATCTAAATATGATATTTCAGATCTGAGCTCAAACTTATAGAACCCGAAAGAAATCGCTCTGAGGCGATTTGTACAGAGAACAACAACAGATTTTAGCACACAGAGATAACTGCAAACCCTACATATGCCTTAAAACAACAACGAATTTTATTCATAAAATACGAGGGTTACAAAGTCCTCAACTAAGGAAAACTAACATCTGTAGACTAAATCTGTAGGATAAACTGAGACGAAAAACAAATGTCGAGGTTGCTGCTCGGACATTAACCAGATGAGCCACACTGCTCACTGAAATGATCTCGTCTCCTACTCTGCTATTTCTCCAAATTTCCTTCCGCTCTCCTATATTTCTCCACCTTCTTTCCACCTCGTATGTCTGAAGACCCGAACTGCCTTATATAGCCGCGTGGGGAGAGGAAGATAGGGTTTGTCCTCTGATAGGTTCTGACAGACCCTCAACTAGGGTTTCTGACCAATTGCCAAACTGGCATTAAATCATCAAACTGGCATTAACTTCTGCGACGATCGGATCTGTCAGACATCACATCTATCAGAGGGTAGGTGCAATGTCATGTCAAACTTTTGTCGGGATCCCCTGACTGCGCGAGCGCAGTCTGATTGAGGCGTGAAATCTGGGTTAATATTTCTAATAGAAATGGTATCCCTTGGATACATGGAGATAACTGTGTTGCTTAAAGGGTTTTTCATGATCAAACTAAAATACAAAGAGGATGTAGAACATATCTTATGGGACAGACCATGGTTTTTTGGACGTTGAGGTTTATTTATGGGAAAATGGGGGCTCCGACTTTGACCCAAATACGAGGCTAGTGTATACTAGGATATGTGTGAATATCGACTTGGAAAAGAAAATCCCCAGCTCAATAGAACTCATTTCTAAACATGGAAGTTGGGTGCAGTCTATCAAATATGAGAACAGTCCCTCAAGATGTGATTCTTGCAAGAAACTAGGGCATTCAAGAAATATATGCCCTAATTAGAAGGAGATCAACCTTCAAAAATTTTGGCAAAGGAAGAGGGCTTCAGATTCAAGATCTAAACAGGTGGAAGAACCAGTCATTCCAATGGAGAATAATTCGAATAAGGTTGATGTTAAAGAAACCCCTATCAAAGACTTAGAGATCTAGACAGCGGAGGAAGGGGAAATTCTAGCAGAAGCAATTCAAGTGAATCTCATAGATCCAAACCCCTCTATCATTGAGAAAGAAATTTTTTAAATCCATGAACCCTCTTACGACAAAGATGAATTTGTGAACCAGAATTCCTTTGCAAGTCTTCAAAATCCAATGGTTGAAGTAGATTATGACATCTAGAATAAGGAAACTAATCAGGAAAACATGGTCAAGCATCAGAGGGAGAAATTTGGTAACAAGGATGAGAGTTCTCTAGGGGAAACACCTCACCATAAGAGGAAAAATTAGAATGGAGAGAGATTTGAGAATATACCAAAAGAGGAAATGGATATAGAGGAGTGGGAGTCCTCAAAGGATACATATATAGAAACATTTGAAGAGAATTTGAAGTTATTGACTCTCATAAAAACATGCCAAGAAAAAGTGAATGTGGGCTCTTTTGTGTCTAGAGGAAGGCAAAAAACTAGAGTGGTTAGATCTAGAGAGGCAACAAAACAAGTTGCAGACAATACTCATAAGGTTTTAGATTTGGGTGGGGGGAAGAACCCACCAAAATCTAAGAAATGAATTTTTAGTCTTAGAATATTAGGGGCATGAATGCCCCTGCAAAACACCAAGTACTTTGGAAGATGATAAAATAATATAAAATTGGTATCTTCTTGATTCAAGAGACTAAGATTGATGAGCAAAAATTTCAATCAGTTAAAAATGCTATTTGGAAGGAAGCATATATGATGGGAAGGAAGTGGTGGGAGCCTCTAGTGGAACCCTAGAATATTTGATGGTCAATGTATTCAAAAAAATGACAAGTGCATTTCTGTCCTCTTGACTTGTAAAATTACAAACCTTTCTTGGGTTGTTTCCAATGTGTATGCCCCAAACACTCGGGAAGGAAGAAAAAGGGTTTGGGAGCTCCTTAGTAATCTTCATGAGGCATGTCAATGTTCATGGATATTTTGAGGATTTTAACACACCCTTGTATCCTAGTGACAAGAAGAGGTTTTTTGGGTTATTCTAATAGTATGGAAGAATTTAATGATTTTATCTCTAAATGCAAATTGATGGATTTGGATCTGAAAGAGGCTAAATACACCTAGTCTACTAGGAGGTTAGGAGGTAACTGCATTCAAATTAGATTGGATAAATTATTAGCATCTCAGTCTTGGTTAACTCACTATGATAACTATTCTCTCAAAGCCCTCCCAAATATTACCTATGATCATTCTCCATTGCGTTTGGAAGTGTTGGAGGGGAGAATATTTAAAGGTAGACCCTTCAAATTTGAGTTAATGTGGATGCCACATCCTTCTTTAGCTCAAAATATTTCAATATGGTAAAACATTGATAAAGGGGATCCAAAATGTTCCAAGCCTCTCAAAAGTTGAAAATATTAAGAAAAATGTAAAGGTTTGGAACAAGGAGGTTTTTGGTCATTTAAAAGAAAGAAAAAATAATCTAAATTCTAGCTTGGAAAAGGTAGAAGAGCAAACTTAGAATTGGGGTTGCATAGAGGATTTGGATAGAAAAAAATATGTTTATGTTTGATCTCCACACTTTTAATATCCCAAGAAGAAGTCCATTGAAAACAAAAATATAGGGCTTTATGGCTCAAAGAAGAAGATCGAAACACCTATTTTTTTCATCTCACAACTATTAGACACAATGCACATAATAGAATAAGAATATTGAAGACAAAATAGGGCAAGAAATAAAAGAGTAAGAGGATATTAGAAAGGAAGCAGTTTCTTCTTTTCAAAATCTCCTCACAATGGAATATGTAACAAATGTTGAATCAGTTAACAAATTGCTGAAGAACATTTCCCAAATGGTGAATAGTGAAATAAACCTTTTTTGGATAGTCCTTTCTTAAAGGAGGAAGTGCACGAGGTAGTTTTTAGCATGCAAAAGGATAAAACCCCAAGTCTGGATAGCTTTCCAAATGGTTTATTTCATATTTATAGGGAGATTATTAAGAATGATATGTTATAGGCTTTACTGCAATTTTAGCGAGAAAAAATAATTCTCAAGGAATGGAATTCTACATTCCTGGTTTTGATTCTAAAAAAGTAAGAAGCAGACGTGCCAAAATATTTTTTCCCAATCAGCTTGTGTAATTCCATTTTTAAATTTTTGACAAAGGTTTTAGCCAATAGACTGAAGAGTAATTTACCTAAGATTATCTCCCCCCAATAGATTGGTTTTGTTAAAAAGAGGTAGAACTTGGATGGGATAATCAGTGTTCATGAGGCTCTACACTCTATGAGGATGAGAGGATTAGAAGGCATGCTATTGAAGTTGGATATGAATAAAGCCTACGATAGAGTCCCTTGGGAGTTTTTGGATAAAGTGCTATAGTATTTTGGTTTTGGGGTAAATTGGAGGTTTTGGATCATGGTTTGCATCTACACTCAGTATTCAGTGATGGTAAATGGAGAATGAGTAGGTTTCTTTACAAGTAAAAGAGGGTTAAGACAAAGTGATCCTATATTCCCTTATTTTTTCATAATAGTGGTTGAGGCTTTAGGAAGGAGCTTAACTACATCAAAAGATGCAACCTTGATTAATGGAATTCAGATAGCATAATATTTAGATATAATTACTCATCAACACTTCATTGATGATACCATAATATTATCATAGTCATCAGTTATGAAAGCTAACAATATCATGCATATTCTCAAAACCTATGAAACAACTTTAGATCAAAAAATTAATTTCTTGAAAAGTGGGTTGTTCTTTGTTAACACTCCCCAACTTAGACAAAATAAAATTGTAAGATTTTTTTGTTGCAGAGTGGACAAATTCCCCATTGTATATTTAGGAATACCTATTTTTATAGGTAGAATTTAAGAAGAATATTGGAATTCAGTGCTTGAGTGATTCAATATAAATCTTGCAGGATGGGAAGGTTCTTCCCTTACTCAAGCGGGGAAATTACATCTATTGAGGGCAACCCTCTAAAACTTGCCCATTTTTATGATGTATTTATTTAAAATCTTAGCATCGATGGCTAAGAAATTGGAGCGAGTGCAGAGGAACTTTATTTGGACTATTGTAGAAGAGAAACAATGATTAGTTTGGTTGCATGGGAGAAAGTTTGCATACCTAAGAAAGAAGGTGATCCGGGCATCATAAAAGTGAAGCAGATGAACATGGCTTTAATGGCCAAAGTAGGGTAGCAAAATATTTATTAAACATGATCAATGTTGATCTCAGATCCTCTCTACAAAATATCTTGAGAATAGAATCCCCTTTGCTTATAGTTTAAATCCACCTTTAGGATCATCTTTATAGAATGAGTTGATCAAAACAAGAAATATCATATGGAAAGGTTTAAGATGGCAAGTGGGAAGAGGTGATAAGATACACTTTTGGGAGGATGCATGGGTCACAGAGAGACCTTTAATTTTTAATGATTACTGGAAGTGCATCATTCGACTATTAAAGCAAATGAAAATATGGTTCAAGAGTACATCAAGGAGGAAGATAATTGTAGAGTGTGGCACATGTTGCAGTTGAAAGGAGTTGATGCAATTATGCAAAGTAGGCTTAACTCTCTCAATATTTTCTTACAACATTACTATCTACAACTCAATATAGGAGAGGATAGGTTCTTTTGGGATCCTAATCCTAAAGGAATATTTACTATTAACTCAGCTTTTACCTTTGAAAGGGATAAGGAGAATCAATATTTTCCCTCACATAGAGTTTGGATTAAAGATATCCTATTGAAGGTATCTTTCTGTCTTTGGCTGGCATTGCAAAATCGAATATTGATGGTGGACAATTTTAGAAGAAGAGGGATGATCATTCCTAATAGGTGTTATTTATGTTATGGGAATGAGGAGATAGTTGATCATCTTTTTGTCCATTGCTCCCTTTCTTTGGAGGTTTGGTATGCACTTCTTCAATTGCTTAAAACTCAGCAGGTGACAACAAATTCTTTGGAGGACTTATGGCAAAGATAGGTTAACCCTTATCATAGTCCTCAATTGGAGAAAAGTTGGACTTTTATTTGACCCCACTTCATTTGGAAGATATGGAGGGAGAGGAATAAATGAGTGTTCCAAAACAAGGCTAATAATGTAGAGATTTGATAAGGATTAATATTATATTCTATAATATTATCCCTTTTCATATGGATCATGATGTATTGCATTTAATACTCACATGGATCGTGCATATTAAATGTCGATTGTTAGGATTAAATAATAAAACACGAGCAATAAATAAATGCGAAAATAAAACACAGAAGAATAAAGCAATACACGAGACACAGATTTACGTGGTTCACCCAATGTGGGCTACATCCATGGAGAAAATAACCAGGCCTTATTATTCCATCCAGCAAATCTCGAAGGGATACAACCTACAACAAATCCACCGTACTTCCTCTTCGATCTCACAATTACAGTCTCTCTTCCTTCTTCACTTCCTTCACACCCTTCACACTACAATCTCCAATGTCGTACAACATCCTCTTATAAAACGAGGGTTACAATTTTAGGGTAAATCATTAAGACCCCAAAATAAAAAGAATTACTATTTTTGGCAAATTATATTTTCTATCGCAATTTGCCATTTTTAGTAATTACTATTTTCGAAAAATTATTTTTCATCAAAACAATTTCCGTTTTTAGTAATTACTATTTTTGGCAAATTATTTTTCATCAAAAAATTCCGTTTTTAGTAATTACTATTTTCGAAAAATTATTTTTCATCAAAAAATTTTTAAAAATAGTAATTCACAAAAAAACTTGGATTAACATGCAATTTGACACACAATTACATAACGTCCATATCCTTTCGTAGAGTGGGTCCAAACATGGCTAAAATAGGACCTCCAAATTAGAATCAGGCTCCACAACCAACAATCTCCCACTTGGAGACTGATCATAGTAACTCCACCGCTACTGCACCTGTTGGACTATGCTTCAACTTTGGACCTGGAAATTTTCTCACCTTTTACTGTCATGTTTGAAGACCAACTGAAACTGAGCAAGAACTCAGTTTCTCCCTAGTTACTACCTTTGTGAACATATCTATAGGATTCTGGCTAGTGTGTATCTTCTCCAGTTTTAACTGTCCATCTTCCAACACTGAGCGTATGAAATGGTACTTGGTCTGTATATGTTTAGTCCTAGAATGAAAGGCTGAATTCTTGGCAAGATGAATGGCACTCTAACTATCACTGTATAATATGCTATTCTCCTACTTCTTTCCCAACTCCTCCATAAACCTTTGTAACCAAATCATCTCCTTACTAGCCTCTGTAACAACAACATACTCTGCTTCCATTGTTGAAAGTGCAACAACCTTCTATAATTTTGAAATCCAACTTACTACAGTTCCACCTACAGTAAAAACATACCCTGTGGTACTCCTCCTGCTGTCTATATCACCTGCCATATCTGAATCAACATATCCTTGTAAAGCAGTGTTAGAACCTCCAAAGCATAATACCTGAGTGATAGTACCTCTCAAATACCTAAGAATCCACTTCACTGCCTCCCAATGTTGTTTTCCTGGATTGTTCATAAACCTGCTCACAACTCCCACTACATGTGCAATATCTGGTCTTGTGCACACCATCACATACATCAAACTACCAACTGCTGATGAATAAGGAACCTTGGACATATAGTCAATCTCCTCCTGTGTCTTGGGACACATCTCTTTGGTCAGTTTGAAATGATTGGCCAAAGGTGTACTAACAGGTTTTGCATCCTGCATATTAAATCTTTCCAACACCTTCTCAATGTACTCACCCTGAGACAATGTTAATTTATGATTTTTCCTATCTCTTGTTATTCTCATACCAAGGATTTGCTTTGCAACACCCAAATCCTTCATTGCAAATGACTCTACCAATTTTCTTTTGAGCACAATTATATCCTGCATGTTAGACCCTGCAACAAGCATGTCATCTACATACAATAATAGGATAATATAGTTACCATTATCCAATCTCTTAAAATAAACATAGTGGTCAGAATAACATCTACTATAACCTTGTTCTAACATAAACCTATCAAATTTCATATACCACTACCTTGGAGCTTGCTTCAGGCCATACAAGCTCTTTTTCAACCTGCATACTAATTCCTCCTTCCCTTTGACCTCATACCCTTGTGGCTGTTGCATATAAATCTCTTCCTCCAAATCCCCATGGAGAAAAGTTGTTTTTACATCTAACTGTTCAAGATGCAAATCCTCTACAACCACTAGGCTTAAAATAATTCTAATTGAAGTCATTTTAACAATAAGAGAAAAAATTTCATCATAATCAATACCTTTCTTCTATGCAAACCCCTTTACAACCAGTCTAGCCTTATACCTCTTTTTACCTCCATCTTCTTCTTTCACCCTGTAAACCCATTTATTCTGCAATGCTCTTTTTCCTACAAGCAACCGAACCAGATCCCAAGTCTGATTGTGTACCAAGGAGTCCATCTCCTCTTTCATGCCTTGCTCCCACTTCTTCTTGGTTTCTACCTGCATCACTTCTTCATATGTTTCTGGTTCACCAGAGTCAGATAATAATACATAATATAATGAAGGAGAGTAATGATCAGGAGGTCTACTTATCCTAGTAGATTTTCTAACAACACTTGTAGGAGTTTGAGGTGCTTGTTGCTATTGTTGTTGATTTTCTAGCACCTTTGGAGTTTCAATTTCATCAAGCACTATGTATTCTGTGTTTACCTTTTCCTATTTCTTTTGTTGCAAGTGGTCTTTATACATGACTTTCTCATTGAATACCACATCTCTACTCCTAATGATTTTGTGATTTTCATAATCCCAAAAATGATAACCAAAATCATTAACTCCATATCCAATGAAAGTGCACTTCTTGGATTTTACCTCAAGTTTAGTTCTATTTTCTTTATCAATATGCACGAATGCTTCACAACCGAAAGTCTTCAGAAATGAGTAGTTAATAGGCTTACCTATCCATACCTCTTCTGGAATCCCACCATCCAGGGAACTTGAAGGCCCTCTATTTATTAAATAAACTATAGTATCCACAACATCTACCCAAAACTGTAAGGGCAATCCTGCATGTAATCTCATACACCTAGCACGTTCCATGATAGTCTTGTTCATCCTTTCTGACACACCATTTTCTTATGGAGTTCCTGGAACCGTCTTCACTCTATGAATCCCATGGTATGAATAATAACTATTAAACTCTTTACTATAGTACTCACCTCCATTATCTGATCTGAGACACTTCAACTTATTTCCTATCTCATTCTCAACCAAAGCTTTCCATTTCTTAAAAGTATCAAAGACATCCGATTTCTTTCGAATACAATAAACCCAAGTTTTTCTAGTTGCATCATCAATAAACGTAACATAATAATAAGAGCCACCAAGAGATGATACCTGAGTTGGTCCCCATACGTCTGTATGCACAAGCTCTAGCTTTTCACTCTTCTTTTCTTTTCCAACTCTGAGAAATCTGACTCTTTTCTATTTTCCATAAATGTAGTGCTCACAAAAGTCCAAATCAACCTGCTTCAAACCTGGCAACAAATTCCTTGAGTGGAGAATCTGCATCCCCTTCTCACTCATGTGCCCAAGCCTATGATGCCACAAAACTGTATCCACTCTTGTAGAAGCTAAAGCAATAGAAAGATCAGTATTACCAGTACATACATACAATGTACCTTCCTTCTTTCCTTTTGCTAATAATAGTGATCCTTTAGCAACCTTCCATGAATTTGTTGAGAATGTAACTGTACATCCTTCGTTGTCCAACTGCCCTATGGAAATTAGATTTCTTCTCAAATCAGGAATATGCCTTACCTCTTTCAACAACCATTGGTTTCCATTCGGTAATTTTATCTGTATCTTACCCTTTCCAATGATTTTACATGGTCTATCATCACCCAAATAGACCTGTCCAAAATCACCTTGAACATAATCTAGAAAATATTTTCTATGAGGTGTGGCATGATATGAAGCCCCTGAGTCTAGCACCCAACAATCATTAATATTATCTAGTGAAAGGATTAAAGCATCTTGCAATACATCACCTACTATGTTTGCTTCCTGATTACCTTGTTTTTCTTCTCCCTATTTTTCTTTTCGAGTCCAATAGTCTCTTTTCAGGTGTCCTTTCTTTCTGCAATGCCAACATTCCAACTACTTCCCTTTGGATTTGGATCTACCTTTCTTTGATTTTCCATGTTTTCTTGGACTCTTTCCTCTCTCCTTTTGTCTACCCCTATTTTCCATAGTCAACGCATTACCCGATGTCTCACCTATGCTTTTCCATCACATTTCCTCGCTAAGGATAACACCAATAACATCATCAAATTTTAAAGTATTTGAACCAAAAATAGAATTACTCACAACCATGACCAAGCCATTCCAACTTTCTGGCAATGAGCATAAGATCAAAAGAGCCCTAACCTCATCATCAAAATTTACTCCAATAAAATTTAACTGATTAGTAACCGTGTTAAACTCATTTAAGTGATCAATAATAGACCCACCTTCTGACATCTACATATTAAATAAATACTTCATAAGAAATACCTTGTTCGAAGCTGAGGGTTTTTCATACAGTTTAGCCAACGCATTCATTAAACCCTCCATTGTCTTTTCCTTTGAAATATTGAAGGCCATCGATGATGCCAGGCACAACCGTATTGTTCCTAGTGCCTTTCTATCTAGAACTTCCCATTCTTCATCTGATGTCTTCATTGGCTTCTTTGCTATTCCACCTAATGGTAGGTAAAGATCCTTCTGATAAAGATAGTCCTCCATTTGCATCTTCCATAGTTGGTAATTTTGGCCATTAAACTTCTCAACCCTAAACCTACCTTCTTCTGCCATTGCTCCCACTCGAATCGAAAACCCTCCTTTCAAGTGCATTTTTCAAACCCTAGGCTTTGATACTAGTTGTTAGGATTAAATAATAAAACATGAGCAATAAATAAATGTAGAAATAAAACATAGAAGAATAAAGCAATACATGAGACACATATTTACGTGGTTCACCCAATGTGGGCTACATCCATGGAGAAAATAACCAGGCCTTATTATTCCATCCAACAAATCTCGAAGGGATACAACCTACAACAAATCTATCGTACTTCCTCTTCGATCTCACAATTACAGTCTCTCTTCCTTCTTCACTTCCTTCACACCCTTCACACTACAATCTCCAATGTCGTACAACATCCTCTTATAAAACGAGGGTTACAATTTTAGGGTAAATCATTAAGACCCCAAAATAAAAAAGAATTACTATTTTCGGCAAATTATCTTTTCTATCGCAATTTGCCATTTTTAGTAATTACTATTTTCGAAAAATTATTTTTCGTCAAAACAATTTCCGTTTTTAGTAATTACTATTTTTGGCAAATTATTTTTCATCAAAAAAATCTGTTTTTAGTAATTACTATTTTCGAAAAATTATTTTTCATCAAAAAATTTTCGAAAATAGTAATTCACAAAAAAACTCGGATTAACATGCAATTTGACACACAATTACATAACGTCCATATCCTTTCATAGAGTGGGTCCAAACGCGGCTAAAACAGGACCTCCAAATTAGAATCAGGCTCCACAACCGACTTGTAAAGGCAGATATGCCTATAAATATATTTTTGATTAATGCAATTAAAATGAATTCACATGGATCATGATGTATTGCATTTAATACTCACACGGATCATGCGTATTAAATGTCGACTTGTAAAGGCAGACATGCCTATAAATATGTTTTTTATTAATACAATTAAATTTTTTCATTTGTGCCATTTTCATGTCGTATTTTAAGAGTATTTCCCACATCAAGATCATTGTCAAGAGTATCAAAACTACCTTTATTTAAATACGACTATTAATATGGATAAGAAAATCTATGAAAATGAGTTGGAGGAAGAAATAGCAATAGTCTGGGGACTATTGAGAGCTATAAAATATCATATTAGCCGGCTAATGAAAAAGGTGAGATGGACTCCCCCACCAGAGTGGCTAAAACTAAATTTTGATGGAGCCTCTAAAGGTAATATAGGGAAGGTTGGAGGAGAAGGGGTTCTAAGATCTAGCTCAGGGGTAGTGATATCTTTTTATGTGGTGAATTTTTTCCAAGCATCAAACCATGTTGTAGAGGCAAGAGCCATGATTATAGGATTAAAGCTTGTAAATAAAATGAATGTTAAGAAGATTATAATGGAAGGGGATTCTATGAATATCATTAATAGTTTGAATGCAAATAAAATCACTAACTAGAGTATTGAAAGTATTATTCAAGATGGAGTGAATATAATATTAGGCATGGAGTCATTTGTGGTCTAACACATATATAGGGAAGGTAATATTGCAGCTGATGTTATGGAAAACATGGGAGTTCAGATGGATGGATCCAAGGTATGAAATGTTGTTTTCCCAGAGGCTTTGATGATTATAACTCTAAAA